>CAXKTH010000031.1:392500-397500 GCA_964056705.1 Troilus luridus
CCGCCGCCCTCCTATCCCTAGCCCAAAGCTGCTGGATCCGAGCATATTCCCTAACCCGCTCCCGCCTAAGAGGACCCGCCCTCCAAGGAGGAGGGACGGGGCCACCACCAGCACTTCGCGCCCCACCAACAATCTCGCGCCTAGGTCCCGCCAGAAGGCGAGAGACAGTCGAGGCCACTCTGTCCCCCACATCCACCCCATCAAGTGCCTCACAAGCAAGGTCGACAACCTCCCTCGTAAGGGGTGCCGCCGGTCCTCGCTGCAACTCCACAATCAAATCCCTGATCACCCCTTCCAGCTCAGCCCTACAACCAAACTCACCCACCTGGCCACCCAACACACGCTCCTCCACACCCCTCCCGGCTTCCTGCATCTCCCGAAGAATAGCTCTATACAGAACCTTCGCCCTAGCCCCCTTCACCGCATCACTAGTACGTCGGTCCGTATGTACCACCAGCGCATCATTGATATTCCCGTGCCACCCCATCCGTCTGAGGTTACACTCAGCTCCTGCCAAACAAGTCAACTCCTCGTAACTCCAACGCCTATTCCTCCTCTCCGCATCAATTTCCCTGTTAAAAGCCTCTGCATGCGCCCTTTTCCTGTGCAGACCAAGTCCCGACCGAGTAGTAAATCGCCTATTACAGTCAACACAAACAATCCCAAGCTCCTCATCCATAGTTGGTAAGAGAAACCCACCTCGTATAAGCCGCTCGATACGCCGGACAGTCAGCACTCATCAAATCATGCTCACACGGCTTATTAACCGCCTTACACGCCGGACAAGTCGGCCCAACACGATCCCTCAAGGACGGACAGTCACAACGCTTGTGCCCAGTCTCCCCACAATAGGTACAGACAATAGTCCCCTCAGGCAGCAGGCAACCCCTCCTCGCCACATGACCATATCTGTGACAACGAAAGCATCGATTCACCCCCACATAATCCGCTACCCTACAGGAGTCCCAATCAATGAACACCCTCCCTCTGGTCAACAAATAGTTACGTACCTCCGGAGTTACCGAAAGTACTACGTTCACCGTTCCTCCCTCAAGAGCCCTTCGTCCAGTCCGATGCGAAACACTTACATCATTAGCCGTAAACGGCACCGCCTCGCCAAAGTTCTGCTTCCTAAGTCGATCCACCACCTCCTCATCCTTCAGAAGCGCCGACACGCTATACACAATAAGCTTCGGCCTATTCCCACCCATAGGCTTCGCCAAAAGTCCAGCCTCCGCCAAGACCGGATCGGTCATCACCTTCTCCAAAGTTTCCTTATCGGGAACCGAGATCTCCAACCTATCCCTTCGTCGCCTAACACCCGCTAATCTCCATCCGCTTTCCCCCGGATCAATCTTATCCTTCATACGCGCCTTAATCTCATCCGCCGTAGTACAACCACTCCCTTCCCTGGCAGTAATAACCGCTAAGAACCCCTGTTGCCTCTCGTCCCTCATCACACCACGCCCCCCCGGAATCGGGGGTGGAGGCCCAGGAAACTCCCTCGGTGCCGCCACCCTCGACGCCCATGTGTCACCCGGCTCCGGGGCCCCAGCCCTCAAAGCTTCACTAGCACCCTCGATAGCCCCTTTAGCCTCACCCAGTTCCGTCGCTATAACCGTCCGTAAGTCTTGTCTCTGTCTGTTGATCACCTCTTCCACATGATCCGCCTTCGACACTACAACGTCCATCAGCCCATCCACCTTACCCGAAACCCCCGTGAACTTCTGATCCAACTTAGACTTGATTCCCTCTGAATTCTTTTCAACCGCCTTTACTATATTTTTGTTCCCCACCTCCGTATGGCTACCAAAAGTATCAAGCATACTCGCCATCCTATCCAACATCTCCTCTTTTAGTCTGTCCATCTTACGGTTAGTCTCTGTCATAAGTTCGTCCTTCATCCTCTCCATTCATCGTTCCCTTGGCCGTGGTTTCGCTAGATAGTAGGTAGGGACAGAGGGAATCTCGTTAATCCATTCATGCGCGTCACTAATTAGATGACGAGGCATTTGGCTACCTTAAGAGAGTCATAGTTACTCCCGCCGTTTACCCGCGCTTGCTTGAATTTCTTCACGTTGACATTCAGAGCACTGGGCAGAAATCACATTGCGTCATCACCCCTTGGGGCCATCGCAATGCTTTGTTTTAATTAGACAGTCGGATTCCCCTGGTCCGTGCCAGTTCTAAGTTGATCGTTCTATGGCGGCCGAAGAGCCTGCCGGCCCGTCCTCCGCGCGGAAGCACGGCAACTAGACAGCCGGAGGCTCGCAGCAAGGAAGATCCGTGGGTGGCCAAGGCACGGGACCGAGCTAGGGTCCGGGCGTAGAACGCCTTTCACCTCGCCCAGGCCCGGCACGTTGGCACCGCTCCACTTCCCGACCAAGCCCGGCGCGCCACGATCCTCAGAGCCAATCCTTATCCCGAAGTTACAGATCGGGTTTGCCGACTTCCCTTACCTACATTATTCTATCGACTAGAGGCTATTCACCTTGGAGACCTGCTGCGGATATGGGTACGAGCCGGCGCGGTGTTCCCCGTGGCCCTCGCCCGGATTTTCAAGGTCCGAGGGGAAGATCCGGACACCGCCGTAAGTGCGGTGCTCTTCGCGTTCCAAACCCTATCTCCCTCCTAGAGGCTTCCAGGGAACTCGAACGCTTATAGAGAAGAGACAACTCTCCCCGGACCTCCCTACGGCTTCTCCGGGTCATTTCGGGTCACCCCGACGAGTCCTCTGGTGAGGGCCCGAATTGGAGCGGTTCCGCTGCCGGGTTCCGGAATAGGAACCGGATTCCCTTTCGCCCAAACGGTGCCTGCACAACAGCGCGCTACGGCGTAGCCGCGGTATATTACAACCGCAGTACGCCGAATGCGACATGTTTAACAATAACGGCAACCATTCTCTTCGGATTTCTCCTAGGGCTTAGGATCGACTGACTCTTGTGCAACAGCTGTTCACAAGAAACCCTTCTCCACATCAGTCCTCCAGGGCCTCGCTGGAGTATTTGCTACTACCACCAAGATCTGCACCGGCGGCGGCTCCAGGCGGGCTCGCGCCCGGACCCTTCCGCGCACACCGCCGCGACCCTCTTACTCGTCAAGGCTTAACGGCGACTCCCCGTGAGGGGCGGCCCGATTTGCCGTTGACGGCAGAGTATAGGCACGACGCTACAGCGCCATCCATTTTCAGGGCTAGTTGCTTCGGCAGGTGAGTTGTTACACACTCCTTAGCGGATTCCGACTTCCATGGCCACCGTCCTGCTGTCTTAAGCAACCAACGCCTTTCATGGTTTCACGTGAGCGTCGAATCAGGCGCCTTAACTCTGCGTTTGGTTCATCCCACAGCGCCAGTTCTGCTTACCAAAATTGGCCCACTTGGCATCTCTGATCCGAGTCCCGCGGCTTCACTTTTAAGCAAGCCGGGGCTCTCATCTATTGGGAGTTTGAGAATAGGTTGAAGTCGTTTCGACCCCATCACCTCTAATCATTCGCTCTACCGGATGAGACTCGTCTCTTCCCGAGAGCCAGCTATCCTGAGGGAAACTTCAGAGGGAACCAGCTACTAGATGGTTCGATTGGTCTTTCGCCCCTATACCCAGCTCAGACGATCGATTTGCACGTCAGAATCGCTTCGGACCTCCACCAGGGTTTCCCCTGGCTTCGTCCTGGCCAGGCATAGTTCACCATCTTTCGGGTACCAGCGTGTGCGCTCCTGGTGCGTCTCCACTCGTGATGAGAACGAGACGCCCCGGGAGTGCGGGGCTCCGACGAGTGATCGTACGGCGGCCCATCCTCCCAACGGGATGCGCTCCTAAAGGAGACACCCCTGACACTTTCATTGCGCCTTTAGGTTTTACACCCAATGACTCGCGCACACGCTAGACTCCTTGGTCCGTGTTTCAAGACGGGTCGGATAAGTTCCCGAATCTGAAGCGCCGCCGACTGGCGGACTGGGCCATGCCGGAGTGCTCACCCGCCAGGGGCCCGAGCGCCTAGCCGGGCGTGTCCGTTAAGGCACCCCCTGGTAAACGCCCGGTCTTGCGGGGAGACGGCGGCGCTCGCTAGTGGAGCGGCCCAGCGCCGTAGTCTTTCGATACCGCCCGGAACGACGGCCACGGTGCCGGAGAGCTGTCACTTGACCGCCACAAAAGTGGAGGCCCCGAGCCAGACAATCTTCCAGACCTTAGACCGCCGCAGAGCGGGTCGCGACGTCCTACTGAGGGAGAAGTGCGGTCCCCCGCGGGTACACGACCCCGTGGAGGGCGGCCCACCCACCGCCACGGACAAGCCGGACGGGGCGAAAGGCCATCCCCCCTGTCGGGGTGCGGACCCGGCGAGAAGACGTGAATCTCCCGTTTCGGGGCTTCGGGTCTTTTCCGTTTACCCCTGAGCGGTTTCACGTACTCTTGAACTCTCTCTTCAAAGTTCTTTTCAACTTTCCCTCACGGTACTTGTTCTCTATCGGTCTCGTGGTTGTATTTAGCCTTAGATGGAGTTTACCACCCGCTTAGGGCTGCACTCTCAAGCAGCCCGACTCTAAGGAGGGACCCACCCGGGGCCGGCACCGGTCATCTACGGGCCTGGCACCCTCTTCGGACCGTGGCCCCGTTCAAGATGGACTTGAACGCGGTGCACGGACCCCGGGTTAAACGGGCACTCCTAAACACTACATTTCCCTAAAGGCGAGGCCTTTGGGATTCAGTGCTGGGCTAATCCCTGTTCGCTCGCAGCTACTAGGGGAATCCTTGTTAGTTTCTTTTCCTCCGCTTACTAATATGCTTAAATTCGGCGGGGAGTCCCACCTGATCTGAGGTCGAGATATATAATGTTTTCCTCAATTACGCCCCTCCTTAAAGGGGGTAATGAGGAAAAGACCGACTCGGCCAGGACAGGCGTATATTCAGCCTCCACAAGCGAGAAAGCTCTGCCGCTACCAGCCCCCAGACGAGAGAGAGGCGGCGGACGCACCCCATGGCGACTTCAAACCCGCACCTCATGTA
>CAXKTH010000031.1:407500-410000 GCA_964056705.1 Troilus luridus
CTGCGTTTGGTTCATCCCACAGCGCCAGTTCTGCTTACCAAAATTGGCCCACTTGGCATCTCTGATCCGAGTCCCGCGGCTTCACTTTTAAGCAAGCCGGGGCTCTCATCTATTGGGAGTTTGAGAATAGGTTGAAGTCGTTTCGACCCCATCACCTCTAATCATTCGCTCTACCGGATGAGACTCGTCTCTTCCCGAGAGCCAGCTATCCTGAGGGAAACTTCAGAGGGAACCAGCTACTAGATGGTTCGATTGGTCTTTCGCCCCTATACCCAGCTCAGACGATCGATTTGCACGTCAGAATCGCTTCGGACCTCCACCAGGGTTTCCCCTGGCTTCGTCCTGGCCAGGCATAGTTCACCATCTTTCGGGTACCAGCGTGTGCGCTCCTGGTGCGTCTCCACTCGTGATGAGAACGAGACGCCCCGGGAGTGCGGGGCTCCGACGAGTGATCGTACGGCGGCCCATCCTCCCAACGGGATGCGCTCCTAAAGGAGACACCCCTGACACTTTCATTGCGCCTTTAGGTTTTACACCCAATGACTCGCGCACACGCTAGACTCCTTGGTCCGTGTTTCAAGACGGGTCGGATAAGTTCCCGAATCTGAAGCGCCGCCGACTGGCGGACTGGGCCATGCCGGAGTGCTCACCCGCCAGGGGCCCGAGCGCCTAGCCGGGCGTGTCCGTTAAGGCACCCCCTGGTAAACGCCCGGTCTTGCGGGGAGACGGCGGCGCTCGCTAGTGGAGCGGCCCAGCGCCGTAGTCTTTCGATACCGCCCGGAACGACGGCCACGGTGCCGGAGAGCTGTCACTTGACCGCCACAAAAGTGGAGGCCCCGAGCCAGACAATCTTCCAGACCTTAGACCGCCGCAGAGCGGGTCGCGACGTCCTACTGAGGGAGAAGTGCGGTCCCCCGCGGGTACACGACCCCGTGGAGGGCGGCCCACCCACCGCCACGGACAAGCCGGACGGGGCGAAAGGCCATCCCCCCTGTCGGGGTGCGGACCCGGCGAGAAGACGTGAATCTCCCGTTTCGGGGCTTCGGGTCTTTTCCGTTTACCCCTGAGCGGTTTCACGTACTCTTGAACTCTCTCTTCAAAGTTCTTTTCAACTTTCCCTCACGGTACTTGTTCTCTATCGGTCTCGTGGTTGTATTTAGCCTTAGATGGAGTTTACCACCCGCTTAGGGCTGCACTCTCAAGCAGCCCGACTCTAAGGAGGGACCCACCCGGGGCCGGCACCGGTCATCTACGGGCCTGGCACCCTCTTCGGACCGTGGCCCCGTTCAAGATGGACTTGAACGCGGTGCACGGACCCCGGGTTAAACGGGCACTCCTAAACACTACATTTCCCTAAAGGCGAGGCCTTTGGGATTCAGTGCTGGGCTAATCCCTGTTCGCTCGCAGCTACTAGGGGAATCCTTGTTAGTTTCTTTTCCTCCGCTTACTAATATGCTTAAATTCGGCGGGGAGTCCCACCTGATCTGAGGTCGAGATATATAATGTTTTCCTCAATTACGCCCCTCCTTAAAGGGGGTAATGAGGAAAAGACCGACTCGGCCAGGACAGGCGTATATTCAGCCTCCACAAGCGAGAAAGCTCTGCCGCTACCAGCCCCCAGACGAGAGAGAGGCGGCGGACGCACCCCATGGCGACTTCAAACCCGCACCTCATGTAGAGCGGTTCCTCCGACGCAGTGTAGTGGGGCCGATCCGGAATTTGCCACGCGGCCGCCAAGAGTCCACACTTCACGGGTTAGCGCAAAGGCGGGCTACGTGCGACCGGGACACCGGATCGGTTGTCCGTCTCTTTCACGAGCTACATGCGTACTACAAACTGGAGGCCACAAGGGTGCGGGCTGGGTCCGACTCCCCGGAGGGAGAGGGCCCTATCGCCGTTGCGGGCGTCAGCTCGCGCATCCGACCGCCGCCGCGCCATCCCCCCACAGTGGTATGTCGGGGACGGGAGTGGCGCGCGGAGGGGAGCGGGCTGTGAGCCTCGTGTGAGAGTGAGCACGACCTGTCCGGCCTGGCTTTTGCCGGCGGATTATTTAAGGGGACCCGTCGTAGGAGAGGAGAGGCACGAAGCCTTCCCCCCTAGACGGGAGCCCCCATTCCGACCCCGGGCCGACTTCCCAAAGGAGGTCGGACGCCATGTCGGGTCAACTGTGGTCGAGACAAGTGCTCATGCCTCTTTTAAAGACGACCCTCAGACAGGGGTGGCCCTTGGTTCTAGCCCAGGGCCGCAATGTGCGTTCGAAATGTCGATGCTCATGTGTCCTGCAGTTCACACGACGACGCGCAGTTTGCTGCGTCTTTCATCGACCCACGAGCCGAGTGATCCACCGCTCAGGGTAGTATATTATAAATACTCATAAATGTATGTGGAAATAGGCTCGTTTCCGGCCATTTCCGACATACAGCATGTGCGTCATTGTCAGTTAATATCGGCGGCCGGGGCAGGGCGTGATGCCAAGCCGCCGAATCTCGCAACATCCTCG
>CAXKTH010000031.1:412500-415000 GCA_964056705.1 Troilus luridus
CCCACGGCGCTGTCCCTCCGGTTCCCGGCCTAATATCCGCCATAAGAGCTGGAGGGGCCGACCACCGGGTTATACCCGGGGTGGGACACCCGCCACTCGACGGTTGGCCGGGGTGGCCGAGGCGCGCCGTGAAGCGTCTGGACTTTACAGCCATCTTCACCCTGGTCAGGGGCGGCTGAGGGCTCTGCCTCGGGGACTGCTGCCCGGCCGTCGGCTCGGGAGTAGCCCCACATAGTTTGAAGCAGGCCCGCGATTTGTATATCGGGCGGCGCAGCGCGATTGGCCGTGGGCCTCAACGCGTTACGACCGCCCGAGGTTATTTATCCTCGCCGCTAACTAATAGTGCGGTGGCGAAACAATGTATGCTTCGGGTAACTCATAACGTGGCGTCGGCAGCGGCCGCGCAGGAAGTCGCCGATAGGATGCCTCTATTCATATTTAAGAAGCTCTATATAGCTTTTCTCAAGGTGAGGGAGTCGCGAACTTCCGACACACTCGATTTACTATAAAGAGTCCTTTGAATAGGGTCCTGGGCCTTCCCAGCGAACCACTAGGCCGAGCTACTGAGTGCTGCATAGGGGCCCGTTTGAGGCCCCGCAGCTATGCTGTGTTAGGGGTTACTCCTATAGTAGAATCTTCACCGGTCATCCAATGACAGTCATAAAAGCGGTGCGTCCGGACCCCCGAACTACTTACCCTTCGCCGGGAAGTCCGGGTTGGCCGGAGTTGGTGTCTAGGATCCCGGCAGAGAGCACACAGCCCGTACTAGGCACATCTGTGCCTTCGGCCCCCTTCTCGGCACTCGGTATGGTAGGCTGGTTGGCCATCGGTGCGAGCGGACCCCTGAGAATAAATGGTTGGAACCGGGGCCTGGGTTGGTCCTGGGGGCGTCTAAGAAAAGCCCTAGGCACCCACCACTCATTCCCGTCAGACCGGGGTATCGGTGCATGTGGTCCCCTATAATACAATCTTCCCAAATCATCCGATGACAGTCATAGCAACGGTGCGTGCGAACCCCCCCTGGCCAACCCCTGGCGGATAGGGCCAGGATCGTCCGGAGTTGGTGCCTCAACTCCCGGCTAAGCGTTTGGCCAGCACTAGGGCGTAACGGTGCCAGCGAACCCCCGATCGGGACTCTGCGTCTGGAGGGCTAGGCGATCGGTGCCAGCGAACCCCCCCGACCCTAGGGGTCAACGGTTGGCCGGCGTTGGTGCCTCAACTCCCGGCTAAGCGTTTGGCCAGCACTAGGGTGTAACGGTGCCAGCGAACCCCCGATCGGGACTCTGCGTCTGGAGGGCTAGGCGATCGGTGCCAGCGAACCCCCCCGACCCTAGGGGTTCACGGTTGGCCGGCGTTGGTGCCTCAACTCCCGGCTAAGCGTTCGGCAAGCACTAGGGTGTAACGGTGCCAGCGACCCCCCAATCGGGACTCCCGCTAGAGGGCTAGGCGATCGGTGCCAGCGAACCCCCCCCCCTTCCCCAGGCCCACCCCTGGCGGATAGGGTCAGGGTCGGCCGGAGGTGGTGCCTCAACTCCCGGCTAAGGGTTTGGCCAGCACTAGGGCGTAACGGTGCCAGCGAACCCCCGATCGGGACTCTGCGTCTGGAGGGCTAGGCGATCGGTGCCAGCGAACCCCCCCGACCCTAGGGGTTCACGGTCGTCCGGAGTTGGTGCCTCAACTCCCGGCTAAGCTTTTGGCCTGCACTAGGGCGTAACGGTGCCAGCGACCCCCCAATCGGGACTCTGCCGCTGGAGGGCTAGCCGATCGGTGCCAGCGAACCCCCCCCCCGACCCTAGGGGTTCACGGTCGTCCGGAGTTGGTGCCTCAACTCCCGGCTAAGCTTTTGGCCTGCACTAGGGCGTAACGGTGCCAGCGACCCCCCAATCGGGACTCTGCCGCTGGAGGGCTAGCCGATCGGTGCCAGCGAACCCCCCCCCGACCCTAGGGGTTCACGGTCGTCCGGAGTTGGTGCCTCAACTCCCGGCTAAGCTTTTGGCCTGCACTAGGGCGTAACGGTGCCAGCGACCCCCCAATCGGGACTCTGCCGCTGGAGGGCTAGCCGATCGGTGCCAGCGAACCCCCCCCCGACCCTAGGGGTTCACGGTCGTCCGGAGTTGGTGCCTCAACTCCCGGCTAAGCTTTTGGCCTGCACTAGGGCGTAACGGTGCCAGCGACCCCCCAATCGGGACTCTGCCGCTGGAGGGCTAGCCGATCGGTGCCAGCGAACCCCCCCCCCCCCGACCCTAGGGGTTCACGGTTGGCCGGCGTTGGTAGCCGATCTCCCGGCTGAACACCTTGCAATGCTACCCGCCCTCTCTAGGCTCATCGGTGCATGCGAACCCCCTATCGGGACTTGTTGAAATATATGTCTTATATGTATTTATACTTCACATCTCTCATATAATGTTTTATTACGTTTATTATAAAATTGTACAATACTTTAAACATCTTTAGTTGAAATATATAATATTTTATTATAAAATTTTTTTTTTTTCTACTA
>CAXKTH010000031.1:435000-437500 GCA_964056705.1 Troilus luridus
TATGACCGGTTTACTGAGCCTTTTGCGGTTTCACTTTAAGTCAGCTCGTACTGAGACTTGCATGGCTTAAGCTTTGAGACATGCATATAACTACTGGCAGGATCAACCAGGGAGGAGCCGGGAAGATGGGTTACTGCGACCCCGCTTCGCCATAAGGCCCCTCCGTTACAAATTTATCATATGTTGTACATATGATGTGATATAAGGTCCGAGTCCGCCCACGGCGCTGTCCCTCCGGTTCCCGGCCTAATATCCGCCATAAGAGCTGGAGGGGCCGACCACCGGGTTATACCCGGGGTGGGACACCCGCCACTCGACGGTTGGCCGGGGTGGCCGAGGCGCGCCGTGAAGCGTCTGGACTTTACAGCCATCTTCACCCTGGTCAGGGGCGGCTGAGGGCTCTGCCTCGGGGACTGCTGCCCGGCCGTCGGCTCGGGAGTAGCCCCACATAGTTTGAAGCAGGCCCGCGATTTGTATATCGGGCGGCGCAGCGCGATTGGCCGTGGGCCTCAACGCGTTACGACCGCCCGAGGTTATTTATCCTCGCCGCTAACTAATAGTGCGGTGGCGAAACAATGTATGCTTCGGGTAACTCATAACGTGGCGTCGGCAGCGGCCGCGCAGGAAGTCGCCGATAGGATGCCTCTATTCATATTTAAGAAGCTCTATATAGCTTTTCTCAAGGTGAGGGAGTCGCGAACTTCCGACACACTCGATTTACTATAAAGAGTCCTTTGAATAGGGTCCTGGGCCTTCCCAGCGAACCACTAGGCCGAGCTACTGAGTGCTGCATAGGGGCCCGTTTGAGGCCCCGCAGCTATGCTGTGTTAGGGGTTACTCCTATAGTAGAATCTTCACCGGTCATCCAATGACAGTCATAAAAGCGGTGCGTCCGGACCCCCGAACTACTTACCCTTCGCCGGGAAGTCCGGGTTGGCCGGAGTTGGTTTGGTGTCTAGGATCCCGGCAGAGAGCACACAGCCCGTACTAGGCACATCTGTGCCTTCGGCCCCCTTCTCGGCACTCGGTATGGTAGGCTGGTTGGCCATCGGTGCGAGCGGACCCCTGAGAATAAATGGTTGGAACCGGGGCCTGGGTTGGTCCTGGGGGCGTCTAAGAAAAGCCCTAGGCACCCACCACTCATTCCCGTCAGACCGGGGTATCGGTGCATGTGGTCCCCTATAATACAATCTTCCCAAATCATCCGATGACAGTCATAGCAACGGTGCGTGCGAACCCCCCCTGGCCAACCCCTGGCGGATAGGGCCAGGATCGTCCGGAGTTGGTGCCTCAACTCCCGGCTAAGCGTTTGGCCAGCACTAGGGCGTAACGGTGCCAGCGAACCCCCGATCGGGACTCTGCGTCTGGAGGGCTAGGCGATCGGTGCCAGCGAACCCCCCCGACCCTAGGGGTCAACGGTTGGCCGGCGTTGGTGCCTCAACTCCCGGCTAAGCGTTTGGCCAGCACTAGGGTGTAACGGTGCCAGCGAACCCCCGATCGGGACTCTGCGTCTGGAGGGCTAGGCGATCGGTGCCAGCGAACCCCCCCGACCCTAGGGGTTCACGGTTGGCCGGCGTTGGTGCCTCAACTCCCGGCTAAGCGTTCGGCAAGCACTAGGGTGTAACGGTGCCAGCGACCCCCCAATCGGGACTCCCGCTAGAGGGCTAGGCGATCGGTGCCAGCGAACCCCCCCCCTTCCCCAGGCCCACCCCTGGCGGATAGGGTCAGGGTCGGCCGGAGGTGGTGCCTCAACTCCCGGCTAAGGGTTTGGCCAGCACTAGGGCGTAACGGTGCCAGCGAACCCCCGATCGGGACTCTGCGTCTGGAGGGCTAGGCGATCGGTGCCAGCGAACCCCCCCGACCCTAGGGGTTCACGGTCGTCCGGAGTTGGTGCCTCAACTCCCTGCTAAGCTTTTGGCCTGCACTAGGGCGTAACGGTGCCAGCGACCCCCCAATCGGGACTCTGCCGCTGGAGGGCTAGCCGATCGGTGCCAGCGAACCCCCCCCCCGACCCTAGGGGTTCACGGTCGTCCGGAGTTGGTGCCTCAACTCCCGGCTAAGCTTTTGGCCTGCACTAGGGCGTAACGGTGCCAGCGACCCCCCAATCGGGACTCTGCCGCTGGAGGGCTAGCCGATCGGTGCCAGCGAACCCCCCCCCGACCCTAGGGGTTCACGGTCGTCCGGAGTTGGTGCCTCAACTCCCGGCTAAGCTTTTGGCCTGCACTAGGGCGTAACGGTGCCAGCGACCCCCCAATCGGGACTCTGCCGCTGGAGGGCTAGCCGATCGGTGCCAGCGAACCCCCCCCGACCCTAGGGGTTCACGGTCGTCCGGAGTTGGTGCCTCAACTCCCGGCTAAGCTTTTGGCCTGCACTAGGGCGTAACGGTGCCAGCGACCCCCCAATCGGGACTCTGCCGCTGGAGGGGCTAGCCGATCGGTGCCAGCGAACCCCCCCCCCCCCCGACCCTAGGGGTTCCACGGTTGGCCGGCGTTGGTAGCCG
>CAXKTH010000031.1:447500-449486 GCA_964056705.1 Troilus luridus
GCACCCACCACTCATTCCCGTCAGACCGGGGTATCGGTGCATGTGGTCCCCTATAATACAATCTTCCCAAATCATCCGATGACAGTCATAGCAACGGTGCGTGCGAACCCCCCCTGGCCAACCCCTGGCGGATAGGGCCAGGATCGTCCGGAGTTGGTGCCTCAACTCCCGGCTAAGCGTTTGGCCAGCACTAGGGCGTAACGGTGCCAGCGAACCCCCGATCGGGACTCTGCGTCTGGAGGGCTAGGCGATCGGTGCCAGCGAACCCCCCCGACCCTAGGGGTCAACGGTTGGCCGGCGTTGGTGCCTCAACTCCCGGCTAAGCGTTTGGCCAGCACTAGGGTGTAACGGTGCCAGCGAACCCCCGATCGGGACTCTGCGTCTGGAGGGCTAGGCGATCGGTGCCAGCGAACCCCCCCGACCCTAGGGGTTCACGGTTGGCCGGCGTTGGTGCCTCAACTCCCGGCTAAGCGTTCGGCAAGCACTAGGGTGTAACGGTGCCAGCGACCCCCCAATCGGGACTCCCGCTAGAGGGCTAGGCGATCGGTGCCAGCGAACCCCCCCCCCTTCCCCAGGCCCACCCCTGGCGGATAGGGTCAGGGTCGGCCGGAGGTGGTGCCTCAACTCCCGGCTAAGGGTTTGGCCAGCACTAGGGCGTAACGGTGCCAGCGAACCCCCGATCGGGACTCTGCGTCTGGAGGGCTAGGCGATCGGTGCCAGCGAACCCCCCCGACCCTAGGGGTTCACGGTCGTCCGGAGTTGGTGCCTCAACTCCCGGCTAAGCTTTTGGCCTGCACTAGGGCGTAACGGTGCCAGCGACCCCCCAATCGGGACTCTGCCGCTGGAGGGCTAGCCGATCGGTGCCAGCGAACCCCCCCCCCGACCCTAGGGGTTCACGGTCGTCCGGAGTTGGTGCCTCAACTCCCGGCTAAGCTTTTGGCCTGCACTAGGGCGTAACGGTGCCAGCGACCCCCCAATCGGGACTCTGCCGCTGGAGGGCTAGCCGATCGGTGCCAGCGAACCCCCCCCCGACCCTAGGGGTTCACGGTCGTCCGGAGTTGGTGCCTCAACTCCCGGCTAAGCTTTTGGCCTGCACTAGGGCGTAACGGTGCCAGCGACCCCCCAATCGGGACTCTGCCGCTGGAGGGCTAGCCGATCGGTGCCAGCGAACCCCCCCCCGACCCTAGGGGTTCACGGTCGTCCGGAGTTGGTGCCTCAACTCCCGGCTAAGCTTTTGGCCTGCACTAGGGCGTAACGGTGCCAGCGACCCCCCAATCGGGACTCTGCCGCTGGAGGGCTAGCCGATCGGTGCCAGCGAACCCCCCCCCCCCCGACCCTAGGGGTTCACGGTTGGCCGGCGTTGGTAGCCGATCTCCCGGCTGAACACCTTGCAATGCTACCCGCCCTCTCTAGGCTCATCGGTGCATGCGAACCCCCTATCGGGACTTGTTGAAATATATGTCTTATATGTATTTATACTTCACATCTCTCATATAATGTTTTATTACGTTTATTATAAAATTGTACAATACTTTAAACATCTTTAGTTGAAATATATAATATTTTATTATAAAATTTTTTTTTTTTCTACTAGTAATATAACTTACTGTCGGGGTCATAAGTAATATCAATTCATTCATCAAATTCACTTATAATATCAATTTATAACTTCACACATCCGCAGTGGGCCCGGTCAGAGAACCGTACGGATTTCTATATGTACATTGTATATACGGCTCTCTACGTATAGATTGCATCTGGGAACTATGGATGCTTGGGAGACACAGCCTTTCGGCCTTACCTTCCCCCCGTACAAAGCGATACAATTTAATATGGGGTCTACGCCTACCGGTTATATATTATATATATATAAATACATATACATATATACAATTGAATATGGGGTCTACGCCTCCCGTTTAACCCGAGGCGATTTCCCCTAGGCAAGGGCAGAGCCTCAGCTGGCCCGCCGGGCCCATCGGGTTA
>CAXKTH010000032.1:10000-12500 GCA_964056705.1 Troilus luridus
GCCTAGAGAGGGCGGGTAGCATTGCAAGGTGTTCAGCCGGGAGATCGGCTACCAACGCCGGCCAACCGTGAACCCCTAGGGTCGGGGGGGGGGGGGTTCGCTGGCACCGATCGGCTAGCCCTCCAGCGGCAGAGTCCCGATTGGGGGGTCGCTGGCACCGTTACGCCCTAGTGCAGGCCAAAAGCTTAGCCGGGAGTTGAGGCACCAACTCCGGACGACCGTGAACCCCTAGGGTCGGGGGGGGGTTCGCTGGCACCGATCGGCTAGCCCTCCAGCGGCAGAGTCCCGATTGGGGGGTCGCTGGCACCGTTACGCCCTAGTGCAGGCCAAAAGCTTAGCCGGGAGTTGAGGCACCAACTCCGGACGACCGTGAACCCCTAGGGTCGGGGGGGGGTTCGCTGGCACCGATCGGCTAGCCCTCCAGCGGCAGAGTCCCGATTGGGGGGTCGCTGGCACCGTTACGCCCTAGTGCAGGCCAAAAGCTTAGCCGGGAGTTGAGGCACCAACTCCGGACGACCGTGAACCCCTAGGGTCGGGGGGGGGGGTTCGCTGGCACCGATCGGCTAGCCCTCCAGCGGCAGAGTCCCGATTGGGGGGTCGCTGGCACCGTTACGCCCTAGTGCAGGCCAAAAGCTTAGCCGGGAGTTGAGGCACCAACTCCGGACGACCGTGAACCCCTAGGGTCGGGGGGGTTCGCTGGCACCGATCGCCTAGCCCTCCAGACGCAGAGTCCCGATCGGGGGTTCGCTGGCACCGTTACGCCCTAGTGCTGGCCAAACCCTTAGCCGGGAGTTGAGGCACCACCTCCGGCCGACCCTGACCCTATCCGCCAGGGGTGGGCCTGGGGAAGGGGGGGGGGTTCGCTGGCACCGATCGCCTAGCCCTCTAGCGGGAGTCCCGATTGGGGGGTCGCTGGCACCGTTACACCCTAGTGCTTGCCGAACGCTTAGCCGGGAGTTGAGGCACCAACGCCGGCCAACCGTGAACCCCTAGGGTCGGGGGGGTTCGCTGGCACCGATCGCCTAGCCCTCCAGACGCAGAGTCCCCGATCGGGGGTTCGCTGGCACCGTTACACCCTAGTGCTGGCCAAACGCTTAGCCGGGAGTTGAGGCACCAACGCCGGCCAACCGTTGACCCCTAGGGTCGGGGGGTTCGCTGGCACCGATCGCCTAGCCCTCCAGACGCAGAGTCCCGATCGGGGGTTCGCTGGCACCGTTACGCCCTAGTGCTGGCCAAACGCTTAGCCGGGAGTTGAGGCACCAACTCCGGACGATCCTGGCCCTATCCGCCAGGGGTTGGCCAGGGGGGGTTCGCACGCACCGTTGCTATGACTGTCATCGGATGATTTGGGAAGATTGTATTATAGGGGACCACATGCACCGATACCCCGGTCTGACGGGAATGAGTGGTGGGTGCCTAGGGCTTTTCTTAGACGCCCCCAGGACCAACCCAGGCCCCGGTTCCAACCATTTATTCTCAGGGGTCCGCTCGCACCGATGGCCAACCAGCCTACCATACCGAGTGCCGAGAAGGGGGCCGAAGGCACAGATGTGCCTAGTACGGGCTGTGTGCTCTCTGCCGGGATCCTAGACACCAACTCCGGCCAACCCGGACTTCCCGGCGAAGGGTAAGTAGTTCGGGGGTCCGGACGCACCGCTTTTATGACTGTCATTGGATGACCGGTGAAGATTCTACTATAGGAGTAACCCCTAACACAGCATAGCTGCGGGGCCTCAAACGGGCCCCTATGCAGCACTCAGTAGCTCGGCCTAGTGGTTCGCTGGGAAGGCCCAGGACCCTATTCAAAGGACTCTTTATAGTAAATCGAGTGTGTCGGAAGTTCGCGACTCCCTCACCTTGAGAAAAGCTATATAGAGCTTCTTAAATATGAATAGAGGCATCCTATCGGCGACTTCCTGCGCGGCCGCTGCCGACGCCACGTTATGAGTTACCCGAAGCATACATTGTTTCGCCACCGCACTATTAGTTAGCGGCGAGGATAAATAACCTCGGGCGGTCGTAACGCGTTGAGGCCCACGGCCAATCGCGCTGCGCCGCCCGATATACAAATCGCGGGCCTGCTTCAAACTATGTGGGGCTACTCCCGAGCCGACGGCCGGGCAGCAGTCCCCGAGGCAGAGCCCTCAGCCGCCCCTGACCAGGGTGAAGATGGCTGTAAAGTCCAGACGCTTCACGGCGCGCCTCGGCCACCCCGGCCAACCGTCGAGTGGCGGGTGTCCCACCCCGGGTATAACCCGGTGGTCGGCCCCTCCAGCTCTTATGGCGGATATTAGGCCGGGAACCGGAGGGACAGCGCCGTGGGCGGACTCGGACCTTATATCACATCATATGTACAACATATGATAAATTTGTAACGGAGGGGCCTTATGGCGAAGCGGGGTCGCAGTAACCCATCTTCCCGGCTCCTCCCTGGTTGATCCTGCCAGTAGTTATATGCTTGTCTCAAAGCTTAAGCCATGCAAGTCTCAGTACGAGCTGA
>CAXKTH010000032.1:27500-40000 GCA_964056705.1 Troilus luridus
AGTGCAGCCCTAAGCGGGTGGTAAACTCCATCTAAGGCTAAATACAACCACGAGACCGATAGAGAACAAGTACCGTGAGGGAAAGTTGAAAAGAACTTTGAAGAGAGAGTTCAAGAGTACGTGAAACCGCTCAGGGGTAAACGGAAAAGACCCGAAGCCCCGAAACGGGAGATTCACGTCTTCTCGCCGGGTCCGCACCCCGACAGGGGGGATGGCCTTTCGCCCCGTCCGGCTTGTCCGTGGCGGTGGGTGGGCCGCCCTCCACGGGGTCGTGTACCCGCGGGGGACCGCACTTCTCCCTCAGTAGGACGTCGCGACCCGCTCTGCGGCGGTCTAAGGTCTGGAAGATTGTCTGGCTCGGGGCCTCCACTTTTGTGGCGGTCAAGTGACAGCTCTCCGGCACCGTGGCCGTCGTTCCGGGCGGTATCGAAAGACTACGGCGCTGGGCCGCTCCACTAGCGAGCGCCGCCGTCTCCCCGCAAGACCGGGCGTTTACCAGGGGGTGCCTTAACGGACACGCCCGGCTAGGCGCTCGGGCCCCTGGCGGTTGAGCACTCCGGCATGGCCCAGTCCGCCAGTCGGCGGCGCTTCAGATTCGGGAACTTATCCGACCCGTCTTGAAACACGGACCAAGGAGTCTAGCGTGTGCGCGAGTCATTGGGTGTAAAACCTAAAGGCGCAATGAAAGTGTCAGGGGTGTCTCCTTTAGGAGCGCATCCCGTTGGGAGGATGGGCCGCCGTACGATCACTCGTCGGAGCCCCGCACTCCCGGGGCGTCTCGTTCTCATCACGAGTGGAGACGCACCAGGAGCGCACACGCTGGTACCCGAAAGATGGTGAACTATGCCTGGCCAGGACGAAGCCAGGGGAAACCCTGGTGGAGGTCCGAAGCGATTCTGACGTGCAAATCGATCGTCTGAGCTGGGTATAGGGGCGAAAGACCAATCGAACCATCTAGTAGCTGGTTCCCTCTGAAGTTTCCCTCAGGATAGCTGGCTCTCGGGAAGAGACGAGTCTCATCCGGTAGAGCGAATGATTAGAGGTGATGGGGTCGAAACGACTTCAACCTATTCTCAAACTCCCAATAGATGAGAGCCCCGGCTTGCTTAAAAGTGAAGCCGCGGGACTCGGATCAGAGATGCCAAGTGGGCCAATTTTGGTAAGCAGAACTGGCGCTGTGGGATGAACCAAACGCAGAGTTAAGGCGCCTGATTCGACGCTCACGTGAAACCATGAAAGGCGTTGGTTGCTTAAGACAGCAGGACGGTGGCCATGGAAGTCGGAATCCGCTAAGGAGTGTGTAACAACTCACCTGCCGAAGCAACTAGCCCTGAAAATGGATGGCGCTGTAGCGTCGTGCCTATACTCTGCCGTCAACGGCAAATCGGGCCGCCCCTCACGGGGAGTCGCCGTTAAGCCTTGACGAGTAAGAGGGTCGCGGCGGTGTGCGCGGAAGGGTCCGGGCGCGAGCCCGCCTGGAGCCGCCGCCGGTGCAGATCTTGGTGGTAGTAGCAAATACTCCAGCGAGGCCCTGGAGGACTGATGTGGAGAAGGGTTTCTTGTGAACAGCTGTTGCACAAGAGTCAGTCGATCCTAAGCCCTAGGAGAAATCCGAAGAGAATGGTTGCCGTTATTGTTAAACATGTCGCATTCGGCGTACTGCGGTTGTAATATACCGCGGCTACGCCGTAGCGCGCTGTTGTGCAGGCACCGTTTGGGCGAAAGGGAATCCGGTTCCTATTCCGGAACCCGGCAGCGGAACCGCTCCAATTCGGGCCCTCACCAGAGGACTCGTCGGGGTGACCCGAAATGACCCGGAGAAGCCGTAGGGAGGTCCGGGGAGAGTTGTCTCTTCTCTATAAGCGTTCGAGTTCCCTGGAAGCCTCTAGGAGGGAGATAGGGTTTGGAACGCGAAGAGCACCGCACTTACGGCGGTGTCCGGATCTTCCCCTCGGACCTTGAAAATCCGGGCGAGGGCCACGGGGAACACCGCGCCGGCTCGTACCCATATCCGCAGCAGGTCTCCAAGGTGAATAGCCTCTAGTCGATAGAATAATGTAGGTAAGGGAAGTCGGCAAACCCGATCTGTAACTTCGGGATAAGGATTGGCTCTGAGGATCGTGGCGCGCCGGGCTTGGTCGGGAAGTGGAGCGGTGCCAACGTGCCGGGCCTGGGCGAGGTGAAAGGCGTTCTACGCCCGGACCCTAGCTCGGTCCCGTGCCTTGGCCACCCACGGATCTTCCTTGCTGCGAGCCTCCGGCTGTCTAGTTGCCGTGCTTCCGCGCGGAGGACGGGCCGGCAGGCTCTTCGGCCGCCATAGAACGATCAACTTAGAACTGGCACGGACCAGGGGAATCCGACTGTCTAATTAAAACAAAGCATTGCGATGGCCCCAAGGGGTGATGACGCAATGTGATTTCTGCCCAGTGCTCTGAATGTCAACGTGAAGAAATTCAAGCAAGCGCGGGTAAACGGCGGGAGTAACTATGACTCTCTTAAGGTAGCCAAATGCCTCGTCATCTAATTAGTGACGCGCATGAATGGATTAACGAGATTCCCTCTGTCCCTACCTACTCTGACGATGAGTCAAAAAACCAAAGAGTCGAGGAGGAGATTGTTGGAGTAGGCGAAGGTAGCATTACCACGCCAGTGTATGGGAGGACAAAGCGGAGAAGGACGTTGTCCGAAGGTTCTCCAGGCGAAGTACCCGCGAATGAGGCGGACACATGTAGATCAGTGTACGAGGAAGCGGTCCAGGAGATGAGATCGTATATCGAAAGGAATTTTGCGCCCAAGCATGGACAGTACTTTGAGGCGAGGTTCACCAAGGTGAGAGGTGAAATGGACCGGGTACAGAAAGGTTATAGGAGGCTGGAGAAGGTCGAGAGAAGACTTGAGAAAATGGAGAAAGTTCTTAAGAACTTTGTGGAGATGGACCTCGGGAAGGAGGTGGTGGCGGTGGCCGAGAGAGAGATGAGGGAGGTCGGCCAGAGGATGGTGGAGAAAGTGGCCAGGGAGAGCAGAAATGCGCTGGACACGATAAGGAAGAGCATCGATGGGGCATTGGAGACCATCACGATGCATGACGCGGAGAGAGGAAAGGAACTAGAGAGGTTCGAGAAGAGGCAAAGAGAAGGAATCTCGAAGGTTGTCAGTGAGGTGAGGAGTGTGTGTGAGAGAGGGAGTGGAAGTGAGCTGACAGAGAAATTCATGAGCGATGTGCGAATGAATTTGAATAGAGTGTATGAGGGCGTTAAAAGTGTTAACGAGGTTGTATCCCCTCTGGAGAAGAACGTTGTGAGTGGAGTGGCAGAAAAGATAGAGAGGGTGGATGTGGAAAGAGTGAGTGAGCGAGTGGTGAGCGCGGTGGAGAGCGCTGTGAAGAGTGTGAGTGTGAGAGGGACCCAGGAGAAGGAGGAAACCTTGTGGACGAAGGTTATAGGAAGGAAGAGAGGCCCTCGAGTGATGGTTGAATTGCCTAAAGCGAGTGAAAGAAAGGTTGAAAGAGGAGACATAATCAAGAGTCTGGATCCTAAAGGTGGAGACGTGAGAGTGAGGAGTGTCTCCAGGAGAGGTAAAAACTATTTGGTGGAGGTCCATGATCAGACCGATGTGGAGCGGCTGAGAGAGTGTGTGGGCCTGAAAGAGATGGGAGTGAAAGTGGATGGAGAGAGAGGATGGAGAAGCCCTAGAGTGAGGATTTATGATGTAGATAGGGAGATAGGAAAGGAAGACCTCTATGGGTGCGTGAGAAAGAGAAACCCGGAGCTCTTTGGTGGAATGGATGAGGTCACTGCGAAGGAAGGACTAGTTCCGGAATTCGTAGTGAGGAATGGTAGGGATGTAAGTGATTGGGTGGTTCGGGTAAAACCCGAACTATTCAAGCGGATGATGTATATGAGAAGGCTGTATGTGGGTGCGAGAGTGTGCAGAGTAGTGGAGTATCTAGAGGTGAGAAGGTGTGGCAAATGCCAACAGTATGGACACGGAGCGAGAATGTGTGGAGTGAATCTCGTGTGTGGATGGTGTGGAGAGGAAGGCCACCACGATGTTGGTTGTGAAAGCCGGAAGAGAAACGAGGGGCCCAAGTGTGGCAACTGTAGAAGGCACGGCTTTAAGGAGGTCGGACATTCTGTCAGGTGGAAAGACTGTCCGGTGGCCCAGATGGAGAGGAGACTGCTGGAGCGGTCTACTAAGTATGACTGAGATAAGGATAGCGCAGTTAAACGCAGACAGGGCGTGCGCGGTCACAGCAGAGATCAGAGAAAGGGCTCTTAAAGAAAATATAGATGTGCTGGCACTGCAGGAGCCATACTGGGTCAAGGGTAAGGTGCCCGGCTTTGGTATGAACGCGAGAGTGATTGTGGGTAGTAAGAATGGTGAGAGAGCATGGGCGGCGGTTGTGGTGCTCGACCCGGGGATCGGGGTTCTCAGGCTCGGCCAGTTGTGCGACAGCCATTGTGTTGTGGTCCAGCTGGTTACCGGGGTGGGATCTCTGTACCTGGTGTCGATGTACTTCCAGCCGTCGAAGGAGATTGGAGGATATTTGGAACGACTGAGGATGATTGGAAGAGTGCTGAATGGAAAAAGGGTGATAGTGTGCGCAGATGTGAATGCGAAAAATCCGGCGTGGGGTGGAAGAGTGCTGGATAATAGAGGAGAGCGTGTGGAAATGTGTGTTAATGAAATAGGCTGGGTGTTACTGAACGATGGTAATTTACCAACGTTTGCGAATGTGAAAGGCAAAAGTTATATTGATGTGAGTATCGCATCAAGGAGTATATGTTCACTATATACTCTCCTCTGTCCCTACCTACTCCAGGATTGGATAATAGGATCTGCAAGGAATGCGATCCCGATGGGTGTAAGGAGAGCGAGAGCAGTGTGCTGGTGGACAAATGAGCTGAATGAGATGAAGTATGAGGTTATGAATGCAAGAAGAATGGTTCAGAGAGCGAGTGATGCTGAGGAAAAGTTTGGAAGGCTGAATAGGTACAAGGATAAGAGGCGAAGGTACAAGGCGAGGATACGAGAGCTAAAGAGAGATAGCTGGAAAGAGTTCGTGGAGGAACAAGAGGAGAAGGGTCCTTGGAACCTGGTGTATAAAATGGCAGCCGGAAAAACGAAGCCTCAGCGAGTTATGGATGTGATTGGTGAAAATGAGGGAGTGATAGATTGGAATGAGTCGGCAGTGCGTCTATTAGACGGGCTGGTGTTGGATGATAGCGTGGAAGGAGAGGGTGAATGGCATATAAGTGTGAGAAGGGAGAACAAGAGGTACACGCCGGATTTTGGTGAAAGATGGAGAGTGAGTGTTGAGGATGTAAGAGAAGCGGTATGGCAGTGTAAGAATGGGAAAGCCCCAGGATGGGACAGCATAGTGGCAGAAATGTTGAAGGAAGGCTGGGAAAGCTTGAAGGTGATCTTGGAGAGGCTGTACAGTATGTGCGTCAAGTACAGAGTATTCCCAGATAGATGGAAGTGGGGACGGATCTGTGTCCTACTTAAGAGTGAGGAGAAGGACCCGAGCCAGGTCAAAAGTTACAGGCCTATATGCTTACTGCCAGTCCTGGGGAAAGTGTATGAGAGAATACTGGTAAGAAAGTTAGAATGGTTGTTCACTGGGAGAGTGAGTGAGTGGCAATATGGCTTTATGAAAGGCAGAAGTGCGGAAGATGCAATGTGCGAATTAAGAAGAGTGATTGAAGAGAGTGAAAGAAAGTACGTGATTGGCATATTCCTGGATGTATCTGGAGCGTTTGATAGAGTGTGGTGGCCAAGTGTTCTGAGGTGCATGCGTGAGAACGGAGTGCGAAAGGAAGGATATGAGATAATGAGAGAGTATCTGAGAGGACGGAAGGTTGAAATGAATGTAGGTATGGGAGTAGTGAGAAAGAAAGTGAACATGGGGTGCCCTCAGGGTTCAGTACTGGGGCCACAGATATGGAAGATAGTGTTCGATGAGTGCGTGAGAAGAGTAAATGACAGTGGGAAAAGAATGATAGCTTTTGCGGATGATGGTGTAATTGTGGTATGCGCGGACACCAGAGCAAGCTTGGAAGTGAGTGCAAATGAAGCTATGAGTGTGCTTGGAGTGTGGATGAAAGAGAATAAGATGGTCTTATCAGTGGAGAAGACGGTATGGATGATGCTGAAAGGGAGTCTGAGTGACAGAGGTCGGGTCAGGATCAAGATGGACACAAGAGCGCTGAATAATGTGAAACGAGTCAGGTACCTGGGTGTGACCTGGGAAGAGGAAATGAGGATCCAGACTCATGTGGAAGGAGTGTGTGAACGAGCTGTGAAAATGTTTAATGGAGTGCTCGGGATGTATGGAAGAGCGAACGGAGTTAGCTTGAGAGAGCGATTTGTGGACCTCCTTTACAGTGGGCTGTTCCTGGCGATTGTTACTTATGCGGCTGGTGCCTGGGGAGATAAGCTCACAGGCTGGACAAGGAGAAGGCTGAGGAGTAACCAGAGGAAAGTACTGTTGAGAATGACGAAAGCTTACAGGACGATCTCACAGGATGCTTTGGAAGTGTTGGCGGGTGTGTGGTCCTTGGATCTAGAGTTGGAAAGGAGATGGGCAGCATACAGGTTGAGGAGCCAGGGCAGTGTGCTGTGGAGGAGGACGGAAATCGAGGGTGTAAGGAGAAGAGCGAGACTGAGGCAGATATGCTTGGATGAATGGCAAACAAGATGGAGTGACTCGGACAAGGGCAGATGGACGTATGAATGGATACCGAGTGTGAAAGACAGAATGAAAATGAAGTGGATGATACTGAATAGGTGTGTAGTACAAGTGTTGAGTGAGCATGGATGCTTTAAGGAGAAATTGAAAAAGTTCAATTTAGTGGATGAGGAAATGTGTGACTGTGAGATGAATGTACCAGAGGGGGTACAGCATGTCGTATTTGAGTGCATGAAATACGAGCAGGAGAGAGTGAGATTGAAAGAGCAAATTGAGAGTGTGGGTGAGCAAATGGATAAGAGAGGATGCTTGAGTGAAAGAGGATACTTGTATTTCAGTGAGTATGCGAAGTACGTTGTGATGCGTTTGGAAGAGAGTGAAAGAAGGAAGCGAATGGGAGTGTAAATGTTATAGAGGAGAGAAGGTGCCAAGCAGGCAATATACGGGAACGTATCCCGCCCTCCTTCCTTGGAGTACATAAGCCCAAGTGTACTTTCAAGGTGGTAGGGGAAGCGTAGGGGACTTGAGTCCCCGGGCCAGTGACCATTCTAGGCCTCCGGGGCTAAGCCCAAAAATGGTACTACGGGTGGGTGGTGGCCGGTTTAGCCGGTCGCAGACGTAGTGGCGTGGTTAGAAGGTCGGAAGGGTAGTAACCCAGGAAACTGGTAACGGCCCGACCGGCTGGAAGCTGGATGGTGGGTATTCCCAACCTCCGTGGTGCTGCGTCCGCATGTTGGTGAGATGTGTATGAGAGGGCAGCCCTTTAGAGGGTGGTGAACTCTCATAGCCAATAGAACGAAATGCGAAACCGCCTAGGGGCCAACGGGAAAGACCCGAAGCCCGAACTAGGCTCGCGTCTACCGCGGATATGGCGAGACGCATCTTGGCTGACATGCGGCCGCAATACCAAAGCATGGTATGAGGAGTTGGTTGCTTGGTGCGGGGAGGTAAGGCCGAGAGGCTATGTATCCCTTGCATCAATAGCTGCCAACTCGGTATCTCATATATACAATGTCCCTACCTACTATCTAGCGAAACCACGGCCAAGGGAACGGGCTTGGAAGAATCAGCGGGGAAAGAAGACCCTGTTGAGCTTGACTCTAGTCTGGTACTGTAAGGAGACATGAGAGGTGTAGCATAAGTGGGAGGCGGTTTTCCGTCGACAGTGAAATACCACTACTTTCATAGTTTCCTTACTTACTTGGTTAGGCGGAGGGCGTCCGTCGGAGTGTTAACACTCCGGCGTGACGGTATTCTCGCGCCAAGCGCCAAGGGTTGCCGGCGGCCGGCAGGACGTGGCGGGGCCCGTGTGTGGCCCGCCTTCGGGTGGTGCTGCCGCGTGCGTCGTCGCTACGGCCCATGTCGCGCTGTCCGGCAACACACTCCCTAGCGTGATCCGATTCAAGGACACTACCAGGCGGGGAGTTTGACTGGGGCGGTACATCTGTCAAATAATAACGCAGGTGTCCTATGGTCAGCTCAGCGAGGACAGAAACCTCGCGTAGAGCAAAAGGGCAAATGCTGGCTTGATCCCGATGCTCAGTGCGCATAGGGACTGCGAAAGCACGGCCCATCAAAGGAGGATGGGGTCCAACCTCACATAAGTGAGGGGGGAGACCCCCAGAATCCAAGTGCCTATCTCCACGTCCGTGCCTTAGGGTACACGTGCGGGGTGGACACCGCCATGTCGGACTCCGAATGGTGGTGACTAACGGAGAAGGCTTTTTTGGCGTAGGGATGTAGCGACCCCATCGCCCAGCCTTCGGGCTGCAAGCAGCTCTCAAATTACCCTCTGGGTGTTTGGGTTTTTCTTGTGTTCTTTGGTATAACTTTCTGCTTTTGTTTCAGGAACTGTTTTGGATTCGGCATAACATGATATAATGGACTTTTATGGTATGACATGGCCTGGACACGGACATTCCAAACTAATGAAAAAACATTATGGAAAAAAGCCAGAAAGAGGAAGTATTTTCGGACGGAACCGAAGATCCCCGGATGAGCTCCTTGCAGGGGGAGGCATCGGGTCAAGCGACCTGCCCTGAACGCGTGGATAGCCAGGCGCGTCAGGACCTAATTATTACTGGTGAAGAACCTAAGGAGCAGAGGACGCCTCTGGAGAGGCGTCGGGTGTTGAGTGTGGGTGAAGTGGTGTTGGAAGGAGTGGGAACTTCCATTTTTGATACCCCAGTGCGTCCGCTTAAGAGAGTGCGGAGTTCTCCGCAGGTAGGTGATGAAGGTTGGGCGGGGGACCAAATGGTCCCTGTGAAGGTGAGGGAATTGTTGAAACAGGGGGTGGTTATAGAGGAGGAGGTGGCGGCGTACTGTGGGGATCGGAAGAATATGTCGGAGAAGAATTTTAAGTGGGTGAGGGCCCGTTTCCATCGTATGGGGGTGATGGTGCAGGACATGATATTGGCCTATCAGGTCTTTATCGAGAACATGTTGACGGCGCGTGAGAACCTCGGCAAGGTGGAGGCGAGGTTCGAGCACATGGAGGGACAATTTGACATGACGATGGAGAGGATGAAGGACGAACTTATGACCGAGACTAACCGTAAGATGGACAGACTAAAAGAGGAGATGTTGGATAGGATGGCGAGTATGCTTGATACTTTTGGTAGCCATACGGAGGTGGGGAACAAAAATATAGTAAAGGCGGTTGAAAAGAATTCAGAGGGAATCAAGTCTAAGTTGGATCAGAAGTTCACGGGGGTTTCGGGTAAGGTGGATGGGCTGATGGACGTTGTAGTGTCGAAGGCGGATCATGTGGAAGAGGTGATCAACAGACAGAGACAAGACTTACGGACGGTTATAGCGACGGAACTGGGTGAGGCTAAAGGGGCTATCGAGGGTGCTAGTGAAGCTTTGAGGGCTGGGGCCCCGGAGCCGGGTGACACATGGGCGTCGAGGGTGGCGGCACCGAGGGAGTTTCCTGGGCCTCCACCCCCGATTCCGGGGGGGCGTGGTGTGATGAGGGACGAGAGGCAACAGGGGTTCTTAGCGGTTATTACTGCCAGGGAAGGGAGTGGTTGTACTACGGCGGATGAGATTAAGGCGCGTATGAAGGATAAGATTGATCCGGGTGAAAGCGGATGGAGATTAGCGGGTGTTAGGCGACGAAGGGATAGGTTGGAGATCTCGGTTCCCGATAAGGAAACTTTGGAGAAGGTGATGACCGATCCGGTCTTGGCGGAGGCTGGACTTTTGGCGAAGCCTATGGGTGGGAATAGGCCGAAGCTTATTGTGTATAGCGTGTCGGCGCTTCTGAAGGATGAGGAGGTGGTGGATCGACTTAGGAAGCAGAACTTTGGCGAGGCGGTGCCGTTTACGGCTAATGATGTAAGTGTTTCGCATCGGACTGGACGAAGGGCTCTTGAGGGAGGAACGGTGAACGTAGTACTTTCGGTAACTCCGGAGGTACGTAACTATTTGTTGACCAGAGGGAGGGTGTTCATTGATTGGGACTCCTGTAGGGTAGCGGATTATGTGGGGGTGAATCGATGCTTTCGTTGTCACAGATATGGTCATGTGGCGAGGAGGGGTTGCCTGCTGCCTGAGGGGACTATTGTCTGTACCTATTGTGGGGAGACTGGGCACAAGCGTTGTGACTGTCTGTCCTTGAGGGATCGTGTTGGGCCGACTTGTCCGGCGTGTAAGGCGGTTAATAAGCCGTGTGAGCATGATTTGATGAGTGCTGACTGTCCGGCGTATCGAGCGGCTTACACGAGGTGGGTTTCTCTTACCAACTATGGATGAGGAGCTGGGGATTGTTTGTGTTGACTGTAATAGGCGATTTACTACTCGGTCGGGACTTGGTTTGCACAGGAAAAGGGCGCATGCAGAGGCTTTTAACAGGGAAATTGATGTGGAGAGGAGGAATAGGCGTTGGAGTTACGAGGAGTTGACTTGTTTGGCAGGAGCTGAGTGTAACCTCAGACGGATGGGGTGGCACGGGAATATCAATGATGCGCTGGTGGTACATACGGACCGACGTACTAGTGATGCGGTGAAGGGGGCTAGGGCGAAGGTTCTGTATAGAGCTATTCTTCGGGAGATGCAGGAAGCCGGGAGGGGTGTGGAGGAGCGTGTGTTGGGTGGCCAGGTGGGTGAGTTTGGTTGTAGGGCTGAGCTGGAAGGGGTGATCAGGGATTTGATTGTGGAGTTGCAGCGAGGACCGGCGGCACCCCTTACGAGGGAGGTTGTCGACCTTGCTTGTGAGGCACTTGATGGGGTGGATGTGGGGGACAGAGTGGCCTCGACTGTCTCTCGCCTTCTGGCGGGACCTAGGCGCGAGATTGTTGGTGGGGCGCGAGGTGCTGGTGGTGGCCCCGTCCCTCCTCCTTGGAGGGCGGGTCCTCTTAGGCGGGAGCGGGTTAGGGAATATGCTCGGATCCAGCAGCTTTGGGCTAGGGATAGGAGGGCGGCGGCTCATGACATACTGAGGGACGAAAGGGGAGGTCATCGCTATGATCTTGGGGAGATGAGAGGGTATTGGGCGCCTATAGTGGAGGAGCCGTCCCGTCCCTGGGGGGACGTTGCGGTGGGAGGTGTTGTGGTGTCTCCACTGATCAACATTTGGACTCCGGTGAGTGATGAGGAGGTGGCGAGGTTGTCTCCCGGGAGGGATTCGGCTCCAGGGATGGATGGGGTGCTGCCTTCCGCTTGGGCGGCGGTTCCCTTGAAGGTCAGAGCGTTGGTGTTGAATTTGTTTCTGTTTAGGGGAGCGCTGCCTCCGAGTCTGCTGGGTGCGAGAGTCACTATGATTCCTAAGGTTGTTCAACCGGCGGGTCCTGGTGACTTTAGGCCTATTGCGGTGTGTTCTGTGGTGGTCCGACATCTCAACAAGATCTTGGCGATGCGGTTGGAGAGGCTGATCACGTTGGCTCCTCAGCAGAGGGGATTCCTTCGGGGATCTGATGGGCTGGCCCATAATGTTTTCCTTCTGGATGGAGTGCTGCGTACGGCTTGGAGGAAGAACAGATCATTGTGTATGGCGATTCTCGATGTAAGGAAGGCGTTTGATAGCGTGAGTCATCACGCTATTCATACGATCTTGGCTGCTCGTGGAGTGCAGGTGGAGTTCAGGGAATATGTTCGAGCGATGTATGCGGGGGCGTCATCGGCTATTGTTCTGGACGGGGTGGCTGCAGAGGAGATGAGACCGGCTAGAGGCGTTAGGCAGGGTGACCCTTTGTCCCCTATTTTGTTTAACATGGTTATGGATCAGGTTATTGCTGGTGTTCCTTCTAATATTGGTTTTTCTCTTGGTGAGGCGAAAGTGTCTGTGTTGGCGTATGCAGACGATCTAGTTTTGACATCGTCTACTTGGTATGGGATGAGTAGATTGCTGGAGCTGGTGGAGACGAGGTTGGAGCAATGTGGGCTTAGGCTGAATCCGGAGAAGTGTTGTGCGCTTACGTTGGTGGCCTCTGGCAAGAGGAAGGTGATGAAGGTGGACGAGGTTGAGCGACTTGTGGTGTGTGAGCATCCGCTGAGGCAGATTGCACTGGAGGGACGATGGGATTATCTAGGTGTCCCGTTTGGTTCTCGAGGAGCGAGTTTTGCGGAAACTGATCTGCCTGATGGACTTCTGAAGATCTCGAGGGCCCCGCTGAAACCGCAACAGAAGTATACTTTGCTGAGAGACTTTCTGTTGCCTGGTTACTTTCATGGATTGGTGTTGGGAAGTACCCCAAGGAAGGTGTTGGCGGGGATGGATGTTATGATTAGGGCGGCGCTGAGAAGGTGGCTGCATCTTCCGATGGACTTGAAATGTGCCTTTTTTCATGCTCCTGTTCGATGCGGAGGT
>CAXKTH010000032.1:50000-57500 GCA_964056705.1 Troilus luridus
CCGTTTAACCCGGGGTCCGTGCACCGCGTTCAAGTCCATCTTGAACGGGGCCACGGTCCGAAGAGGGTGCCAGGCCCGTAGATGACCGGTGCCGGCCCCGGGTGGGTCCCTCCTTAGAGTCGGGCTGCTTGAGAGTGCAGCCCTAAGCGGGTGGTAAACTCCATCTAAGGCTAAATACAACCACGAGACCGATAGAGAACAAGTACCGTGAGGGAAAGTTGAAAAGAACTTTGAAGAGAGAGTTCAAGAGTACGTGAAACCGCTCAGGGGTAAACGGAAAAGACCCGAAGCCCCGAAACGGGAGATTCACGTCTTCTCGCCGGGTCCGCACCCCGACAGGGGGGATGGCCTTTCGCCCCGTCCGGCTTGTCCGTGGCGGTGGGTGGGCCGCCCTCCACGGGGTCGTGTACCCGCGGGGGACCGCACTTCTCCCTCAGTAGGACGTCGCGACCCGCTCTGCGGCGGTCTAAGGTCTGGAAGATTGTCTGGCTCGGGGCCTCCACTTTTGTGGCGGTCAAGTGACAGCTCTCCGGCACCGTGGCCGTCGTTCCGGGCGGTATCGAAAGACTACGGCGCTGGGCCGCTCCACTAGCGAGCGCCGCCGTCTCCCCGCAAGACCGGGCGTTTACCAGGGGGTGCCTTAACGGACACGCCCGGCTAGGCGCTCGGGCCCCTGGCGGGTGAGCACTCCGGCATGGCCCAGTCCGCCAGTCGGCGGCGCTTCAGATTCGGGAACTTATCCGACCCGTCTTGAAACACGGACCAAGGAGTCTAGCGTGTGCGCGAGTCATTGGGTGTAAAACCTAAAGGCGCAATGAAAGTGTCAGGGGTGTCTCCTTTAGGAGCGCATCCCGTTGGGAGGATGGGCCGCCGTACGATCACTCGTCGGAGCCCCGCACTCCCGGGGCGTCTCGTTCTCATCACGAGTGGAGACGCACCAGGAGCGCACACGCTGGTACCCGAAAGATGGTGAACTATGCCTGGCCAGGACGAAGCCAGGGGAAACCCTGGTGGAGGTCCGAAGCGATTCTGACGTGCAAATCGATCGTCTGAGCTGGGTATAGGGGCGAAAGACCAATCGAACCATCTAGTAGCTGGTTCCCTCTGAAGTTTCCCTCAGGATAGCTGGCTCTCGGGAAGAGACGAGTCTCATCCGGTAGAGCGAATGATTAGAGGTGATGGGGTCGAAACGACTTCAACCTATTCTCAAACTCCCAATAGATGAGAGCCCCGGCTTGCTTAAAAGTGAAGCCGCGGGACTCGGATCAGAGATGCCAAGTGGGCCAATTTTGGTAAGCAGAACTGGCGCTGTGGGATGAACCAAACGCAGAGTTAAGGCGCCTGATTCGACGCTCACGTGAAACCATGAAAGGCGTTGGTTGCTTAAGACAGCAGGACGGTGGCCATGGAAGTCGGAATCCGCTAAGGAGTGTGTAACAACTCACCTGCCGAAGCAACTAGCCCTGAAAATGGATGGCGCTGTAGCGTCGTGCCTATACTCTGCCGTCAACGGCAAATCGGGCCGCCCCTCACGGGGAGTCGCCGTTAAGCCTTGACGAGTAAGAGGGTCGCGGCGGTGTGCGCGGAAGGGTCCGGGCGCGAGCCCGCCTGGAGCCGCCGCCGGTGCAGATCTTGGTGGTAGTAGCAAATACTCCAGCGAGGCCCTGGAGGACTGATGTGGAGAAGGGTTTCTTGTGAACAGCTGTTGCACAAGAGTCAGTCGATCCTAAGCCCTAGGAGAAATCCGAAGAGAATGGTTGCCGTTATTGTTAAACATGTCGCATTCGGCGTACTGCGGTTGTAATATACCGCGGCTACGCCGTAGCGCGCTGTTGTGCAGGCACCGTTTGGGCGAAAGGGAATCCGGTTCCTATTCCGGAACCCGGCAGCGGAACCGCTCCAATTCGGGCCCTCACCAGAGGACTCGTCGGGGTGACCCGAAATGACCCGGAGAAGCCGTAGGGAGGTCCGGGGAGAGTTGTCTCTTCTCTATAAGCGTTCGAGTTCCCTGGAAGCCTCTAGGAGGGAGATAGGGTTTGGAACGCGAAGAGCACCGCACTTACGGCGGTGTCCGGATCTTCCCCTCGGACCTTGAAAATCCGGGCGAGGGCCACGGGGAACACCGCGCCGGCTCGTACCCATATCCGCAGCAGGTCTCCAAGGTGAATAGCCTCTAGTCGATAGAATAATGTAGGTAAGGGAAGTCGGCAAACCCGATCTGTAACTTCGGGATAAGGATTGGCTCTGAGGATCGTGGCGCGCCGGGCTTGGTCGGGAAGTGGAGCGGTGCCAACGTGCCGGGCCTGGGCGAGGTGAAAGGCGTTCTACGCCCGGACCCTAGCTCGGTCCCGTGCCTTGGCCACCCACGGATCTTCCTTGCTGCGAGCCTCCGGCTGTCTAGTTGCCGTGCTTCCGCGCGGAGGACGGGCCGGCAGGCTCTTCGGCCGCCATAGAACGATCAACTTAGAACTGGCACGGACCAGGGGAATCCGACTGTCTAATTAAAACAAAGCATTGCGATGGCCCCAAGGGGTGATGACGCAATGTGATTTCTGCCCAGTGCTCTGAATGTCAACGTGAAGAAATTCAAGCAAGCGCGGGTAAACGGCGGGAGTAACTATGACTCTCTTAAGGTAGCCAAATGCCTCGTCATCTAATTAGTGACGCGCATGAATGGATTAACGAGATTCCCTCTGTCCCTACCTACTATCTAGCGAAACCACGGCCAAGGGAACGGGCTTGGAAGAATCAGCGGGGAAAGAAGACCCTGTTGAGCTTGACTCTAGTCTGGTACTGTAAGGAGACATGAGAGGTGTAGCATAAGTGGGAGGCGGTTTTCCGTCGACAGTGAAATACCACTACTTTCATAGTTTCCTTACTTACTTGGTTAGGCGGAGGGCGTCCGTCGGAGTGTTAACACTCCGGCGTGACGGTATTCTCGCGCCAAGCGCCAAGGGTTGCCGGCGGCCGGCAGGACGTGGCGGGGCCCGTGTGTGGCCCGCCTTCGGGTGGTGCTGCCGCGTGCGTCGTCGCTACGGCCCATGTCGCGCTGTCCGGCAACACACTCCCTAGCGTGATCCGATTCAAGGACACTACCAGGCGGGGAGTTTGACTGGGGCGGTACATCTGTCAAATAATAACGCAGGTGTCCTATGGTCAGCTCAGCGAGGACAGAAACCTCGCGTAGAGCAAAAGGGCAAATGCTGGCTTGATCCCGATGCTCAGTGCGCATAGGGACTGCGAAAGCACGGCCCATCAAAGGAGGATGGGGTCCAACCTCACATAAGTGAGGGGGGAGACCCCCAGAATCCAAGTGCCTATCTCCACGTCCGTGCCTTAGGGTACACGTGCGGGGTGGACACCGCCATGTCGGACTCCGAATGGTGGTGACTAACGGAGAAGGCTTTTTTGGCGTAGGGATGTAGCGACCCCATCGCCCAGCCTTCGGGCTGCAAGCAGCTCTCAAATTACCCTCTGGGTGTTTGGGTTTTTCTTGTGTTCTTTGGTATAACTTTCTGCTTTTGTTTCAGGAACTGTTTTGGATTCGGCATAACATGATATAATGGACTTTTATGGTATGACATGGCCTGGACACGGACATTCCAAACTAATGAAAAAACATTATGGAAAAAAGCCAGAAAGAGGAAGTATTTTCGGACGGAACCGAAGATCCCCGGATGAGCTCCTTGCAGGGGGAGGCATCGGGTCAAGCGACCTGCCCTGAACGCGTGGATAGCCAGGCGCGTCAGGACCTAATTATTACTGGTGAAGAACCTAAGGAGCAGAGGACGCCTCTGGAGAGGCGTCGGGTGTTGAGTGTGGGTGAAGTGGTGTTGGAAGGAGTGGGAACTTCCATTTTTGATACCCCAGTGCGTCCGCTTAAGAGAGTGCGGAGTTCTCCGCAGGTAGGTGATGAAGGTTGGGCGGGGGACCAAATGGTCCCTGTGAAGGTGAGGGAATTGTTGAAACAGGGGGTGGTTATAGAGGAGGAGGTGGCGGCGTACTGTGGGGATCGGAAGAATATGTCGGAGAAGAATTTTAAGTGGGTGAGGGCCCGTTTCCATCGTATGGGGGTGATGGTGCAGGACATGATATTGGCCTATCAGGTCTTTATCGAGAACATGTTGACGGCGCGTGAGAACCTCGGCAAGGTGGAGGCGAGGTTCGAGCACATGGAGGGACAATTTGACATGACGATGGAGAGGATGAAGGACGAACTTATGACCGAGACTAACCGTAAGATGGACAGACTAAAAGAGGAGATGTTGGATAGGATGGCGAGTATGCTTGATACTTTTGGTAGCCATACGGAGGTGGGGAACAAAAATATAGTAAAGGCGGTTGAAAAGAATTCAGAGGGAATCAAGTCTAAGTTGGATCAGAAGTTCACGGGGGTTTCGGGTAAGGTGGATGGGCTGATGGACGTTGTAGTGTCGAAGGCGGATCATGTGGAAGAGGTGATCAACAGACAGAGACAAGACTTACGGACGGTTATAGCGACGGAACTGGGTGAGGCTAAAGGGGCTATCGAGGGTGCTAGTGAAGCTTTGAGGGCTGGGGCCCCGGAGCCGGGTGACACATGGGCGTCGAGGGTGGCGGCACCGAGGGAGTTTCCTGGGCCTCCACCCCCGATTCCGGGGGGGCGTGGTGTGATGAGGGACGAGAGGCAACAGGGGTTCTTAGCGGTTATTACTGCCAGGGAAGGGAGTGGTTGTACTACGGCGGATGAGATTAAGGCGCGTATGAAGGATAAGATTGATCCGGGTGAAAGCGGATGGAGATTAGCGGGTGTTAGGCGACGAAGGGATAGGTTGGAGATCTCGGTTCCCGATAAGGAAACTTTGGAGAAGGTGATGACCGATCCGGTCTTGGCGGAGGCTGGACTTTTGGCGAAGCCTATGGGTGGGAATAGGCCGAAGCTTATTGTGTATAGCGCGGCTACGCCGTAGCGCGCTGTTGTGCAGGCACCGTTTGGGCGAAAGGGAATCCGGTTCCTATTCCGGAACCCGGCAGCGGAACCGCTCCAATTCGGGCCCTCACCAGAGGACTCGTCGGGGTGACCCGAAATGACCCGGAGAAGCCGTAGGGAGGTCCGGGGAGAGTTGTCTCTTCTCTATAAGCGTTCGAGTTCCCTGGAAGCCTCTAGGAGGGAGATAGGGTTTGGAACGCGAAGAGTCTTCAGTCTTCTCTCAGCCACGGAGGAAAGAGGTTGTCGATCAGTGCTCCGCTAATCCTTACAGGTGATATTTTGGTTTGAGAGTGTGTGTGCTGGCTGAGGGTCTTCCTATTGGATCCCCACTCCTTCCCCCACCACTTTTTTGGGGCCACGCCCACTTATTTGTGTAGTAGGTTGTTGGGTGCCCTCGGTACGGACGTGTTTTCATAACGTTCCGTACCAACTTCAAATTTTAAGTTTTTTTTTTCTAAGTTTTTTTTCCCATATAAATTTTTTTTTTTTTTTTTTTTTTTTTTTTTTTTTTTTTGTTTATTTTGGTCTGGTTCGCATCCAGTTTTTTTTATTTTTTTTTTACCATATTTTTTTTTTTTTGGACTTAGAATAATTTCGTATTTTCCGGACTTAAAATAATTTCTGGTTCGGACTTAGAATAGTTTTAACGGTTCTGGACTTACAATAGTTTGCTGGGTTCCAGACTTAGAATAGTTTCCTGGGTTCCAGACTTAGAATAATTTCTATTTTCTGGACTTAGAATAGTTTCGAAAAAAAAAAAAATTTTTTTTTTTTTCTCTTTCTCTCTTTTGTTATCAATGGATGCGAAGAGCGGTAGGCCCAAGCCCTCTGGGTCCAGGGCGGCCCCGGGTTCCGGGTCTGAGCCTGAGCGGGAGGTGGTGGAGGGTCCCGTGGAGGAGCTCCTCAGGAGATTCTCGGGGAGCCAGGGCGGTCTTGATTGCCCTGACTCTATTTTCGAGCTCCTGGAGGATTGCTCGAGTATCAGGAGGCAGGTTGTGGACCACTTGTCGACCCACAACCGTCTGTCTAAGTCTGATATGGGGGGTATAATGGCCTTAATGGATAAGTTTCCGAGCCTCTGCCTTACAATGATGGCATCGATCGTCAAGCTCCATAAGAAGAACGCTGAGCTGGAGACTGCTCTTATGAGCGTCAGCGTAGTGACTTCAATGGAGGAGATTGCCAAGGAGGTCAAGGAGGTGAGGGCCATGTTGGTGGAGAGACCTCAGGTCTCGGCACCTGCCCCTTCGGCGCCGCCGGTCCCAAGGCCTCCATCTAAGTCCTTTAAGGATGTTCTGGTTGGGCCCCCTTCTCCGGCTGCGGATATAAGGGTGGTGGAGGTCAAGCCGGCGTCCGGTACTTCCGGGATGGAGTCGGCCGACCTCATCAAGGCTGCCCTTATGAAGGTGGTCAGCCCTGCTGAGCAGGGTTGGCAGGTTGTTGGGGTAAAGGCCCGGGGCAAGGCTGTGAGGTTGAGCCTCGGGTCTGGGGAAGCGGCCAATAGAGTGCTCAAATCGAGCACCCTCTCCGCTGCTGGGTTGGTGGCAAGCACCGTCGGGAAGCGCAAGCCGAGGGTCTGCATTTACGACGTGCCGAGGTCCGTGCCGTCGTCGCAGATCCTCACGAATGTCAAGTCCCAAAATTTCCCGGCGGTGTCAGCGTTTGGGGGTTCATCATGGGGTTCCATTTCCCATGAGTTTGGAAAGAAGGACGCACCTAGAAGGCACGTCGTTGTCCAGGTGGATCCCGCTGTGAGGGAGTTGTTGTTACAGAAGGGCAAGGTCTTCGTCGATTGGAGTTACTGCCGGGTAAGGGACTTTGTGGGGGTGACCAAGTGCTGGCGTTGTCAGGACTATGGTCATGTCCAGAAGAACTGCCGGCGTCAGGAGGTATGCCTGCACTGCTCAGGTGAGGGCCATAAGAAGGCTGCCTGCCCGAATCTGGGTAGCTCGCCTAAGTGCCCTCCCTGCCGCTTTGCCGGACGTCCTCACGACCACTCCATCGATGCCCTGGCAGACTGTCCCTCCTACCAGAGGATGTTTAGGTTGACCGTGGACAGGACCGACTACCATGGCTGAGACTCTCGGCTCTGTGTGTCGGTTCTGTGGACGGTCGTTCACGACGGCTGGTGGGCTGGGTCTGCATCTCAAGCGGGCTCATCCTGTTGAGCGAAACGACCTGATTGGGGTTCCTTGTGTCAAACGTAGGTGGAATGACGAGGAGATTGCTCTACTGGCTGCTGAAGAGCTCAAGTTGCGGGCAGCCGGGATTTCTGAGCAACTCAACCTTCGCCTTTCCCGAGCTTTTCCTGGTAGGTCTTACGACGCTATCAAGGGTGCTCGGGCGGGTGATAGGTACCGTCAGATCCTGCGGGACCTTTCCGACTCACATATGGAGGTTTCTCCCCCTGGTGTTCCTCCCGTCCCGTCTGGTGTGGGTAGTCCTTCTCCTGTGCGGGATGGTATACTCGGCGCACTCCGAGCGCTGTATGATGAGATAACCACGGGTCCAACCACGCTGTGCACTGACAG
>CAXKTH010000032.1:62500-65000 GCA_964056705.1 Troilus luridus
TTAACCCGATGGGCCCGGCGGGCCAGCTGAGGCTCTGCCCTTGCCTAGGGGAAATCGCCTCGGGTTAAACGGGAGGCGTAGACCCCATATTCAATTGTATATATGTATATGTATTTATATATATATAATATATAACCGGTAGGCGTAGACCCCATATTAAATTGTATCGCTTTGTACGGGGGGAAGGTAAGGCCGAAAGGCTGTGTCTCCCAAGCATCCATAGTTCCCAGATGCAATCTATACGTAGAGAGCCGTATATACAATGTACATATAGAAATCCGTACGGTTCTCTGACCGGGCCCACTGCGGATGTGTGAAGTTATAAATTGATATTATAAGTGAATTTGATGAATGAATTGATATTACTTATGACCCCGACAGTAAGTTATATTACTAGTAGAAAAAAAAAAAATTTTATAATAAAATATTATATATTTCAACTAAAGATGTTTAAAGTATTGTACAATTTTATAATAAACGTAATAAAACATTATATGAGAGATGTGAAGTATAAATACATATAAGACATATATTTCAACAAGTCCCGATAGGGGGTTCGCATGCACCGATGAGCCTAGAGAGGGCGGGTAGCATTGCAAGGTGTTCAGCCGGGAGATCGGCTACCAACGCCGGCCAACCGTGAACCCCTAGGGTCGGGGGGGGGGGGGGTTCGCTGGCACCGATCGGCTAGCCCTCCAGCGGCAGAGTCCCGATTGGGGGGTCGCTGGCACCGTTACGCCCTAGTGCAGGCCAAAAGCTTAGCCGGGAGTTGAGGCACCAACTCCGGACGACCGTGAACCCCTAGGGTCGGGGGGGGGTTCGCTGGCACCGATCGGCTAGCCCTCCAGCGGCAGAGTCCCGATTGGGGGGTCGCTGGCACCGTTACGCCCTAGTGCAGGCCAAAAGCTTAGCCGGGAGTTGAGGCACCAACTCCGGACGACCGTGAACCCCTAGGGTCGGGGGGGGGTTCGCTGGCACCGATCGGCTAGCCCTCCAGCGGCAGAGTCCCGATTGGGGGGTCGCTGGCACCGTTACGCCCTAGTGCAGGCCAAAAGCTTAGCCGGGAGTTGAGGCACCAACTCCGGACGACCGTGAACCCCTAGGGTCGGGGGGGGGGTTCGCTGGCACCGATCGGCTAGCCCTCCAGCGGCAGAGTCCCGATTGGGGGGTCGCTGGCACCGTTACGCCCTAGTGCAGGCCAAAAGCTTAGCCGGGAGTTGAGGCACCAACTCCGGACGACCGTGAACCCCTAGGGTCGGGGGGGTTCGCTGGCACCGATCGCCTAGCCCTCCAGACGCAGAGTCCCGATCGGGGGTTCGCTGGCACCGTTACGCCCTAGTGCTGGCCAAACCCTTAGCCGGGAGTTGAGGCACCACCTCCGGCCGACCCTGACCCTATCCGCCAGGGGTGGGCCTGGGGAAGGGGGGGGGGGGTTCGCTGGCACCGATCGCCTAGCCCTCTAGCGGGAGTCCCGATTGGGGGGTCGCTGGCACCGTTACACCCTAGTGCTTGCCGAACGCTTAGCCGGGAGTTGAGGCACCAACGCCGGCCAACCGTGAACCCCTAGGGTCGGGGGGGTTCGCTGGCACCGATCGCCTAGCCCTCCAGACGCAGAGTCCCGATCGGGGGTTCGCTGGCACCGTTACACCCTAGTGCTGGCCAAACGCTTAGCCGGGAGTTGAGGCACCAACGCCGGCCAACCGTTGACCCCTAGGGTCGGGGGGGTTCGCTGGCACCGATCGCCTAGCCCTCCAAACGCAGAGTCCCGATCGGGGGTTCGCTGGCACCGTTACGCCCTAGTGCTGGCCAAACGCTTAGCCGGGAGTTGAGGCACCAACTCCGGACGATCCTGGCCCTATCCGCCAGGGGTTGGCCAGGGGGGGTTCGCACGCACCGTTGCTATGACTGTCATCGGATGATTTGGGAAGATTGTATTATAGGGGACCACATGCACCGATACCCCGGTCTGACGGGAATGAGTGGTGGGTGCCTAGGGCTTTTCTTAGACGCCCCCAGGACCAACCCAGGCCCCGGTTCCAACCATTTATTCTCAGGGGTCCGCTCGCACCGATGGCCAACCAGCCTACCATACCGAGTGCCGAGAAGGGGGCCGAAGGCACAGATGTGCCTAGTACGGGCTGTGTGCTCTCTGCCGGGATCCTAGACACCAACTCCGGCCAACCCGGACTTCCCGGCGAAGGGTAAGTAGTTCGGGGGTCCGGACGCACCGCTTTTATGACTGTCATTGGATGACCGGTGAAGATTCTACTATAGGAGTAACCCCTAACACAGCATAGCTGCGGGGCCTCAAACGGGCCCCTATGCAGCACTCAGTAGCTCGGCCTAGTGGTTCGCTGGGAAGGCCCAGGACCCTATTCAAAGGACTCTTTATAGTAAATCGAGTGTGTCGGAAGTTCGCGACTCCCTCACCTTGAGAAAAGCTATATAGAGCTTCTTAAATATGAATAGAGGCATCCTATCGGCGACTTCCTGCGCGGCC
>CAXKTH010000032.1:67500-70000 GCA_964056705.1 Troilus luridus
TCCATTTTAATAGCCGCCGGTCGGGCCTCGGCCCTCCGGCGGTTTTAGGGGCGGCGGCGCACGTTCTCCTCCCTTGGAGGGCTAGTGTGTCTGCCGGGCTCCCGGCTCGAAACGCCGACAGCTATCTAGCGAGACGCTTACCGACGGACCCTTTGGCTTCCGATCGGGCCTTTCGCCGAGCAACGCTCACCTGTAGGGTGGTGCTCGGCGCCCTCTATTGGGGGTCTAAGGTCGTCTCTCGCTTCTGGCCTGTCTTTGGTGTAGTAGAGCGCGGAGGAGACCGGATCACACTCTCGGGAGGCGCGGCGCTGCCGGCTCCGGCCTAGCAAGCCGGAGACCCCGAAAACATATTTAACCATCTCCTCCATCTCCGTCCCCGAGGTGTCTCGGTCGGGCGCGAGGATGTTGCGAGATTCGGCGGCTTGGCATCACGCCCTGCCCCGGCCGCCGATATTAACTGACAATGACGCACATGCTGTATGTCGGAAATGGCCGGAAACGAGCCTATTTCCACATACATTTATGAGTATTTATAATATACTACCCTGAGCGGTGGATCACTCGGCTCGTGGGTCGATGAAAGACGCAGCAAACTGCGCGTCGTCGTGTGAACTGCAGGACACATGAGCATCGACATTTCGAACGCACATTGCGGCCCTGGGCTAGAACCAAGGGCCACCCCTGTCTGAGGGTCGTCTTTAAAAGAGGCATGAGCACTTGTCTCGACCACAGTTGACCCGACATGGCGTCCGACCTCCTTTGGGAAGTCGGCCCGGGGTCGGAATGGGGGCTCCCGTCTAGGGGGGAAGGCTTCGTGCCTCTCCTCTCCTACGACGGGTCCCCTTAAATAATCCGCCGGCAAAAGCCAGGCCGGACAGGTCGTGCTCACTCTCACACGAGGCTCACAGCCCGCTCCCCTCCGCGCGCCACTCCCGTCCCCGACATACCACTGTGGGGGGATGGCGCGGCGGCGGTCGGATGCGCGAGCTGACGCCCGCAACGGCGATAGGGCCCTCTCCCTCCGGGGAGTCGGACCCAGCCCGCACCCTTGTGGCCTCCAGTTTGTAGTACGCATGTAGCTCGTGAAAGAGACGGACAACCGATCCGGTGTCCCGGTCGCACGTAGCCCGCCTTTGCGCTAACCCGTGAAGTGTGGACTCTTGGCGGCCGCGTGGCAAATTCCGGATCGGCCCCACTACACTGCGTCGGAGGAACCGCTCTACATGAGGTGCGGGTTTGAAGTCGCCATGGGGTGCGTCCGCCGCCTCTCTCTCGTCTGGGGGCTGGTAGCGGCAGAGCTTTCTCGCTTGTGGAGGCTGAATATACGCCTGTCCTGGCCGAGTCGGTCTTTTCCTCATTACCCCCTTTAAGGAGGGGCGTAATTGAGGAAAACATTATATATCTCGACCTCAGATCAGGTGGGACTCCCCGCCGAATTTAAGCATATTAGTAAGCGGAGGAAAAGAAACTAACAAGGATTCCCCTAGTAGCTGCGAGCGAACAGGGATTAGCCCAGCACTGAATCCCAAAGGCCTCGCCTTTAGGGAAATGTAGTGTTTAGGAGTGCCCGTTTAACCCGGGGTCCGTGCACCGCGTTCAAGTCCATCTTGAACGGGGCCACGGTCCGAAGAGGGTGCCAGGCCCGTAGATGACCGGTGCCGGCCCCGGGTGGGTCCCTCCTTAGAGTCGGGCTGCTTGAGAGTGCAGCCCTAAGCGGGTGGTAAACTCCATCTAAGGCTAAATACAACCACGAGACCGATAGAGAACAAGTACCGTGAGGGAAAGTTGAAAAGAACTTTGAAGAGAGAGTTCAAGAGTACGTGAAACCGCTCAGGGGTAAACGGAAAAGACCCGAAGCCCCGAAACGGGAGATTCACGTCTTCTCGCCGGGTCCGCACCCCGACAGGGGGGATGGCCTTTCGCCCCGTCCGGCTTGTCCGTGGCGGTGGGTGGGCCGCCCTCCACGGGGTCGTGTACCCGCGGGGGACCGCACTTCTCCCTCAGTAGGACGTCGCGACCCGCTCTGCGGCGGTCTAAGGTCTGGAAGATTGTCTGGCTCGGGGCCTCCACTTTTGTGGCGGTCAAGTGACAGCTCTCCGGCACCGTGGCCGTCGTTCCGGGCGGTATCGAAAGACTACGGCGCTGGGCCGCTCCACTAGCGAGCGCCGCCGTCTCCCCGCAAGACCGGGCGTTTACCAGGGGGTGCCTTAACGGACACGCCCGGCTAGGCGCTCGGGCCCCTGGCGGGTGAGCACTCCGGCATGGCCCAGTCCGCCAGTCGGCGGCGCTTCAGATTCGGGAACTTATCCGACCCGTCTTGAAACACGGACCAAGGAGTCTAGCGTGTGCGCGAGTCATTGGGTGTAAAACCTAAAGGCGCAATGAAAGTGTCAGGGGTGTCTCCTTTAGGAGCGCATCCCGTTGGGAGGATGGGCCGCCGTACGATCACTCGTCGGAGCCCCGCACTCCCGGGGCGTCTCGTTCTCATCACGAGTGGAGA
>CAXKTH010000032.1:72500-80000 GCA_964056705.1 Troilus luridus
GGAACTCGAACGCTTATAGAGAAGAGACAACTCTCCCCGGACCTCCCTACGGCTTCTCCGGGTCATTTCGGGTCACCCCGACGAGTCCTCTGGTGAGGGCCCGAATTGGAGCGGTTCCGCTGCCGGGTTCCGGAATAGGAACCGGATTCCCTTTCGCCCAAACGGTGCCTGCACAACAGCGCGCTACGGCGTAGCCGCGGTATATTACAACCGCAGTACGCCGAATGCGACATGTTTAACAATAACGGCAACCATTCTCTTCGGATTTCTCCTAGGGCTTAGGATCGACTGACTCTTGTGCAACAGCTGTTCACAAGAAACCCTTCTCCACATCAGTCCTCCAGGGCCTCGCTGGAGTATTTGCTACTACCACCAAGATCTGCACCGGCGGCGGCTCCAGGCGGGCTCGCGCCCGGACCCTTCCGCGCACACCGCCGCGACCCTCTTACTCGTCAAGGCTTAACGGCGACTCCCCGTGAGGGGCGGCCCGATTTGCCGTTGACGGCAGAGTATAGGCACGACGCTACAGCGCCATCCATTTTCAGGGCTAGTTGCTTCGGCAGGTGAGTTGTTACACACTCCTTAGCGGATTCCGACTTCCATGGCCACCGTCCTGCTGTCTTAAGCAACCAACGCCTTTCATGGTTTCACGTGAGCGTCGAATCAGGCGCCTTAACTCTGCGTTTGGTTCATCCCACAGCGCCAGTTCTGCTTACCAAAATTGGCCCACTTGGCATCTCTGATCCGAGTCCCGCGGCTTCACTTTTAAGCAAGCCGGGGCTCTCATCTATTGGGAGTTTGAGAATAGGTTGAAGTCGTTTCGACCCCATCACCTCTAATCATTCGCTCTACCGGATGAGACTCGTCTCTTCCCGAGAGCCAGCTATCCTGAGGGAAACTTCAGAGGGAACCAGCTACTAGATGGTTCGATTGGTCTTTCGCCCCTATACCCAGCTCAGACGATCGATTTGCACGTCAGAATCGCTTCGGACCTCCACCAGGGTTTCCCCTGGCTTCGTCCTGGCCAGGCATAGTTCACCATCTTTCGGGTACCAGCGTGTGCGCTCCTGGTGCGTCTCCACTCGTGATGAGAACGAGACGCCCCGGGAGTGCGGGGCTCCGACGAGTGATCGTACGGCGGCCCATCCTCCCAACGGGATGCGCTCCTAAAGGAGACACCCCTGACACTTTCATTGCGCCTTTAGGTTTTACACCCAATGACTCGCGCACACGCTAGACTCCTTGGTCCGTGTTTCAAGACGGGTCGGATAAGTTCCCGAATCTGAAGCGCCGCCGACTGGCGGACTGGGCCATGCCGGAGTGCTCACCCGCCAGGGGCCCGAGCGCCTAGCCGGGCGTGTCCGTTAAGGCACCCCCTGGTAAACGCCCGGTCTTGCGGGGAGACGGCGGCGCTCGCTAGTGGAGCGGCCCAGCGCCGTAGTCTTTCGATACCGCCCGGAACGACGGCCACGGTGCCGGAGAGCTGTCACTTGACCGCCACAAAAGTGGAGGCCCCGAGCCAGACAATCTTCCAGACCTTAGACCGCCGCAGAGCGGGTCGCGACGTCCTACTGAGGGAGAAGTGCGGTCCCCCGCGGGTACACGACCCCGTGGAGGGCGGCCCACCCACCGCCACGGACAAGCCGGACGGGGCGAAAGGCCATCCCCCCTGTCGGGGTGCGGACCCGGCGAGAAGACGTGAATCTCCCGTTTCGGGGCTTCGGGTCTTTTCCGTTTACCCCTGAGCGGTTTCACGTACTCTTGAACTCTCTCTTCAAAGTTCTTTTCAACTTTCCCTCACGGTACTTGTTCTCTATCGGTCTCGTGGTTGTATTTAGCCTTAGATGGAGTTTACCACCCGCTTAGGGCTGCACTCTCAAGCAGCCCGACTCTAAGGAGGGACCCACCCGGGGCCGGCACCGGTCATCTACGGGCCTGGCACCCTCTTCGGACCGTGGCCCCGTTCAAGATGGACTTGAACGCGGTGCACGGACCCCGGGTTAAACGGGCACTCCTAAACACTACATTTCCCTAAAGGCGAGGCCTTTGGGATTCAGTGCTGGGCTAATCCCTGTTCGCTCGCAGCTACTAGGGGAATCCTTGTTAGTTTCTTTTCCTCCGCTTACTAATATGCTTAAATTCGGCGGGGAGTCCCACCTGATCTGAGGTCGAGATATATAATGTTTTCCTCAATTACGCCCCTCCTTAAAGGGGGTAATGAGGAAAAGACCGACTCGGCCAGGACAGGCGTATATTCAGCCTCCACAAGCGAGAAAGCTCTGCCGCTACCAGCCCCCAGACGAGAGAGAGGCGGCGGACGCACCCCATGGCGACTTCAAACCCGCACCTCATGTAGAGCGGTTCCTCCGACGCAGTGTAGTGGGGCCGATCCGGAATTTGCCACGCGGCCGCCAAGAGTCCACACTTCACGGGTTAGCGCAAAGGCGGGCTACGTGCGACCGGGACACCGGATCGGTTGTCCGTCTCTTTCACGAGCTACATGCGTACTACAAACTGGAGGCCACAAGGGTGCGGGCTGGGTCCGACTCCCCGGAGGGAGAGGGCCCTATCGCCGTTGCGGGCGTCAGCTCGCGCATCCGACCGCCGCCGCGCCATCCCCCCACAGTGGTATGTCGGGGACGGGAGTGGCGCGCGGAGGGGAGCGGGCTGTGAGCCTCGTGTGAGAGTGAGCACGACCTGTCCGGCCTGGCTTTTGCCGGCGGATTATTTAAGGGGACCCGTCGTAGGAGAGGAGAGGCACGAAGCCTTCCCCCCTAGACGGGAGCCCCCATTCCGACCCCGGGCCGACTTCCCAAAGGAGGTCGGACGCCATGTCGGGTCAACTGTGGTCGAGACAAGTGCTCATGCCTCTTTTAAAGACGACCCTCAGACAGGGGTGGCCCTTGGTTCTAGCCCAGGGCCGCAATGTGCGTTCGAAATGTCGATGCTCATGTGTCCTGCAGTTCACACGACGACGCGCAGTTTGCTGCGTCTTTCATCGACCCACGAGCCGAGTGATCCACCGCTCAGGGTAGTATATTATAAATACTCATAAATGTATGTGGAAATAGGCTCGTTTCCGGCCATTTCCGACATACAGCATGTGCGTCATTGTCAGTTAATATCGGCGGCCGGGGCAGGGCGTGATGCCAAGCCGCCGAATCTCGCAACATCCTCGCGCCCGACCGAGACACCTCGGGGACGGAGATGGAGGAGATGGTTAAATATGTTTTCGGGGTCTCCGGCTTGCTAGGCCGGAGCCGGCAGCGCCGCGCCTCCCGAGAGTGTGATCCGGTCTCCTCCGCGCTCTACTACACCAAAGACAGGCCAGAAGCGAGAGACGACCTTAGACCCCCAATAGAGGGCGCCGAGCACCACCCTACAGGTGAGCGTTGCTCGGCGAAAGGCCCGATCGGAAGCCAAAGGGTCCGTCGGTAAGCGTCTCGCTAGATAGCTGTCGGCGTTTCGAGCCGGGAGCCCGGCAGACACACTAGCCCTCCAAGGGAGGAGAACGTGCGCCGCCGCCCCTAAAACCGCCGGAGGGCCGAGGCCCGACCGGCGGCTATTAAAATGGAAGCACTAGAGGCTTCAAGTTTTGACACACGCTATGCCATCGAGCCGTGAGGCAAGAGACACACGCATGCAAATCTTTAATGATCCTTCCACAGGTTCACCTACGGAAACCTTGTTACGACTTTTACTTCCTCTAAATGATCAAGTTCGGTCATCTTTCCAGCGAAACCGATACCGAGCGAGCCGGTGCCGGTTACCGCCGGTCCGAAGACCTCACTAAATCATTCAATCGGTAGTAGCGACGGGCGGTGTGTACAAAGGGCAGGGACGTAATCAACGCGAGCTTATGACTCGCGCTTACTGGGAATTCCTCGTTCATGGGGAACAATTGCAAGCCCCAATTCCTAGCACGAAGGAGGTTCAGCGGGTTGCCCGGACCTTTCGGACAGGGGAGAACACGCTGATTCCTTCAGTGTAGCGCGCGTGCGGCCCAGAACATCTAAGGGCATCACAGACCTGTTATTGCTCAATCTCGTGCGGCTGAGAGCCGCCTGTCCCCTTAAGAAGAATAATTGTCGCCGGTAGGTATTTATACCGGGAGCGCCTAGTTAATAGGTCAGAGTCTCGTTCGTTATCGGAATTAACCAGACAAATCAGTCCACCAACTAAGAACGGCCATGCACCACTACCCACTGAATCGAGAAAGAGCTATCGATCTGTCAATCCTTCCAATGTCCGGGCCTGGTGAGGTTTCCCGTGTTGAGTCAAATTAAGCCGCAGGCTCCACTCCTGGTGGTGCCCTTCCGTCAATTCCTTTAAGTTTCAGCTTTGCAACCATACTTCCCCCGGAACCCAAAAGCTTTGGTTTCCCGGGGAAAGCTCCCCGCCGAGTCATCGGAGGAACATCGGCGGATCGCTGGCTGGCATCGTTTATGGTTAGAACTAGGGCGGTATCTGATCGCCTTCGAACCTCTAACTTTCGTTCTTGATCAATTAAGACATACTTGGCAAATGCTTTCGCTCTAGTGCGTCTTGCGACGATCCAAGAATTTCACCTCTAACGTCGCAATACGAATGCCCCCGCCTGTCCTTATTGATCATTACCTTGGATTCCGAAAACCAACAAAATAGAACCAAGGTCCTGTTCCATTATTCCATGCACCACTATTCAGGCTGCTTTCAGAGCCTGCTTGAAGCACTCTAATTTGTTCAAAGTAAACAGTGTCGGCCTACCTCGACACTCGTTTAAGAGCACCGCGGTAGGATTGAGCCGGCCAACGAGGACAACACGGCGCGTCGACCCACACGCGTGAGCGAGTGGGGCGCGCCGCGAAGCCCGTCAGCCACCGACAGGACATGCCACGGCATGCCAGTTGCACCGACAGGCGGTGAACCGACAGCGTGGCACGCAGAACCAACTACGAGCTTTTTAACCGCAACAACTTTAATATACGCTATTGGAGCTGGAATTACCGCGGCTGCTGGCACCAGACTTGCCCTCCAATAGATCCTCGTTAAAGGATTTAGGGTGTTCTCATTCCGATTACGGGGCCTCGGATGAGTCCCGTATCGTTATTTTTTGTCACTACCTCCCCGTGCCGGGAGTGGGTAATTTGCGTGCCTGCTGCCTTCCTTGGATGTGGTAGCCGTTTCTCAGGCTCCCTCTCCGGAATCGAACCCTGATTCCCCGTTACCCGTGAGCGCCATGGTAGACACAGAGTCTACCATCGACAGCTGATAAGTCAGACATTTGACGGATACGTCGCCGGTACTGTGACCGTGCGATCTGTGGTGTTATCTAGAGTCATCAAGCAGACGCCCGGGCGAACCGGGCGAATGGTTTTGATCCAATAAAAGCGTCCTTTCCATCGCTGGTCGGGACTTGGTTGCATGTATTAGCTCTAGAATTACCACAGTTATCCACGTGAGTGGCATATATCCGGTAAACTATGACCGGTTTACTGAGCCTTTTGCGGTTTCACTTTAAGTCAGCTCGTACTGAGACTTGCATGGCTTAAGCTTTGAGACAAGCATATAACTACTGGCAGGATCAACCAGGGAGGAGCCGGGAAGATGGGTTACTGCGACCCCGCTTCGCCATAAGGCCCCTCCGTTACAAATTTATCATATGTTGTACATATGATGTGATATAAGGTCCGAGTCCGCCCACGGCGCTGTCCCTCCGGTTCCCGGCCTAATATCCGCCATAAGAGCTGGAGGGGCCGACCACCGGGTTATACCCGGGGTGGGACACCCGCCACTCGACGGTTGGCCGGGGTGGCCGAGGCGCGCCGTGAAGCGTCTGGACTTTACAGCCATCTTCACCCTGGTCAGGGGCGGCTGAGGGCTCTGCCTCGGGGACTGCTGCCCGGCCGTCGGCTCGGGAGTAGCCCCACATAGTTTGAAGCAGGCCCGCGATTTGTATATCGGGCGGCGCAGCGCGATTGGCCGTGGGCCTCAACGCGTTACGACCGCCCGAGGTTATTTATCCTCGCCGCTAACTAATAGTGCGGTGGCGAAACAATGTATGCTTCGGGTAACTCATAACGTGGCGTCGGCAGCGGCCGCGCAGGAAGTCGCCGATAGGATGCCTCTATTCATATTTAAGAAGCTCTATATAGCTTTTCTCAAGGTGAGGGAGTCGCGAACTTCCGACACACTCGATTTACTATAAAGAGTCCTTTGAATAGGGTCCTGGGCCTTCCCAGCGAACCACTAGGCCGAGCTACTGAGTGCTGCATAGGGGCCCGTTTGAGGCCCCGCAGCTATGCTGTGTTAGGGGTTACTCCTATAGTAGAATCTTCACCGGTCATCCAATGACAGTCATAAAAGCGGTGCGTCCGGACCCCCGAACTACTTACCCTTCGCCGGGAAGTCCGGGTTGGCCGGAGTTGGTGTCTAGGATCCCGGCAGAGAGCACACAGCCCGTACTAGGCACATCTGTGCCTTCGGCCCCCTTCTCGGCACTCGGTATGGTAGGCTGGTTGGCCATCGGTGCGAGCGGACCCCTGAGAATAAATGGTTGGAACCGGGGCCTGGGTTGGTCCTGGGGGCGTCTAAGAAAAGCCCTAGGCACCCACCACTCATTCCCGTCAGACCGGGGTATCGGTGCATGTGGTCCCCTATAATACAATCTTCCCAAATCATCCGATGACAGTCATAGCAACGGTGCGTGCGAACCCCCCCTGGCCAACCCCTGGCGGATAGGGCCAGGATCGTCCGGAGTTGGTGCCTCAACTCCCGGCTAAGCGTTTGGCCAGCACTAGGGCGTAACGGTGCCAGCGAACCCCCGATCGGGACTCTGCGTCTGGAGGGCTAGGCGATCGGTGCCAGCGAACCCCCCCGACCCTAGGGGTCAACGGTTGGCCGGCGTTGGTGCCTCAACTCCCGGCTAAGCGTTTGGCCAGCACTAGGGTGTAACGGTGCCAGCGAACCCCCGATCGGGACTCTGCGTCTGGAGGGCTAGGCGATCGGTGCCAGCGAACCCCCCCGACCCTAGGGGTTCACGGTTGGCCGGCGTTGGTGCCTCAACTCCCGGCTAAGCGTTCGGCAAGCACTAGGGTGTAACGGTGCCAGCGACCCCCCAATCGGGACTCCCGCTAGAGGGCTAGGCGATCGGTGCCAGCGAACCCCCCCCCCCTTCCCCAGGCCCACCCCTGGCGGATAGGGTCAGGGTCGGCCGGAGGTGGTGCCTCAACTCCCGGCTAAGGGTTTGGCCAGCACTAGGGCGTAACGGTGCCAGCGAACCCCCGATCGGGACTCTGCGTCTGGAGGGCTAGGCGATCGGTGCCAGCGAACCCCCCCGACCCTAGGGGTTCACGGTCGTCCGGAGTTGGTGCCTCAACTCCCGGCTAAGCTTTTGGCCTGCACTAGGGCGTAACGGTGCCAGCGACCCCCCAATCGGGACTCTGCCGCTGGAGGGCTAGCCGATCGGTGCCAGCGAACCCCCCCCCCGACCCTAGGGGTTCACGGTCGTCCGGAGTTGGT
>CAXKTH010000032.1:85000-87500 GCA_964056705.1 Troilus luridus
TTGGTCTTTCGCCCCTATACCCAGCTCAGACGATCGATTTGCACGTCAGAATCGCTTCGGACCTCCACCAGGGTTTCCCCTGGCTTCGTCCTGGCCAGGCATAGTTCACCATCTTTCGGGTACCAGCGTGTGCGCTCCTGGTGCGTCTCCACTCGTGATGAGAACGAGACGCCCCGGGAGTGCGGGGCTCCGACGAGTGATCGTACGGCGGCCCATCCTCCCAACGGGATGCGCTCCTAAAGGAGACACCCCTGACACTTTCATTGCGCCTTTAGGTTTTACACCCAATGACTCGCGCACACGCTAGACTCCTTGGTCCGTGTTTCAAGACGGGTCGGATAAGTTCCCGAATCTGAAGCGCCGCCGACTGGCGGACTGGGCCATGCCGGAGTGCTCACCCGCCAGGGGCCCGAGCGCCTAGCCGGGCGTGTCCGTTAAGGCACCCCCTGGTAAACGCCCGGTCTTGCGGGGAGACGGCGGCGCTCGCTAGTGGAGCGGCCCAGCGCCGTAGTCTTTCGATACCGCCCGGAACGACGGCCACGGTGCCGGAGAGCTGTCACTTGACCGCCACAAAAGTGGAGGCCCCGAGCCAGACAATCTTCCAGACCTTAGACCGCCGCAGAGCGGGTCGCGACGTCCTACTGAGGGAGAAGTGCGGTCCCCCGCGGGTACACGACCCCGTGGAGGGCGGCCCACCCACCGCCACGGACAAGCCGGACGGGGCGAAAGGCCATCCCCCCTGTCGGGGTGCGGACCCGGCGAGAAGACGTGAATCTCCCGTTTCGGGGCTTCGGGTCTTTTCCGTTTACCCCTGAGCGGTTTCACGTACTCTTGAACTCTCTCTTCAAAGTTCTTTTCAACTTTCCCTCACGGTACTTGTTCTCTATCGGTCTCGTGGTTGTATTTAGCCTTAGATGGAGTTTACCACCCGCTTAGGGCTGCACTCTCAAGCAGCCCGACTCTAAGGAGGGACCCACCCGGGGCCGGCACCGGTCATCTACGGGCCTGGCACCCTCTTCGGACCGTGGCCCCGTTCAAGATGGACTTGAACGCGGTGCACGGACCCCGGGTTAAACGGGCACTCCTAAACACTACATTTCCCTAAAGGCGAGGCCTTTGGGATTCAGTGCTGGGCTAATCCCTGTTCGCTCGCAGCTACTAGGGGAATCCTTGTTAGTTTCTTTTCCTCCGCTTACTAATATGCTTAAATTCGGCGGGGAGTCCCACCTGATCTGAGGTCGAGATATATAATGTTTTCCTCAATTACGCCCCTCCTTAAAGGGGGTAATGAGGAAAAGACCGACTCGGCCAGGACAGGCGTATATTCAGCCTCCACAAGCGAGAAAGCTCTGCCGCTACCAGCCCCCAGACGAGAGAGAGGCGGCGGACGCACCCCATGGCGACTTCAAACCCGCACCTCATGTAGAGCGGTTCCTCCGACGCAGTGTAGTGGGGCCGATCCGGAATTTGCCACGCGGCCGCCAAGAGTCCACACTTCACGGGTTAGCGCAAAGGCGGGCTACGTGCGACCGGGACACCGGATCGGTTGTCCGTCTCTTTCACGAGCTACATGCGTACTACAAACTGGAGGCCACAAGGGTGCGGGCTGGGTCCGACTCCCCGGAGGGAGAGGGCCCTATCGCCGTTGCGGGCGTCAGCTCGCGCATCCGACCGCCGCCGCGCCATCCCCCCACAGTGGTATGTCGGGGACGGGAGTGGCGCGCGGAGGGGAGCGGGCTGTGAGCCTCGTGTGAGAGTGAGCACGACCTGTCCGGCCTGGCTTTTGCCGGCGGATTATTTAAGGGGACCCGTCGTAGGAGAGGAGAGGCACGAAGCCTTCCCCCCTAGACGGGAGCCCCCATTCCGACCCCGGGCCGACTTCCCAAAGGAGGTCGGACGCCATGTCGGGTCAACTGTGGTCGAGACAAGTGCTCATGCCTCTTTTAAAGACGACCCTCAGACAGGGGTGGCCCTTGGTTCTAGCCCAGGGCCGCAATGTGCGTTCGAAATGTCGATGCTCATGTGTCCTGCAGTTCACACGACGACGCGCAGTTTGCTGCGTCTTTCATCGACCCACGAGCCGAGTGATCCACCGCTCAGGGTAGTATATTATAAATACTCATAAATGTATGTGGAAATAGGCTCGTTTCCGGCCATTTCCGACATACAGCATGTGCGTCATTGTCAGTTAATATCGGCGGCCGGGGCAGGGCGTGATGCCAAGCCGCCGAATCTCGCAACATCCTCGCGCCCGACCGAGACACCTCGGGGACGGAGATGGAGGAGATGGTTAAATATGTTTTCGGGGTCTCCGGCTTGCTAGGCCGGAGCCGGCAGCGCCGCGCCTCCCGAGAGTGTGATCCGGTCTCCTCCGCGCTCTACTACACCAAAGACAGGCCAGAAGCGAGAGACGACCTTAGACCCCCAATAGAGGGCGCCGAGCACCACCCTACAGGTGAGCGTTGCTCGGCGAAAGGCCCGATCGGAAGCCAAAGGGTCC
>CAXKTH010000032.1:90000-92500 GCA_964056705.1 Troilus luridus
ATTTGTATATCGGGCGGCGCAGCGCGATTGGCCGTGGGCCTCAACGCGTTACGACCGCCCGAGGTTATTTATCCTCGCCGCTAACTAATAGTGCGGTGGCGAAACAATGTATGCTTCGGGTAACTCATAACGTGGCGTCGGCAGCGGCCGCGCAGGAAGTCGCCGATAGGATGCCTCTATTCATATTTAAGAAGCTCTATATAGCTTTTCTCAAGGTGAGGGAGTCGCGAACTTCCGACACACTCGATTTACTATAAAGAGTCCTTTGAATAGGGTCCTGGGCCTTCCCAGCGAACCACTAGGCCGAGCTACTGAGTGCTGCATAGGGGCCCGTTTGAGGCCCCGCAGCTATGCTGTGTTAGGGGTTACTCCTATAGTAGAATCTTCACCGGTCATCCAATGACAGTCATAAAAGCGGTGCGTCCGGACCCCCGAACTACTTACCCTTCGCCGGGAAGTCCGGGTTGGCCGGAGTTGGTGTCTAGGATCCCGGCAGAGAGCACACAGCCCGTACTAGGCACATCTGTGCCTTCGGCCCCCTTCTCGGCACTCGGTATGGTAGGCTGGTTGGCCATCGGTGCGAGCGGACCCCTGAGAATAAATGGTTGGAACCGGGGCCTGGGTTGGTCCTGGGGGCGTCTAAGAAAAGCCCTAGGCACCCACCACTCATTCCCGTCAGACCGGGGTATCGGTGCATGTGGTCCCCTATAATACAATCTTCCCAAATCATCCGATGACAGTCATAGCAACGGTGCGTGCGAACCCCCCCTGGCCAACCCCTGGCGGATAGGGCCAGGATCGTCCGGAGTTGGTGCCTCAACTCCCGGCTAAGCGTTTGGCCAGCACTAGGGCGTAACGGTGCCAGCGAACCCCCGATCGGGACTCTGCGTCTGGAGGGCTAGGCGATCGGTGCCAGCGAACCCCCCCGACCCTAGGGGTCAACGGTTGGCCGGCGTTGGTGCCTCAACTCCCGGCTAAGCGTTTGGCCAGCACTAGGGTGTAACGGTGCCAGCGAACCCCCGATCGGGACTCTGCGTCTGGAGGGCTAGGCGATCGGTGCCAGCGAACCCCCCCGACCCTAGGGGTTCACGGTTGGCCGGCGTTGGTGCCTCAACTCCCGGCTAAGCGTTCGGCAAGCACTAGGGTGTAACGGTGCCAGCGACCCCCCAATCGGGACTCCCGCTAGAGGGCTAGGCGATCGGTGCCAGCGAACCCCCCCCCCCCTTCCCCAGGCCCACCCCTGGCGGATAGGGTCAGGGTCGGCCGGAGGTGGTGCCTCAACTCCCGGCTAAGGGTTTGGCCAGCACTAGGGCGTAACGGTGCCAGCGAACCCCCGATCGGGACTCTGCGTCTGGAGGGCTAGGCGATCGGTGCCAGCGAACCCCCCCGACCCTAGGGGTTCACGGTCGTCCGGAGTTGGTGCCTCAACTCCCGGCTAAGCTTTTGGCCTGCACTAGGGCGTAACGGTGCCAGCGACCCCCCAATCGGGACTCTGCCGCTGGAGGGCTAGCCGATCGGTGCCAGCGAACCCCCCCCCCGACCCTAGGGGTTCACGGTCGTCCGGAGTTGGTGCCTCAACTCCCGGCTAAGCTTTTGGCCTGCACTAGGGCGTAACGGTGCCAGCGACCCCCCAATCGGGACTCTGCCGCTGGAGGGCTAGCCGATCGGTGCCAGCGAACCCCCCCCCGACCCTAGGGGTTCACGGTCGTCCGGAGTTGGTGCCTCAACTCCCGGCTAAGCTTTTGGCCTGCACTAGGGCGTAACGGTGCCAGCGACCCCCCAATCGGGACTCTGCCGCTGGAGGGCTAGCCGATCGGTGCCAGCGAACCCCCCCCCGACCCTAGGGGTTCACGGTCGTCCGGAGTTGGTGCCTCAACTCCCGGCTAAGCTTTTGGCCTGCACTAGGGCGTAACGGTGCCAGCGACCCCCCAATCGGGACTCTGCCGCTGGAGGGCTAGCCGATCGGTGCCAGCGAACCCCCCCCCCCCCCCGACCCTAGGGGTTCACGGTTGGCCGGCGTTGGTAGCCGATCTCCCGGCTGAACACCTTGCAATGCTACCCGCCCTCTCTAGGCTCATCGGTGCATGCGAACCCCCTATCGGGACTTGTTGAAATATATGTCTTATATGTATTTATACTTCACATCTCTCATATAATGTTTTATTACGTTTATTATAAAATTGTACAATACTTTAAACATCTTTAGTTGAAATATATAATATTTTATTATAAAATTTTTTTTTTTTCTACTAGTAATATAACTTACTGTCGGGGTCATAAGTAATATCAATTCATTCATCAAATTCACTTATAATATCAATTTATAACTTCACACATCCGCAGTGGGCCCGGTCAGAGAACCGTTCGGATTTCTATATGTACATTGTATATACGGCTCTCTACGTATAGATTGCATCTGGGAACTATGGATGCTTGGGAGACACAGCCTTTCGGCCTTACCTTCCCCCCGTACAAAGCGATACAATTTAATATGGGGTCT
>CAXKTH010000032.1:107500-115000 GCA_964056705.1 Troilus luridus
AAGTCCATCGGAAGATGCAGCCACCTTCTCAGCGCCGCCCTAATCATAACATCCATCCCCGCCAACACCTTCCTTGGGGTACTTCCCAACACCAATCCATGAAAATAACCAGGCAACAGAAAGTCTCTCAGCAAAGTATACTTCTGTTGCGGTTTCAGCGGGGCCCTCGAGATCTTCAGAAGTCCATCAGGCAGATCAGTTTCCGCAAAACTCGCTCCTCGAGAACCAAACGGGACACCTAGATAATCCCATCGTCCCTCCAGTGCAATCTGCCTCAGCGGATGCTCACACACCACAAGTCGCTCAACCTCGTCCACCTTCATCACCTTCCTCTTGCCAGAGGCCACCAACGTAAGCGCACAACACTTCTCCGGATTCAGCCTAAGCCCACATTGCTCCAACCTGGTCTCCACCAGCTCCAGCAATCTACTCATCCCATACCAAGTAGACGATGTCAAAACTAGATCGTCTGCATACGCCAACACAGACACTTTCGCCTCACCAAGAGAAAAACCAATATTAGAAGGAACACCAGCAATAACCTGATCCATAACCATGTTAAACAAAATAGGGGACAAAGGGTCACCCTGCCTAACGCCTCTAGCCGGTCTCATCTCCTCTGCAGCCACCCCGTCCAGAACAATAGCCGATGACGCCCCCGCATACATCGCTCGAACATATTCCCTGAACTCCACCTGCACTCCACGAGCAGCCAAGATCGTATGAATAGCGTGATGACTCACGCTATCAAACGCCTTCCTTACATCGAGAATCGCCATACACAATGATCTGTTCTTCCTCCAAGCCGTACGCAGCACTCCATCCAGAAGGAAAACATTATGGGCCAGCCCATCAGATCCCCGAAGGAATCCCCTCTGCTGAGGAGCCAACGTGATCAGCCTCTCCAACCGCATCGCCAAGATCTTGTTGAGATGTCGGACCACCACAGAACACACCGCAATAGGCCTAAAGTCACCAGGACCCGCCGGTTGAACAACCTTAGGAATCATAGTGACTCTCACACCCAGCAGACTCGGAGGCAGCGCTCCCCTAAGCAGAAACAAATTCAACACCAACGCTCTGACCTTCAAGGGAACCGCCGCCCAAGCGGAAGGCAGCACCCCATCCATCCCTGGAGCCGAATCCCTCCCGGGAGACAACCTCGCCACCTCCTCATCACTCACCGGAGTCCAAATGTTGATCAGTGGAGACACCACAACACCTCCCACCGCAACGTCCCCCCAGGGACGGGACGGCTCCTCCACTATAGGCGCCCAATACCCTCTCATCTCCCCAAGATCATAGCGATGACCTCCCCTTTCGTCCCTCAGTATGTCATGAGCCGCCGCCCTCCTATCCCTAGCCCAAAGCTGCTGGATCCGAGCATATTCCCTAACCCGCTCCCGCCTAAGAGGACCCGCCCTCCAAGGAGGAGGGACGGGGCCACCACCAGCACCTCGCGCCCCACCAACAATCTCGCGCCTAGGTCCCGCCAGAAGGCGAGAGACAGTCGAGGCCACTCTGTCCCCCACATCCACCCCATCAAGTGCCTCACAAGCAAGGTCGACAACCTCCCTCGTAAGGGGTGCCGCCGGTCCTCGCTGCAACTCCACAATCAAATCCCTGATCACCCCTTCCAGCTCAGCCCTACAACCAAACTCACCCACCTGGCCACCCAACACACGCTCCTCCACACCCCTCCCGGCTTCCTGCATCTCCCGAAGAATAGCTCTATACAGAACCTTCGCCCTAGCCCCCTTCACCGCATCACTAGTACGTCGGTCCGTATGTACCACCAGCGCATCATTGATATTCCCGTGCCACCCCATCCGTCTGAGGTTACACTCAGCTCCTGCCAAACAAGTCAACTCCTCGTAACTCCAACGCCTATTCCTCCTCTCCACATCAATTTCCCTGTTAAAAGCCTCTGCATGCGCCCTTTTCCTGTGCAAACCAAGTCCCGACCGAGTAGTAAATCGCCTATTACAGTCAACACAAACAATCCCCAGCTCCTCATCCATAGTTGGTAAGAGAAACCCACCTCGTATAAGCCGCTCGATACGCCGGACAGTCAGCACTCATCAAATCATGCTCCCACGGCTTATTAACCGCCTTACACGCCGGACAAGTCGGCCCAACACGATCCCTCAAGGACGGACAGTCACAACGCTTGTGCCCAGTCTCCCCACAATAGGTACAGACAATAGTCCCCTCAGGCAGCAGGCAACCCCTCCTCGCCACATGACCATATCTGTGACAACGAAAGCATCGATTCACCCCCACATAATCCGCTACCCTACAGGAGTCCCAATCAATGAACACCCTCCCTCTGGTCAACAAATAGTTACGTACCTCCGGAGTTACCGAAAGTACTACGTTCACCGTTCCTCCCTCAAGAGCCCTTCGTCCAGTCCGATGCGAAACACTTACATCATTAGCCGTAAACGGCACCGCCTCGCCAAAGTTCTGCTTCCTAAGTCGATCCACCACCTCCTCATCCTTCAGAAGCGCCGACACGCTATACACAATAAGCTTCGGCCTATTCCCACCCATAGGCTTCGCCAAAAGTCCAGCCTCCGCCAAGACCGGATCGGTCATCACCTTCTCCAAAGTTTCCTTATCGGGAACCGAGATCTCCAACCTATCCCTTCGTCGCCTAACACCCGCTAATCTCCATCCGCTTTCACCCGGATCAATCTTATCCTTCATACGCGCCTTAATCTCATCCGCCGTAGTACAACCACTCCCTTCCCTGGCAGTAATAACCGCTAAGAACCCCTGTTGCCTCTCGTCCCTCATCACACCACGCCCCCCCGGAATCGGGGGTGGAGGCCCAGGAAACTCCCTCGGTGCCGCCACCCTCGACGCCCATGTGTCACCCGGCTCCGGGGCCCCAGCCCTCAAAGCTTCACTAGCACCCTCGATAGCCCCTTTAGCCTCACCCAGTTCCGTCGCTATAACCGTCCGTAAGTCTTGTCTCTGTCTGTTGATCACCTCTTCCACATGATCCGCCTTCGACACTACAACGTCCATCAGCCCATCCACCTTACCCGAAACCCCCGTGAACTTCTGATCCAACTTAGACTTGATTCCTTCTGAATTCTTTTCAACCGCCTTTACTATATTTTTGTTCCCCGCCTCCGTATGGCTACCAAAAGTATCAAGCATACCCGCCATCCTATCCAACATCTCCTCTTTTAGTCTGTCCATCTTACGGTTAGTCTCGGTCATAAGTTCGTCCTTCATCCTCTCCATCGTCATGTCAAATTGTCCCTCCATGTGCTCGAACCTCGCCTCCACCTTGCCGAGGTTCTCACGCGCCGTCAACATGTTCTCGATAAAGACCTGATAGGCCAATATCATGTCCTGCACCATCACCCCCATACGATGGAAACGGGCCCTCACCCACTTATAATTCTTCTCCGACATATTCTTCCGATCCCCACAGTACGCCGCCACCTCCTCCTCTATAACCACCCCCTGTTTCAACAATTCCCTCACCTTCACAGGGACGCTTTGGTCCCCCGCCCAACCTTCATCACCTACCTGCGGAGAACTCCGCACTCTCTTAAGCGGACGCACTGGGGTATCAAAAATGGAAGTTCCCACTCCTTCCAACACCACTTCACCCACACTCAACACCCGACGCCTCTCCAGAGGCGTCCTCTGCTCCTTAGGTTCTTCACCAGTAACAATTTGGTCCTGACGCGCCTGGCTATCCACGCGTTCAGGGCAGGTCGCTTGACCCGATGCCTCCCCCTGCAAGGAGCTCATCCGGGGATCTTCGGTTCCGTCCGAAAATACTTCATCTTTCTGGCTTTTTTCCATAATGCTTTTTCATTAGTTTGGAATGTCCGTGTCCATGCCATGTCATACCATAAGAGTCCATTATATCATGTTATGCCGAATCCAAATCAGTTCCTGAAACAAAAGCAGAAAGTTATACCAAAGAACACAAGAAAAACCCAAACACCCAGAGGGTAATTTGAGAGCTGCTTGCAGCCCGAAGGCTGGGCGATGGGGTCGCTACATCCCTACGCCCTAGGCTTAGCCTTCTCCGTTAGTCACCACCATTCGGAGTCCGACATGGCGGTGTCCACCCCGCACGTGTACCCTAAGGCACGGACGTGGAGATAGGCACTTGGATTATGGGGGTCTCCCCCCTCACTTATGTGAGGTTGGGCCCCAGCCTCCTTCGCACGCCAGGAGCGGTGGCAACGCACCCCTTGCGATAAAAAATCACAAAAACCCCTGGCTGGGGCCAAAGTGCCATTTGGCTACCTTAAGAGAGTCATAGTTACTCCCGCCGTTTACCCGCGCTTGCTTGAATTTCTTCACGTTGACATTCAGAGCACTGGGCAGAAATCACATTGCGTCATCACCCCTTGGGGCCATCGCAATGCTTTGTTTTAATTAGACAGTCGGATTCCCCTGGTCCGTGCCAGTTCTAAGTTGATCGTTCTATGGCGGCCGAAGAGCCTGCCGGCCCGTCCTCCGCGCGGAAGCACGGCAACTAGACAGCCGGAGGCTCGCAGCAAGGAAGATCCGTGGGTGGCCAAGGCACGGGACCGAGCTAGGGTCCGGGCGTAGAACGCCTTTCACCTCGCCCAGGCCCGGCACGTTGGCACCGCTCCACTTCCCGACCAAGCCCGGCGCGCCACGATCCTCAGAGCCAATCCTTATCCCGAAGTTACAGATCGGGTTTGCCGACTTCCCTTACCTACATTATTCTATCGACTAGAGGCTATTCACCTTGGAGACCTGCTGCGGATATGGGTACGAGCCGGCGCGGTGTTCCCCGTGGCCCTCGCCCGGATTTTCAAGGTCCGAGGGGAAGATCCGGACACCGCCGTAAGTGCGGTGCTCTTCGCGTTCCAAACCCTATCTCCCTCCTAGAGGCTTCCAGGGAACTCGAACGCTTATAGAGAAGAGACAACTCTCCCCGGACCTCCCTACGGCTTCTCCGGGTCATTTCGGGTCACCCCGACGAGTCCTCTGGTGAGGGCCCGAATTGGAGCGGTTCCGCTGCCGGGTTCCGGAATAGGAACCGGATTCCCTTTCGCCCAAACGGTGCCTGCACAACAGCGCGCTACGGCGTAGCCGCGGTATATTACAACCGCAGTACGCCGAATGCGACATGTTTAACAATAACGGCAACCATTCTCTTCGGATTTCTCCTAGGGCTTAGGATCGACTGACTCTTGTGCAACAGCTGTTCACAAGAAACCCTTCTCCACATCAGTCCTCCAGGGCCTCGCTGGAGTATTTGCTACTACCACCAAGATCTGCACCGGCGGCGGCTCCAGGCGGGCTCGCGCCCGGACCCTTCCGCGCACACCGCCGCGACCCTCTTACTCGTCAAGGCTTAACGGCGACTCCCCGTGAGGGGCGGCCCGATTTGCCGTTGACGGCAGAGTATAGGCACGACGCTACAGCGCCATCCATTTTCAGGGCTAGTTGCTTCGGCAGGTGAGTTGTTACACACTCCTTAGCGGATTCCGACTTCCATGGCCACCGTCCTGCTGTCTTAAGCAACCAACGCCTTTCATGGTTTCACGTGAGCGTCGAATCAGGCGCCTTAACTCTGCGTTTGGTTCATCCCACAGCGCCAGTTCTGCTTACCAAAATTGGCCCACTTGGCATCTCTGATCCGAGTCCCGCGGCTTCACTTTTAAGCAAGCCGGGGCTCTCATCTATTGGGAGTTTGAGAATAGGTTGAAGTCGTTTCGACCCCATCACCTCTAATCATTCGCTCTACCGGATGAGACTCGTCTCTTCCCGAGAGCCAGCTATCCTGAGGGAAACTTCAGAGGGAACCAGCTACTAGATGGTTCGATTGGTCTTTCGCCCCTATACCCAGCTCAGACGATCGATTTGCACGTCAGAATCGCTTCGGACCTCCACCAGGGTTTCCCCTGGCTTCGTCCTGGCCAGGCATAGTTCACCATCTTTCGGGTACCAGCGTGTGCGCTCCTGGTGCGTCTCCACTCGTGATGAGAACGAGACGCCCCGGGAGTGCGGGGCTCCGACGAGTGATCGTACGGCGGCCCATCCTCCCAACGGGATGCGCTCCTAAAGGAGACACCCCTGACACTTTCATTGCGCCTTTAGGTTTTACACCCAATGACTCGCGCACACGCTAGACTCCTTGGTCCGTGTTTCAAGACGGGTCGGATAAGTTCCCGAATCTGAAGCGCCGCCGACTGGCGGACTGGGCCATGCCGGAGTGCTCACCCGCCAGGGGCCCGAGCGCCTAGCCGGGCGTGTCCGTTAAGGCACCCCCTGGTAAACGCCCGGTCTTGCGGGGAGACGGCGGCGCTCGCTAGTGGAGCGGCCCAGCGCCGTAGTCTTTCGATACCGCCCGGAACGACGGCCACGGTGCCGGAGAGCTGTCACTTGACCGCCACAAAAGTGGAGGCCCCGAGCCAGACAATCTTCCAGACCTTAGACCGCCGCAGAGCGGGTCGCGACGTCCTACTGAGGGAGAAGTGCGGTCCCCCGCGGGTACACGACCCCGTGGAGGGCGGCCCACCCACCGCCACGGACAAGCCGGACGGGGCGAAAGGCCATCCCCCCTGTCGGGGTGCGGACCCGGCGAGAAGACGTGAATCTCCCGTTTCGGGGCTTCGGGTCTTTTCCGTTTACCCCTGAGCGGTTTCACGTACTCTTGAACTCTCTCTTCAAAGTTCTTTTCAACTTTCCCTCACGGTACTTGTTCTCTATCGGTCTCGTGGTTGTATTTAGCCTTAGATGGAGTTTACCACCCGCTTAGGGCTGCACTCTCAAGCAGCCCGACTCTAAGGAGGGACCCACCCGGGGCCGGCACCGGTCATCTACGGGCCTGGCACCCTCTTCGGACCGTGGCCCCGTTCAAGATGGACTTGAACGCGGTGCACGGACCCCGGGTTAAACGGGCACTCCTAAACACTACATTTCCCTAAAGGCGAGGCCTTTGGGATTCAGTGCTGGGCTAATCCCTGTTCGCTCGCAGCTACTAGGGGAATCCTTGTTAGTTTCTTTTCCTCCGCTTACTAATATGCTTAAATTCGGCGGGGAGTCCCACCTGATCTGAGGTCGAGATATATAATGTTTTCCTCAATTACGCCCCTCCTTAAAGGGGGTAATGAGGAAAAGACCGACTCGGCCAGGACAGGCGTATATTCAGCCTCCACAAGCGAGAAAGCTCTGCCGCTACCAGCCCCCAGACGAGAGAGAGGCGGCGGACGCACCCCATGGCGACTTCAAACCCGCACCTCATGTAGAGCGGTTCCTCCGACGCAGTGTAGTGGGGCCGATCCGGAATTTGCCACGCGGCCGCCAAGAGTCCACACTTCACGGGTTAGCGCAAAGGCGGGCTACGTGCGACCGGGACACCGGATCGGTTGTCCGTCTCTTTCACGAGCTACATGCGTACTACAAACTGGAGGCCACAAGGGTGCGGGCTGGGTCCGACTCCCCGGAGGGAGAGGGCCCTATCGCCGTTGCGGGCGTCAGCTCGCG
>CAXKTH010000032.1:117500-120000 GCA_964056705.1 Troilus luridus
GTCACTACCTCCCCGTGCCGGGAGTGGGTAATTTGCGTGCCTGCTGCCTTCCTTGGATGTGGTAGCCGTTTCTCAGGCTCCCTCTCCGGAATCGAACCCTGATTCCCCGTTACCCGTGAGCGCCATGGTAGACACAGAGTCTACCATCGACAGCTGATAAGTCAGACATTTGACGGATACGTCGCCGGTACTGTGACCGTGCGATCTGTGGTGTTATCTAGAGTCATCAAGCAGACGCCCGGGCGAACCGGGCGAATGGTTTTGATCCAATAAAAGCGTCCTTTCCATCGCTGGTCGGGACTTGGTTGCATGTATTAGCTCTAGAATTACCACAGTTATCCACGTGAGTGGCATATATCCGGTAAACTATGACCGGTTTACTGAGCCTTTTGCGGTTTCACTTTAAGTCAGCTCGTACTGAGACTTGCATGGCTTAAGCTTTGAGACAAGCATATAACTACTGGCAGGATCAACCAGGGAGGAGCCGGGAAGATGGGTTACTGCGACCCCGCTTCGCCATAAGGCCCCTCCGTTACAAATTTATCATATGTTGTACATATGATGTGATATAAGGTCCGAGTCCGCCCACGGCGCTGTCCCTCCGGTTCCCGGCCTAATATCCGCCATAAGAGCTGGAGGGGCCGACCACCGGGTTATACCCGGGGTGGGACACCCGCCACTCGACGGTTGGCCGGGGTGGCCGAGGCGCGCCGTGAAGCGTCTGGACTTTACAGCCATCTTCACCCTGGTCAGGGGCGGCTGAGGGCTCTGCCTCGGGGACTGCTGCCCGGCCGTCGGCTCGGGAGTAGCCCCACATAGTTTGAAGCAGGCCCGCGATTTGTATATCGGGCGGCGCAGCGCGATTGGCCGTGGGCCTCAACGCGTTACGACCGCCCGAGGTTATTTATCCTCGCCGCTAACTAATAGTGCGGTGGCGAAACAATGTATGCTTCGGGTAACTCATAACGTGGCGTCGGCAGCGGCCGCGCAGGAAGTCGCCGATAGGATGCCTCTATTCATATTTAAGAAGCTCTATATAGCTTTTCTCAAGGTGAGGGAGTCGCGAACTTCCGACACACTCGATTTACTATAAAGAGTCCTTTGAATAGGGTCCTGGGCCTTCCCAGCGAACCACTAGGCCGAGCTACTGAGTGCTGCATAGGGGCCCGTTTGAGGCCCCGCAGCTATGCTGTGTTAGGGGTTACTCCTATAGTAGAATCTTCACCGGTCATCCAATGACAGTCATAAAAGCGGTGCGTCCGGACCCCCGAACTACTTACCCTTCGCCGGGAAGTCCGGGTTGGCCGGAGTTGGTGTCTAGGATCCCGGCAGAGAGCACACAGCCCGTACTAGGCACATCTGTGCCTTCGGCCCCCTTCTCGGCACTCGGTATGGTAGGCTGGTTGGCCATCGGTGCGAGCGGACCCCTGAGAATAAATGGTTGGAACCGGGGCCTGGGTTGGTCCTGGGGGCGTCTAAGAAAAGCCCTAGGCACCCACCACTCATTCCCGTCAGACCGGGGTATCGGTGCATGTGGTCCCCTATAATACAATCTTCCCAAATCATCCGATGACAGTCATAGCAACGGTGCGTGCGAACCCCCCCTGGCCAACCCCTGGCGGATAGGGCCAGGATCGTCCGGAGTTGGTGCCTCAACTCCCGGCTAAGCGTTTGGCCAGCACTAGGGCGTAACGGTGCCAGCGAACCCCCGATCGGGACTCTGCGTCTGGAGGGCTAGGCGATCGGTGCCAGCGAACCCCCCCGACCCTAGGGGTCAACGGTTGGCCGGCGTTGGTGCCTCAACTCCCGGCTAAGCGTTTGGCCAGCACTAGGGTGTAACGGTGCCAGCGAACCCCCGATCGGGACTCTGCGTCTGGAGGGCTAGGCGATCGGTGCCAGCGAACCCCCCCGACCCTAGGGGTTCACGGTTGGCCGGCGTTGGTGCCTCAACTCCCGGCTAAGCGTTCGGCAAGCACTAGGGTGTAACGGTGCCAGCGACCCCCCAATCGGGACTCCCGCTAGAGGGCTAGGCGATCGGTGCCAGCGAACCCCCCCCCCCCTTCCCCAGGCCCACCCCTGGCGGATAGGGTCAGGGTCGGCCGGAGGTGGTGCCTCAACTCCCGGCTAAGGGTTTGGCCAGCACTAGGGCGTAACGGTGCCAGCGAACCCCCGATCGGGACTCTGCGTCTGGAGGGCTAGGCGATCGGTGCCAGCGAACCCCCCCGACCCTAGGGGTTCACGGTCGTCCGGAGTTGGTGCCTCAACTCCCGGCTAAGCTTTTGGCCTGCACTAGGGCGTAACGGTGCCAGCGACCCCCCAATCGGGACTCTGCCGCTGGAGGGCTAGCCGATCGGTGCCAGCGAACCCCCCCCCCGACCCTAGGGGTTCACGGTCGTCCGGAGTTGGTGCCTCAACTCCCGGCTAAGCTTTTGGCCTGCACTAGGGCGTAACGGTGCCAGCGACCCCCCAATCGGGACTCTGCCGCTGGAGGGCTAGCCGA
>CAXKTH010000032.1:125000-127500 GCA_964056705.1 Troilus luridus
ACGCATGCACCTCAGAACACTTGGCCACCACACTCTATCAAAAGCTCCAGAAACATCCAGGAATATGCCAATCACATACTTTCTGTCACTCTCTTCAACCACTCTTCTTAATTCACACATCGCATCTTCCGCACTTCTACCTTTCATAAACCCATACTGCCACTCACTCACTCTCCCAGTGAACAACCATTCTAACTTTCTTACCAGTATTCTCTCATACACTTTCCCCAGGACTGGCAGTAAACATATTGGCCTGTAACTTTTTACCTGGCTCGGGTCCTTCTCCTCACTCTTCAGTAGGACACAGATCCGTCCCCACTTCCATCTATCTGGGAATACTCTGTACTTGACGCACATAGAATACAGCCTCTCCAAGATCACCTTCATGTTTTCCCAGCCTTCCTTCAACATTTCTGCCACTATGCCGTCCCATCCTGGGGCTTTCCCATTCTTACACTGCCATACCGCTTCTCTTACATCCTCAACACTCACTCTCCATCTCTCACCAAAATCCGGCGTGTACCTCTTATTCTCCCTTCTCACACTTGTATGCCATTCACCCTCTCCTTCCACACTATCATCCAACACCAGTCCGTCTAATAAACGCACTGCTGACTCATTCCAATCTATCACTCCCTCATTTTCACCAATCACATCCATAACTCGCTGAGGCTTCGTTTTTCCGGCTGCCATTTTATACACCAGGTTCCAAGGACCCTTCTCCTCTTGTTCTTGCACGAACTCCTTCCAACTATCTCTCTTTAGCTCTCGTATCCTCGCCTTGTACTTTCGCCTCTTTTCCTTATACCTATTCAGCCTTCTAAACTTTTCCTCAGCATCACTCGCTCTCTGAACCATTCTTCTTGCATTCATAACCTCATGCTTCATCTCGTTTACCTCATTTGTCCACCAACACACTGCTCTCGCTCTCCTTACACCCATCGGGATTGCATTCCTTGCGGATCCTATTATCCATTCTTGGACTTCCTTAGCATATCTAATCACGTCTGCCCGACTTGATACTCTTCTCTCTTTCATCTCATCCATTCTTCCTTGTAAGCTACATCTATACTTCTCCCAATCAGCCTTTCTGAGGCGAAAGGTCACCCTTTCCCTCTTCAGTTTCTCACCAGATACATACTTCCTCACTTTCATCAAAATCGCTCTGTGTGCGCTGGTCGTCCATTCTTCACATACTCTCCACTCACTCACTCTGTCACATATACTCCTTGATGCGATACTCACATCAATGTAACTTTCACCCTTCACATTCACAAACGTTGGTAAATTTCCATCGTTCAATATCACCCAGCCTATTTCATTTACACACATTTCCACACGCTCTCCTTTATTATCCAGCACTCGTCCACCCCACGCCGGATTTTTCGCATTTACATCTGCACACACTATCACCCTTTTTCCATTCAACACTCTTCCAATCATCCTCAATCGTTCCAAAAATCCTCCAATTTCCTTCGACGGCTGAAAGTACATCGACACCAGGTACAGAGATCCCACCCCGGTAACCAGCTGGACTACAACACAATGGCTGTCGCACAACTGGCCGAGCCTGAGAACCCCGATCCCCGGGTCGAGCACCACAACCGCCGCCCATGCTCTCTCACCATTCTTACTACCCACAATCACTCTCGCATTCATTCCAAAGCCGGGCACCTTACCCTTAGCCCAGTATGGCTCCTGCAGTGCCAGCACTTCTATCCTTTCTTTTATCGCCCTCTCTCTAATCTCAGCTGTAACCGCGCACGCCCTGTCTGCATTTAATTGCGCTATTCTTATCTCAGTCATACTTGGTTGCCCTCTCCAACAGTCTCCTCTCCATCTGAGCCACCGGACAGTCTTTCCACCTCACAGAATGTCCAACCTCCTTAAATCCGTGCCTTCTGCAGTTACCACACTTAGGCCCTTCATTTCTCTTCCGGCTTTCACATCCAACATCGTGGTGGCCTTCCTCTCCACACCATCCACACACAAGATTCACACCACACATTCTCGCTCCATGACCATACTGTTGGCATTTGCCACACCTTCTCACATCCAAGTATTCGACTACTCTACAAGCTCTTGCACCCACGTACAGCCTTCTCATATACATCATACGCTTATATATTTCAGGGTTCACCCTCACCACCCAATCACTCACCTCTCTACCATTCCTCACTACAAATTCTGGAACTAGTCCTTCCTTTGCAGTGACCTCATCCATTCCTCCAAACAGCTCCGGATTTCTCTTTCTCACACACCCATAGAGGTCTTCCCTTCCTATCTCTCTATCTACATCAAAGATCCTCACTCTTGGGCTTCTCCATCCTCTCTCTCCGTCCACTTTCACTCCAATCTCTTTCAGGCCCACACATTCTCTCAATCGCTCCACATCGGTCTGGTCATGAACCTCCACCAAGTAATTTTTCCCTCTTCTCAAAAGACTCCTCACTCTCACGTCTCCACCTTTAGGATCCAGACTCCTAATGATGTCTCCTCT
>CAXKTH010000032.1:142500-145000 GCA_964056705.1 Troilus luridus
TTTAACAATAACGGCAACCATTCTCTTCGGATTTCTCCTAGGGCTTAGGATCGACTGACTCTTGTGCAACAGCTGTTCACAAGAAACCCTTCTCCACATCAGTCCTCCAGGGCCTCGCTGGAGTATTTGCTACTACCACCAAGATCTGCACCGGCGGCGGCTCCAGGCGGGCTCGCGCCCGGACCCTTCCGCGCACACCGCCGCGACCCTCTTACTCGTCAAGGCTTAACGGCGACTCCCCGTGAGGGGCGGCCCGATTTGCCGTTGACGGCAGAGTATAGGCACGACGCTACAGCGCCATCCATTTTCAGGGCTAGTTGCTTCGGCAGGTGAGTTGTTACACACTCCTTAGCGGATTCCGACTTCCATGGCCACCGTCCTGCTGTCTTAAGCAACCAACGCCTTTCATGGTTTCACGTGAGCGTCGAATCAGGCGCCTTAACTCTGCGTTTGGTTCATCCCACAGCGCCAGTTCTGCTTACCAAAATTGGCCCACTTGGCATCTCTGATCCGAGTCCCGCGGCTTCACTTTTAAGCAAGCCGGGGCTCTCATCTATTGGGAGTTTGAGAATAGGTTGAAGTCGTTTCGACCCCATCACCTCTAATCATTCGCTCTACCGGATGAGACTCGTCTCTTCCCGAGAGCCAGCTATCCTGAGGGAAACTTCAGAGGGAACCAGCTACTAGATGGTTCGATTGGTCTTTCGCCCCTATACCCAGCTCAGACGATCGATTTGCACGTCAGAATCGCTTCGGACCTCCACCAGGGTTTCCCCTGGCTTCGTCCTGGCCAGGCATAGTTCACCATCTTTCGGGTACCAGCGTGTGCGCTCCTGGTGCGTCTCCACTCGTGATGAGAACGAGACGCCCCGGGAGTGCGGGGCTCCGACGAGTGATCGTACGGCGGCCCATCCTCCCAACGGGATGCGCTCCTAAAGGAGACACCCCTGACACTTTCATTGCGCCTTTAGGTTTTACACCCAATGACTCGCGCACACGCTAGACTCCTTGGTCCGTGTTTCAAGACGGGTCGGATAAGTTCCCGAATCTGAAGCGCCGCCGACTGGCGGACTGGGCCATGCCGGAGTGCTCACCCGCCAGGGGCCCGAGCGCCTAGCCGGGCGTGTCCGTTAAGGCACCCCCTGGTAAACGCCCGGTCTTGCGGGGAGACGGCGGCGCTCGCTAGTGGAGCGGCCCAGCGCCGTAGTCTTTCGATACCGCCCGGAACGACGGCCACGGTGCCGGAGAGCTGTCACTTGACCGCCACAAAAGTGGAGGCCCCGAGCCAGACAATCTTCCAGACCTTAGACCGCCGCAGAGCGGGTCGCGACGTCCTACTGAGGGAGAAGTGCGGTCCCCCGCGGGTACACGACCCCGTGGAGGGCGGCCCACCCACCGCCACGGACAAGCCGGACGGGGCGAAAGGCCATCCCCCCTGTCGGGGTGCGGACCCGGCGAGAAGACGTGAATCTCCCGTTTCGGGGCTTCGGGTCTTTTCCGTTTACCCCTGAGCGGTTTCACGTACTCTTGAACTCTCTCTTCAAAGTTCTTTTCAACTTTCCCTCACGGTACTTGTTCTCTATCGGTCTCGTGGTTGTATTTAGCCTTAGATGGAGTTTACCACCCGCTTAGGGCTGCACTCTCAAGCAGCCCGACTCTAAGGAGGGACCCACCCGGGGCCGGCACCGGTCATCTACGGGCCTGGCACCCTCTTCGGACCGTGGCCCCGTTCAAGATGGACTTGAACGCGGTGCACGGACCCCGGGTTAAACGGGCACTCCTAAACACTACATTTCCCTAAAGGCGAGGCCTTTGGGATTCAGTGCTGGGCTAATCCCTGTTCGCTCGCAGCTACTAGGGGAATCCTTGTTAGTTTCTTTTCCTCCGCTTACTAATATGCTTAAATTCGGCGGGGAGTCCCACCTGATCTGAGGTCGAGATATATAATGTTTTCCTCAATTACGCCCCTCCTTAAAGGGGGTAATGAGGAAAAGACCGACTCGGCCAGGACAGGCGTATATTCAGCCTCCACAAGCGAGAAAGCTCTGCCGCTACCAGCCCCCAGACGAGAGAGAGGCGGCGGACGCACCCCATGGCGACTTCAAACCCGCACCTCATGTAGAGCGGTTCCTCCGACGCAGTGTAGTGGGGCCGATCCGGAATTTGCCACGCGGCCGCCAAGAGTCCACACTTCACGGGTTAGCGCAAAGGCGGGCTACGTGCGACCGGGACACCGGATCGGTTGTCCGTCTCTTTCACGAGCTACATGCGTACTACAAACTGGAGGCCACAAGGGTGCGGGCTGGGTCCGACTCCCCGGAGGGAGAGGGCCCTATCGCCGTTGCGGGCGTCAGCTCGCGCATCCGACCGCCGCCGCGCCATCCCCCCACAGTGGTATGTCGGGGACGGGAGTGGCGCGCGGAGGGGAGCGGGCTGTGAGCCTCGTGTGAGAGTGAGCACGACCTGTCCGGCCTGGCTTTTGCCGGCGGATTATTTAAGG
>CAXKTH010000032.1:147500-150000 GCA_964056705.1 Troilus luridus
CTACCATCGACAGCTGATAAGTCAGACATTTGACGGATACGTCGCCGGTACTGTGACCGTGCGATCTGTGGTGTTATCTAGAGTCATCAAGCAGACGCCCGGGCGAACCGGGCGAATGGTTTTGATCCAATAAAAGCGTCCTTTCCATCGCTGGTCGGGACTTGGTTGCATGTATTAGCTCTAGAATTACCACAGTTATCCACGTGAGTGGCATATATCCGGTAAACTATGACCGGTTTACTGAGCCTTTTGCGGTTTCACTTTAAGTCAGCTCGTACTGAGACTTGCATGGCTTAAGCTTTGAGACAAGCATATAACTACTGGCAGGATCAACCAGGGAGGAGCCGGGAAGATGGGTTACTGCGACCCCGCTTCGCCATAAGGCCCCTCCGTTACAAATTTATCATATGTTGTACATATGATGTGATATAAGGTCCGAGTCCGCCCACGGCGCTGTCCCTCCGGTTCCCGGCCTAATATCCGCCATAAGAGCTGGAGGGGCCGACCACCGGGTTATACCCGGGGTGGGACACCCGCCACTCGACGGTTGGCCGGGGTGGCCGAGGCGCGCCGTGAAGCGTCTGGACTTTACAGCCATCTTCACCCTGGTCAGGGGCGGCTGAGGGCTCTGCCTCGGGGACTGCTGCCCGGCCGTCGGCTCGGGAGTAGCCCCACATAGTTTGAAGCAGGCCCGCGATTTGTATATCGGGCGGCGCAGCGCGATTGGCCGTGGGCCTCAACGCGTTACGACCGCCCGAGGTTATTTATCCTCGCCGCTAACTAATAGTGCGGTGGCGAAACAATGTATGCTTCGGGTAACTCATAACGTGGCGTCGGCAGCGGCCGCGCAGGAAGTCGCCGATAGGATGCCTCTATTCATATTTAAGAAGCTCTATATAGCTTTTCTCAAGGTGAGGGAGTCGCGAACTTCCGACACACTCGATTTACTATAAAGAGTCCTTTGAATAGGGTCCTGGGCCTTCCCAGCGAACCACTAGGCCGAGCTACTGAGTGCTGCATAGGGGCCCGTTTGAGGCCCCGCAGCTATGCTGTGTTAGGGGTTACTCCTATAGTAGAATCTTCACCGGTCATCCAATGACAGTCATAAAAGCGGTGCGTCCGGACCCCCGAACTACTTACCCTTCGCCGGGAAGTCCGGGTTGGCCGGAGTTGGTGTCTAGGATCCCGGCAGAGAGCACACAGCCCGTACTAGGCACATCTGTGCCTTCGGCCCCCTTCTCGGCACTCGGTATGGTAGGCTGGTTGGCCATCGGTGCGAGCGGACCCCTGAGAATAAATGGTTGGAACCGGGGCCTGGGTTGGTCCTGGGGGCGTCTAAGAAAAGCCCTAGGCACCCACCACTCATTCCCGTCAGACCGGGGTATCGGTGCATGTGGTCCCCTATAATACAATCTTCCCAAATCATCCGATGACAGTCATAGCAACGGTGCGTGCGAACCCCCCCTGGCCAACCCCTGGCGGATAGGGCCAGGATCGTCCGGAGTTGGTGCCTCAACTCCCGGCTAAGCGTTTGGCCAGCACTAGGGCGTAACGGTGCCAGCGAACCCCCGATCGGGACTCTGCGTCTGGAGGGCTAGGCGATCGGTGCCAGCGAACCCCCCCGACCCTAGGGGTCAACGGTTGGCCGGCGTTGGTGCCTCAACTCCCGGCTAAGCGTTTGGCCAGCACTAGGGTGTAACGGTGCCAGCGAACCCCCGATCGGGACTCTGCGTCTGGAGGGCTAGGCGATCGGTGCCAGCGAACCCCCCCGACCCTAGGGGTTCACGGTTGGCCGGCGTTGGTGCCTCAACTCCCGGCTAAGCGTTCGGCAAGCACTAGGGTGTAACGGTGCCAGCGACCCCCCAATCGGGACTCCCGCTAGAGGGCTAGGCGATCGGTGCCAGCGAACCCCCCCCCCCTTCCCCAGGCCCACCCCTGGCGGATAGGGTCAGGGTCGGCCGGAGGTGGTGCCTCAACTCCCGGCTAAGGGTTTGGCCAGCACTAGGGCGTAACGGTGCCAGCGAACCCCCGATCGGGACTCTGCGTCTGGAGGGCTAGGCGATCGGTGCCAGCGAACCCCCCCGACCCTAGGGGTTCACGGTCGTCCGGAGTTGGTGCCTCAACTCCCGGCTAAGCTTTTGGCCTGCACTAGGGCGTAACGGTGCCAGCGACCCCCCAATCGGGACTCTGCCGCTGGAGGGCTAGCCGATCGGTGCCAGCGAACCCCCCCCCCGACCCTAGGGGTTCACGGTCGTCCGGAGTTGGTGCCTCAACTCCCGGCTAAGCTTTTGGCCTGCACTAGGGCGTAACGGTGCCAGCGACCCCCCAATCGGGACTCTGCCGCTGGAGGGCTAGCCGATCGGTGCCAGCGAACCCCCCCCCGACCCTAGGGGTTCACGGTCGTCCGGAGTTGGTGCCTCAACTCCCGGCTAAGCTTTTGGCCTGCACTAGGGCGTAACGGTGCCAGCGACCCCCCAATCGGGACTCTGCCGCTGGAGGG
>CAXKTH010000032.1:165000-172500 GCA_964056705.1 Troilus luridus
CTCCCTCCTAGAGGCTTCCAGGGAACTCGAACGCTTATAGAGAAGAGACAACTCTCCCCGGACCTCCCTACGGCTTCTCCGGGTCATTTCGGGTCACCCCGACGAGTCCTCTGGTGAGGGCCCGAATTGGAGCGGTTCCGCTGCCGGGTTCCGGAATAGGAACCGGATTCCCTTTCGCCCAAACGGTGCCTGCACAACAGCGCGCTACGGCGTAGCCGCGGTATATTACAACCGCAGTACGCCGAATGCGACATGTTTAACAATAACGGCAACCATTCTCTTCGGATTTCTCCTAGGGCTTAGGATCGACTGACTCTTGTGCAACAGCTGTTCACAAGAAACCCTTCTCCACATCAGTCCTCCAGGGCCTCGCTGGAGTATTTGCTACTACCACCAAGATCTGCACCGGCGGCGGCTCCAGGCGGGCTCGCGCCCGGACCCTTCCGCGCACACCGCCGCGACCCTCTTACTCGTCAAGGCTTAACGGCGACTCCCCGTGAGGGGCGGCCCGATTTGCCGTTGACGGCAGAGTATAGGCACGACGCTACAGCGCCATCCATTTTCAGGGCTAGTTGCTTCGGCAGGTGAGTTGTTACACACTCCTTAGCGGATTCCGACTTCCATGGCCACCGTCCTGCTGTCTTAAGCAACCAACGCCTTTCATGGTTTCACGTGAGCGTCGAATCAGGCGCCTTAACTCTGCGTTTGGTTCATCCCACAGCGCCAGTTCTGCTTACCAAAATTGGCCCACTTGGCATCTCTGATCCGAGTCCCGCGGCTTCACTTTTAAGCAAGCCGGGGCTCTCATCTATTGGGAGTTTGAGAATAGGTTGAAGTCGTTTCGACCCCATCACCTCTAATCATTCGCTCTACCGGATGAGACTCGTCTCTTCCCGAGAGCCAGCTATCCTGAGGGAAACTTCAGAGGGAACCAGCTACTAGATGGTTCGATTGGTCTTTCGCCCCTATACCCAGCTCAGACGATCGATTTGCACGTCAGAATCGCTTCGGACCTCCACCAGGGTTTCCCCTGGCTTCGTCCTGGCCAGGCATAGTTCACCATCTTTCGGGTACCAGCGTGTGCGCTCCTGGTGCGTCTCCACTCGTGATGAGAACGAGACGCCCCGGGAGTGCGGGGCTCCGACGAGTGATCGTACGGCGGCCCATCCTCCCAACGGGATGCGCTCCTAAAGGAGACACCCCTGACACTTTCATTGCGCCTTTAGGTTTTACACCCAATGACTCGCGCACACGCTAGACTCCTTGGTCCGTGTTTCAAGACGGGTCGGATAAGTTCCCGAATCTGAAGCGCCGCCGACTGGCGGACTGGGCCATGCCGGAGTGCTCACCCGCCAGGGGCCCGAGCGCCTAGCCGGGCGTGTCCGTTAAGGCACCCCCTGGTAAACGCCCGGTCTTGCGGGGAGACGGCGGCGCTCGCTAGTGGAGCGGCCCAGCGCCGTAGTCTTTCGATACCGCCCGGAACGACGGCCACGGTGCCGGAGAGCTGTCACTTGACCGCCACAAAAGTGGAGGCCCCGAGCCAGACAATCTTCCAGACCTTAGACCGCCGCAGAGCGGGTCGCGACGTCCTACTGAGGGAGAAGTGCGGTCCCCCGCGGGTACACGACCCCGTGGAGGGCGGCCCACCCACCGCCACGGACAAGCCGGACGGGGCGAAAGGCCATCCCCCCTGTCGGGGTGCGGACCCGGCGAGAAGACGTGAATCTCCCGTTTCGGGGCTTCGGGTCTTTTCCGTTTACCCCTGAGCGGTTTCACGTACTCTTGAACTCTCTCTTCAAAGTTCTTTTCAACTTTCCCTCACGGTACTTGTTCTCTATCGGTCTCGTGGTTGTATTTAGCCTTAGATGGAGTTTACCACCCGCTTAGGGCTGCACTCTCAAGCAGCCCGACTCTAAGGAGGGACCCACCCGGGGCCGGCACCGGTCATCTACGGGCCTGGCACCCTCTTCGGACCGTGGCCCCGTTCAAGATGGACTTGAACGCGGTGCACGGACCCCGGGTTAAACGGGCACTCCTAAACACTACATTTCCCTAAAGGCGAGGCCTTTGGGATTCAGTGCTGGGCTAATCCCTGTTCGCTCGCAGCTACTAGGGGAATCCTTGTTAGTTTCTTTTCCTCCGCTTACTAATATGCTTAAATTCGGCGGGGAGTCCCACCTGATCTGAGGTCGAGATATATAATGTTTTCCTCAATTACGCCCCTCCTTAAAGGGGGTAATGAGGAAAAGACCGACTCGGCCAGGACAGGCGTATATTCAGCCTCCACAAGCGAGAAAGCTCTGCCGCTACCAGCCCCCAGACGAGAGAGAGGCGGCGGACGCACCCCATGGCGACTTCAAACCCGCACCTCATGTAGAGCGGTTCCTCCGACGCAGTGTAGTGGGGCCGATCCGGAATTTGCCACGCGGCCGCCAAGAGTCCACACTTCACGGGTTAGCGCAAAGGCGGGCTACGTGCGACCGGGACACCGGATCGGTTGTCCGTCTCTTTCACGAGCTACATGCGTACTACAAACTGGAGGCCACAAGGGTGCGGGCTGGGTCCGACTCCCCGGAGGGAGAGGGCCCTATCGCCGTTGCGGGCGTCAGCTCGCGCATCCGACCGCCGCCGCGCCATCCCCCCACAGTGGTATGTCGGGGACGGGAGTGGCGCGCGGAGGGGAGCGGGCTGTGAGCCTCGTGTGAGAGTGAGCACGACCTGTCCGGCCTGGCTTTTGCCGGCGGATTATTTAAGGGGACCCGTCGTAGGAGAGGAGAGGCACGAAGCCTTCCCCCCTAGACGGGAGCCCCCATTCCGACCCCGGGCCGACTTCCCAAAGGAGGTCGGACGCCATGTCGGGTCAACTGTGGTCGAGACAAGTGCTCATGCCTCTTTTAAAGACGACCCTCAGACAGGGGTGGCCCTTGGTTCTAGCCCAGGGCCGCAATGTGCGTTCGAAATGTCGATGCTCATGTGTCCTGCAGTTCACACGACGACGCGCAGTTTGCTGCGTCTTTCATCGACCCACGAGCCGAGTGATCCACCGCTCAGGGTAGTATATTATAAATACTCATAAATGTATGTGGAAATAGGCTCGTTTCCGGCCATTTCCGACATACAGCATGTGCGTCATTGTCAGTTAATATCGGCGGCCGGGGCAGGGCGTGATGCCAAGCCGCCGAATCTCGCAACATCCTCGCGCCCGACCGAGACACCTCGGGGACGGAGATGGAGGAGATGGTTAAATATGTTTTCGGGGTCTCCGGCTTGCTAGGCCGGAGCCGGCAGCGCCGCGCCTCCCGAGAGTGTGATCCGGTCTCCTCCGCGCTCTACTACACCAAAGACAGGCCAGAAGCGAGAGACGACCTTAGACCCCCAATAGAGGGCGCCGAGCACCACCCTACAGGTGAGCGTTGCTCGGCGAAAGGCCCGATCGGAAGCCAAAGGGTCCGTCGGTAAGCGTCTCGCTAGATAGCTGTCGGCGTTTCGAGCCGGGAGCCCGGCAGACACACTAGCCCTCCAAGGGAGGAGAACGTGCGCCGCCGCCCCTAAAACCGCCGGAGGGCCGAGGCCCGACCGGCGGCTATTAAAATGGAAGCACTAGAGGCTTCAAGTTTTGACACACGCTATGCCATCGAGCCGTGAGGCAAGAGACACACGCATGCAAATCTTTAATGATCCTTCCACAGGTTCACCTACGGAAACCTTGTTACGACTTTTACTTCCTCTAAATGATCAAGTTCGGTCATCTTTCCAGCGAAACCGATACCGAGCGAGCCGGTGCCGGTTACCGCCGGTCCGAAGACCTCACTAAATCATTCAATCGGTAGTAGCGACGGGCGGTGTGTACAAAGGGCAGGGACGTAATCAACGCGAGCTTATGACTCGCGCTTACTGGGAATTCCTCGTTCATGGGGAACAATTGCAAGCCCCAATTCCTAGCACGAAGGAGGTTCAGCGGGTTGCCCGGACCTTTCGGACAGGGGAGAACACGCTGATTCCTTCAGTGTAGCGCGCGTGCGGCCCAGAACATCTAAGGGCATCACAGACCTGTTATTGCTCAATCTCGTGCGGCTGAGAGCCGCCTGTCCCCTTAAGAAGAATAATTGTCGCCGGTAGGTATTTATACCGGGAGCGCCTAGTTAATAGGTCAGAGTCTCGTTCGTTATCGGAATTAACCAGACAAATCAGTCCACCAACTAAGAACGGCCATGCACCACTACCCACTGAATCGAGAAAGAGCTATCGATCTGTCAATCCTTCCAATGTCCGGGCCTGGTGAGGTTTCCCGTGTTGAGTCAAATTAAGCCGCAGGCTCCACTCCTGGTGGTGCCCTTCCGTCAATTCCTTTAAGTTTCAGCTTTGCAACCATACTTCCCCCGGAACCCAAAAGCTTTGGTTTCCCGGGGAAAGCTCCCCGCCGAGTCATCGGAGGAACATCGGCGGATCGCTGGCTGGCATCGTTTATGGTTAGAACTAGGGCGGTATCTGATCGCCTTCGAACCTCTAACTTTCGTTCTTGATCAATTAAGACATACTTGGCAAATGCTTTCGCTCTAGTGCGTCTTGCGACGATCCAAGAATTTCACCTCTAACGTCGCAATACGAATGCCCCCGCCTGTCCTTATTGATCATTACCTTGGATTCCGAAAACCAACAAAATAGAACCAAGGTCCTGTTCCATTATTCCATGCACCACTATTCAGGCTGCTTTCAGAGCCTGCTTGAAGCACTCTAATTTGTTCAAAGTAAACAGTGTCGGCCTACCTCGACACTCGTTTAAGAGCACCGCGGTAGGATTGAGCCGGCCAACGAGGACAACACGGCGCGTCGACCCACACGCGTGAGCGAGTGGGGCGCGCCGCGAAGCCCGTCAGCCACCGACAGGACATGCCACGGCATGCCAGTTGCACCGACAGGCGGTGAACCGACAGCGTGGCACGCAGAACCAACTACGAGCTTTTTAACCGCAACAACTTTAATATACGCTATTGGAGCTGGAATTACCGCGGCTGCTGGCACCAGACTTGCCCTCCAATAGATCCTCGTTAAAGGATTTAGGGTGTTCTCATTCCGATTACGGGGCCTCGGATGAGTCCCGTATCGTTATTTTTTGTCACTACCTCCCCGTGCCGGGAGTGGGTAATTTGCGTGCCTGCTGCCTTCCTTGGATGTGGTAGCCGTTTCTCAGGCTCCCTCTCCGGAATCGAACCCTGATTCCCCGTTACCCGTGAGCGCCATGGTAGACACAGAGTCTACCATCGACAGCTGATAAGTCAGACATTTGACGGATACGTCGCCGGTACTGTGACCGTGCGATCTGTGGTGTTATCTAGAGTCATCAAGCAGACGCCCGGGCGAACCGGGCGAATGGTTTTGATCCAATAAAAGCGTCCTTTCCATCGCTGGTCGGGACTTGGTTGCATGTATTAGCTCTAGAATTACCACAGTTATCCACGTGAGTGGCATATATCCGGTAAACTATGACCGGTTTACTGAGCCTTTTGCGGTTTCACTTTAAGTCAGCTCGTACTGAGACTTGCATGGCTTAAGCTTTGAGACAAGCATATAACTACTGGCAGGATCAACCAGGGAGGAGCCGGGAAGATGGGTTACTGCGACCCCGCTTCGCCATAAGGCCCCTCCGTTACAAATTTATCATATGTTGTACATATGATGTGATATAAGGTCCGAGTCCGCCCACGGCGCTGTCCCTCCGGTTCCCGGCCTAATATCCGCCATAAGAGCTGGAGGGGCCGACCACCGGGTTATACCCGGGGTGGGACACCCGCCACTCGACGGTTGGCCGGGGTGGCCGAGGCGCGCCGTGAAGCGTCTGGACTTTACAGCCATCTTCACCCTGGTCAGGGGCGGCTGAGGGCTCTGCCTCGGGGACTGCTGCCCGGCCGTCGGCTCGGGAGTAGCCCCACATAGTTTGAAGCAGGCCCGCGATTTGTATATCGGGCGGCGCAGCGCGATTGGCCGTGGGCCTCAACGCGTTACGACCGCCCGAGGTTATTTATCCTCGCCGCTAACTAATAGTGCGGTGGCGAAACAATGTATGCTTCGGGTAACTCATAACGTGGCGTCGGCAGCGGCCGCGCAGGAAGTCGCCGATAGGATGCCTCTATTCATATTTAAGAAGCTCTATATAGCTTTTCTCAAGGTGAGGGAGTCGCGAACTTCCGACACACTCGATTTACTATAAAGAGTCCTTTGAATAGGGTCCTGGGCCTTCCCAGCGAACCACTAGGCCGAGCTACTGAGTGCTGCATAGGGGCCCGTTTGAGGCCCCGCAGCTATGCTGTGTTAGGGGTTACTCCTATAGTAGAATCTTCACCGGTCATCCAATGACAGTCATAAAAGCGGTGCGTCCGGACCCCCGAACTACTTACCCTTCGCCGGGAAGTCCGGGTTGGCCGGAGTTGGTGTCTAGGATCCCGGCAGAGAGCACACAGCCCGTACTAGGCACATCTGTGCCTTCGGCCCCCTTCTCGGCACTCGGTATGGTAGGCTGGTTGGCCATCGGTGCGAGCGGACCCCTGAGAATAAATGGTTGGAACCGGGGCCTGGGTTGGTCCTGGGGGCGTCTAAGAAAAGCCCTAGGCACCCACCACTCATTCCCGTCAGACCGGGGTATCGGTGCATGTGGTCCCCTATAATACAATCTTCCCAAATCATCCGATGACAGTCATAGCAACGGTGCGTGCGAACCCCCCCTGGCCAACCCCTGGCGGATAGGGCCAGGATCGTCCGGAGTTGGTGCCTCAACTCCCGGCTAAGCGTTTGGCCAGCACTAGGGCGTAACGGTGCCAGCGAACCCCCGATCGGGACTCTGCGTCTGGAGGGCTAGGCGATCGGTGCCAGCGAACCCCCCCGACCCTAGGGGTCAACGGTTGGCCGGCGTTGGTGCCTCAACTCCCGGCTAAGCGTTTGGCCAGCACTAGGGTGTAACGGTGCCAGCGAACCCCCGATCGGGACTCTGCGTCTGGAGGGCTAGGCGATCGGTGCCAGCGAACCCCCCCGACCCTAGGGGTTCACGGTTGGCCGGCGTTGGTGCCTCAACTCCCGGCTAAGCGTTCGGCAAGCACTAGGGTGTAACGGTGCCAGCGACCCCCCAATCGGGACTCCCGCTAGAGGGCTAGGCGATCGGTGCCAGCGAACCCCCCCCCCCCTTCCCCAGGCCCACCCCTGGCGGATAGGGTCAGGGTCGGCCGGAGGTGGTGCCTCAACTCCCGGCTAAGGGTTTGGCCAGCACTAGGGCGTAACGGTGCCAGCGAACCCCCGATCGGGACTCTGCGTCTGGAGGGCTAGGCGATCGGTGCCAGCGAACCCCCCCGACCCTAGGGGTTCACGGTCGTCCGGAGTTGGTGCCTCAACTCCCGGCTAAGCTTTTGGCCTGCACTAGGGCGTAACGGTGCCAGCGACCCCCCAATCGGGACTCTGCCGCTGGAGGGCTAGCCGATCGGTGCCAGCGAACCCCCCCCCCGACCCTAGGGG
>CAXKTH010000032.1:177500-180000 GCA_964056705.1 Troilus luridus
CCCGGGAGTGCGGGGCTCCGACGAGTGATCGTACGGCGGCCCATCCTCCCAACGGGATGCGCTCCTAAAGGAGACACCCCTGACACTTTCATTGCGCCTTTAGGTTTTACACCCAATGACTCGCGCACACGCTAGACTCCTTGGTCCGTGTTTCAAGACGGGTCGGATAAGTTCCCGAATCTGAAGCGCCGCCGACTGGCGGACTGGGCCATGCCGGAGTGCTCACCCGCCAGGGGCCCGAGCGCCTAGCCGGGCGTGTCCGTTAAGGCACCCCCTGGTAAACGCCCGGTCTTGCGGGGAGACGGCGGCGCTCGCTAGTGGAGCGGCCCAGCGCCGTAGTCTTTCGATACCGCCCGGAACGACGGCCACGGTGCCGGAGAGCTGTCACTTGACCGCCACAAAAGTGGAGGCCCCGAGCCAGACAATCTTCCAGACCTTAGACCGCCGCAGAGCGGGTCGCGACGTCCTACTGAGGGAGAAGTGCGGTCCCCCGCGGGTACACGACCCCGTGGAGGGCGGCCCACCCACCGCCACGGACAAGCCGGACGGGGCGAAAGGCCATCCCCCCTGTCGGGGTGCGGACCCGGCGAGAAGACGTGAATCTCCCGTTTCGGGGCTTCGGGTCTTTTCCGTTTACCCCTGAGCGGTTTCACGTACTCTTGAACTCTCTCTTCAAAGTTCTTTTCAACTTTCCCTCACGGTACTTGTTCTCTATCGGTCTCGTGGTTGTATTTAGCCTTAGATGGAGTTTACCACCCGCTTAGGGCTGCACTCTCAAGCAGCCCGACTCTAAGGAGGGACCCACCCGGGGCCGGCACCGGTCATCTACGGGCCTGGCACCCTCTTCGGACCGTGGCCCCGTTCAAGATGGACTTGAACGCGGTGCACGGACCCCGGGTTAAACGGGCACTCCTAAACACTACATTTCCCTAAAGGCGAGGCCTTTGGGATTCAGTGCTGGGCTAATCCCTGTTCGCTCGCAGCTACTAGGGGAATCCTTGTTAGTTTCTTTTCCTCCGCTTACTAATATGCTTAAATTCGGCGGGGAGTCCCACCTGATCTGAGGTCGAGATATATAATGTTTTCCTCAATTACGCCCCTCCTTAAAGGGGGTAATGAGGAAAAGACCGACTCGGCCAGGACAGGCGTATATTCAGCCTCCACAAGCGAGAAAGCTCTGCCGCTACCAGCCCCCAGACGAGAGAGAGGCGGCGGACGCACCCCATGGCGACTTCAAACCCGCACCTCATGTAGAGCGGTTCCTCCGACGCAGTGTAGTGGGGCCGATCCGGAATTTGCCACGCGGCCGCCAAGAGTCCACACTTCACGGGTTAGCGCAAAGGCGGGCTACGTGCGACCGGGACACCGGATCGGTTGTCCGTCTCTTTCACGAGCTACATGCGTACTACAAACTGGAGGCCACAAGGGTGCGGGCTGGGTCCGACTCCCCGGAGGGAGAGGGCCCTATCGCCGTTGCGGGCGTCAGCTCGCGCATCCGACCGCCGCCGCGCCATCCCCCCACAGTGGTATGTCGGGGACGGGAGTGGCGCGCGGAGGGGAGCGGGCTGTGAGCCTCGTGTGAGAGTGAGCACGACCTGTCCGGCCTGGCTTTTGCCGGCGGATTATTTAAGGGGACCCGTCGTAGGAGAGGAGAGGCACGAAGCCTTCCCCCCTAGACGGGAGCCCCCATTCCGACCCCGGGCCGACTTCCCAAAGGAGGTCGGACGCCATGTCGGGTCAACTGTGGTCGAGACAAGTGCTCATGCCTCTTTTAAAGACGACCCTCAGACAGGGGTGGCCCTTGGTTCTAGCCCAGGGCCGCAATGTGCGTTCGAAATGTCGATGCTCATGTGTCCTGCAGTTCACACGACGACGCGCAGTTTGCTGCGTCTTTCATCGACCCACGAGCCGAGTGATCCACCGCTCAGGGTAGTATATTATAAATACTCATAAATGTATGTGGAAATAGGCTCGTTTCCGGCCATTTCCGACATACAGCATGTGCGTCATTGTCAGTTAATATCGGCGGCCGGGGCAGGGCGTGATGCCAAGCCGCCGAATCTCGCAACATCCTCGCGCCCGACCGAGACACCTCGGGGACGGAGATGGAGGAGATGGTTAAATATGTTTTCGGGGTCTCCGGCTTGCTAGGCCGGAGCCGGCAGCGCCGCGCCTCCCGAGAGTGTGATCCGGTCTCCTCCGCGCTCTACTACACCAAAGACAGGCCAGAAGCGAGAGACGACCTTAGACCCCCAATAGAGGGCGCCGAGCACCACCCTACAGGTGAGCGTTGCTCGGCGAAAGGCCCGATCGGAAGCCAAAGGGTCCGTCGGTAAGCGTCTCGCTAGATAGCTGTCGGCGTTTCGAGCCGGGAGCCCGGCAGACACACTAGCCCTCCAAGGGAGGAGAACGTGCGCCGCCGCCCCTAAAACCGCCGGAGGGCCGAGGCCCGACCGGCGGCTATTAAAATGGAAGCACTAGAGGCTTCAAGTTTTGACAC
>CAXKTH010000032.1:182500-185000 GCA_964056705.1 Troilus luridus
GCCTCTATTCATATTTAAGAAGCTCTATATAGCTTTTCTCAAGGTGAGGGAGTCGCGAACTTCCGACACACTCGATTTACTATAAAGAGTCCTTTGAATAGGGTCCTGGGCCTTCCCAGCGAACCACTAGGCCGAGCTACTGAGTGCTGCATAGGGGCCCGTTTGAGGCCCCGCAGCTATGCTGTGTTAGGGGTTACTCCTATAGTAGAATCTTCACCGGTCATCCAATGACAGTCATAAAAGCGGTGCGTCCGGACCCCCGAACTACTTACCCTTCGCCGGGAAGTCCGGGTTGGCCGGAGTTGGTGTCTAGGATCCCGGCAGAGAGCACACAGCCCGTACTAGGCACATCTGTGCCTTCGGCCCCCTTCTCGGCACTCGGTATGGTAGGCTGGTTGGCCATCGGTGCGAGCGGACCCCTGAGAATAAATGGTTGGAACCGGGGCCTGGGTTGGTCCTGGGGGCGTCTAAGAAAAGCCCTAGGCACCCACCACTCATTCCCGTCAGACCGGGGTATCGGTGCATGTGGTCCCCTATAATACAATCTTCCCAAATCATCCGATGACAGTCATAGCAACGGTGCGTGCGAACCCCCCCTGGCCAACCCCTGGCGGATAGGGCCAGGATCGTCCGGAGTTGGTGCCTCAACTCCCGGCTAAGCGTTTGGCCAGCACTAGGGCGTAACGGTGCCAGCGAACCCCCGATCGGGACTCTGCGTCTGGAGGGCTAGGCGATCGGTGCCAGCGAACCCCCCCGACCCTAGGGGTCAACGGTTGGCCGGCGTTGGTGCCTCAACTCCCGGCTAAGCGTTTGGCCAGCACTAGGGTGTAACGGTGCCAGCGAACCCCCGATCGGGACTCTGCGTCTGGAGGGCTAGGCGATCGGTGCCAGCGAACCCCCCCGACCCTAGGGGTTCACGGTTGGCCGGCGTTGGTGCCTCAACTCCCGGCTAAGCGTTCGGCAAGCACTAGGGTGTAACGGTGCCAGCGACCCCCCAATCGGGACTCCCGCTAGAGGGCTAGGCGATCGGTGCCAGCGAACCCCCCCCCCCCTTCCCCAGGCCCACCCCTGGCGGATAGGGTCAGGGTCGGCCGGAGGTGGTGCCTCAACTCCCGGCTAAGGGTTTGGCCAGCACTAGGGCGTAACGGTGCCAGCGAACCCCCGATCGGGACTCTGCGTCTGGAGGGCTAGGCGATCGGTGCCAGCGAACCCCCCCGACCCTAGGGGTTCACGGTCGTCCGGAGTTGGTGCCTCAACTCCCGGCTAAGCTTTTGGCCTGCACTAGGGCGTAACGGTGCCAGCGACCCCCCAATCGGGACTCTGCCGCTGGAGGGCTAGCCGATCGGTGCCAGCGAACCCCCCCCCCGACCCTAGGGGTTCACGGTCGTCCGGAGTTGGTGCCTCAACTCCCGGCTAAGCTTTTGGCCTGCACTAGGGCGTAACGGTGCCAGCGACCCCCCAATCGGGACTCTGCCGCTGGAGGGCTAGCCGATCGGTGCCAGCGAACCCCCCCCCGACCCTAGGGGTTCACGGTCGTCCGGAGTTGGTGCCTCAACTCCCGGCTAAGCTTTTGGCCTGCACTAGGGCGTAACGGTGCCAGCGACCCCCCAATCGGGACTCTGCCGCTGGAGGGCTAGCCGATCGGTGCCAGCGAACCCCCCCCCGACCCTAGGGGTTCACGGTCGTCCGGAGTTGGTGCCTCAACTCCCGGCTAAGCTTTTGGCCTGCACTAGGGCGTAACGGTGCCAGCGACCCCCCAATCGGGACTCTGCCGCTGGAGGGCTAGCCGATCGGTGCCAGCGAACCCCCCCCCCCCCCCGACCCTAGGGGTTCACGGTTGGCCGGCGTTGGTAGCCGATCTCCCGGCTGAACACCTTGCAATGCTACCCGCCCTCTCTAGGCTCATCGGTGCATGCGAACCCCCTATCGGGACTTGTTGAAATATATGTCTTATATGTATTTATACTTCACATCTCTCATATAATGTTTTATTACGTTTATTATAAAATTGTACAATACTTTAAACATCTTTAGTTGAAATATATAATATTTTATTATAAAATTTTTTTTTTTTCTACTAGTAATATAACTTACTGTCGGGGTCATAAGTAATATCAATTCATTCATCAAATTCACTTATAATATCAATTTATAACTTCACACATCCGCAGTGGGCCCGGTCAGAGAACCGTTCGGATTTCTATATGTACATTGTATATACGGCTCTCTACGTATAGATTGCATCTGGGAACTATGGATGCTTGGGAGACACAGCCTTTCGGCCTTACCTTCCCCCCGTACAAAGCGATACAATTTAATATGGGGTCTACGCCTACCGGTTATATATTATATATATATAAATACATATACATATATACAATTGAATATGGGGTCTACGCCTCCCGTTTAACCCGAGGCGATTTCCCCTAGGCAAGGGCAGAGCCTCAGCTGGCCCGCCGGGCCCATCGGGTTAACGTACGAATTTCAATAGGGACAGAGG
>CAXKTH010000033.1:0-2500 GCA_964056705.1 Troilus luridus
TCGTCTCTTCCCGAGAGCCAGCTATCCTGAGGGAAACTTCAGAGGGAACCAGCTACTAGATGGTTCGATTGGTCTTTCGCCCCTATACCCAGCTCAGACGATCGATTTGCACGTCAGAATCGCTTCGGACCTCCACCAGGGTTTCCCCTGGCTTCGTCCTGGCCAGGCATAGTTCACCATCTTTCGGGTACCAGCGTGTGCGCTCCTGGTGCGTCTCCACTCGTGATGAGAACGAGACGCCCCGGGAGTGCGGGGCTCCGACGAGTGATCGTACGGCGGCCCATCCTCCCAACGGGATGCGCTCCTAAAGGAGACACCCCTGACACTTTCATTGCGCCTTTAGGTTTTACACCCAATGACTCGCGCACACGCTAGACTCCTTGGTCCGTGTTTTCAAGACGGGTCGGATAAGTTCCCGAATCTGAAGCGCCGCCGACTGGCGGACTGGGCCATGCCGGAGTGCTCAACCGCCCAGGGGCCCGAGCGCCTAGCCGGGCGTGTCCGTTAAGGCACCCCCTGGTAAACGCCCGGTCTTGCGGGGAGACGGCGGCGCTCGCTAGTGGAGCGGCCCAGCGCCGTAGTCTTTCGATACCGCCCGGAACGACGGCCCACGGTGCCGGAGAGCTGTCACTTGACCGCCACAAAAGTGGAGGCCCCGAGCCAGACAATCTTCCAGACCTTAGACCGCCGCAGAGGCGGGTCGCGACGTCCTACTGAGGGAGAAGTGCGGTCCCCCGCGGGTACACGACCCCGTGGAGGGCGGCCCCACCCACCGCCACGGACAAGCCGGACGGGGCGAAAGGCCATCCCCCCTGTCGGGGTGCGGACCCGGCGAGAAGACGTGAATCTCCCGTTTCGGGGCTTCGGGTCTTTTCCGTTTACCCCTGAGCGGTTTCACGTACTCTTGAACTCTCTCTTCAAAGTTCTTTTCAACTTTCCCTCACGGTACTTGTTCTCTATCGGTCTCGTGGTTGTATTTAGCCTTAGATGGAGTTTACCACCCGCTTAGGGCTGCACTCTCAAGCAGCCCGACTCTAAGGAGGGACCCACCCGGGGCCGGCACCGGTCATCTACGGGCCTGGCACCCTCTTCGGACCGTGGCCCCGTTCAAGATGGACTTGAACGCGGTGCACGGACCCCGGGTTAAACGGGCACTCCTAAACACTACATTTCCCTAAAGGCGAGGCCTTTGGGATTCAGTGCTGGGCTAATCCCTGTTCGCTCGCAGCTACTAGGGGAATCCTTGTTAGTTTCTTTTCCTCCGCTTACTAATATGCTTAAATTCGGCGGGGAGTCCCCACCTGATCTGAGGTCGAGATATATAATGTTTTCCTCAATTACGCCCCTCCTTAAAGGGGGTAATGAGGAAAAGACCGACTCGGCCAGGACAGGCGTATATTCAGCCTCCACAAGCGAGAAAGCTCTGCCGCTACCAGCCCCCAGACGAGAGAGAGGCGGCGGACGCACCCCATGGCGACTTCAAACCCGCACCTCATGTAGAGCGGTTCCTCCGACGCAGTGTAGTGGGGCCGATCCGGAATTTGCCACGCGGCCGCCAAGAGTCCACACTTCACGGGTTAGCGCAAAGGCGGGCTACGTGCGACCGGGACACCGGATCGGTTGTCCGTCTCTTTCACGAGCTACATGCGTACTACAAACTGGAGGCCACAAGGGTGCGGGCTGGGTCCGACTCCCCGGAGGGAGAGGGCCCTATCGCCGTTGCGGGCGTCAGCTCGCGCATCCGACCGCCGCCGCGCCATCCCCCACAGTGGTATGTCGGGGACGGGAGTGGCGCGCGGAGGGGAGCGGGCTGTGAGCCTCGTGTGAGAGTGAGCACGACCTGTCCGGCCTGGCTTTTTGCCGGCGGATTATTTAAGGGGACCCGTCGTAGGAGAGGAGAGGCACGAAGCCTTCCCCCCTAGACGGGAGCCCCCATTCCGACCCCGGGCCGACTTCCCAAAGGAGGTCGGACGCCATGTCGGGTCAACTGTGGTCGAGACAAGTGCTCATGCCTCTTTTAAAGACGACCCTCAGACAGGGGTGGCCTTGGTTCTAGCCCAGGGCCGCAATGTGCGTTCGAAATGTCGATGCTCATGTGTCCTGCAGTTCACACGACGACGCGCAGTTTGCTGCGTCTTTCATCGACCCACGAGCCGAGTGATCCACCGCTCAGGGTAGTATATTATAAATACTCATAAATGTATGTGGAAATAGGCTCGTTTCCGGCCATTTCCGACATACAGCATGTGCGTCATTGTCAGTTAATATCGGCGGCCGGGGCAGGGCGTGATGCCAAGCCGCCGAATCTCGCAACATCCTCGCGCCCGACCGAGACACCTCGGGGACGGAGATGGAGGAGATGGTTAAATATGTTTTTCGGGGTCTCCGGCTTGCTAGGCCGGAGCCGGCAGCGCCGCGCCTCCCGAGAGTGTGATCCGGTCTCCTCCGCGCTCTACTACACCAAAGACAGGCCAGAAGCGAGAGACGACCTTAGACCCCC
>CAXKTH010000033.1:5000-7500 GCA_964056705.1 Troilus luridus
GGCTGAGGGCTCTGCCTCGGGGACTGCTGCCCGGCCGTCGGCTCGGGAGTAGCCCCACATAGTTTGAAGCAGGCCCGCGATTTGTAATATCGGGCGGCGCAGCGCGATTGGCCGTGGGCCTCAACGCGTTACGACCGCCCGAGGTTATTTATCCTCGCCGCTAACTAATAGTGCGGTGGCGAAACAATGTATGCTTCGGGTAACTCATAACGTGGCGTCGGCAGCGGCCGCGCAGGAAGTCGCCGATAGGATGCCTCTATTCATATTTAAGAAGCTCTATATAGCTTTTCTCAAGGTGAGGGAGTCCGCGAACTTCCGACACACTCGATTTACTATAAAGAGTCCTTTGAATAGGGTCCTGGGCCTTCCCAGCGAACCACTAGGCCGAGCTACTGAGTGCTGCATAGGGGCCCGTTTGAGGCCCCGCAGCTATGCTGTGTTAGGGGTTACTCCTATAGTAGAATCTTCACCGGTCATCCAATGACAGTCATAAAAGCGGTGCGTCCGGACCCCCGAACTACTTACCCTTCGCCGGGAAGTCCGGGTTGGCCGGAGTTGGTGTCTAGGATCCCGGCAGAGAGCACACAGCCCGTACTAGGCACATCTGTGCCTTCGGCCCCCTTCTCGGCACTCGGTATGGTTAGGCTGGTTGGCCATCGGTGCGAGCGGACCCCTGAGAATAAATGGTTGGAACCGGGGCCTGGGTTGGTCCTGGGGGCGTCTAAGAAAAGCCCTAGGCACCCACCACTCATTCCCGTCAGACCGGGGTATCGGTGCATGTGGTCCCCTATAATACAATCTTCCCAAATCATCCGATGACAGTCATAGCAACGGTGCGTGCGAACCCCCCCTGGCCAACCCCTGGCGGATAGGGCCAGGATCGTCCGGAGTTGGTGCCTCAACTCCCGGCTAAGCGTTTGGCCAGCACTAGGGCGTAACGGTGCCAGCGAACCCCCGATCGGGACTCTGCGTCTGGAGGGCTAGGCGATCGGTGCCAGCGAACCCCCCCGACCCTAGGGGTCAACGGTTGGCCGGCGTTGGTGCCTCAACTCCCGGCTAAGCGTTTGGCCAGCACTAGGGTGTAACGGTGCCAGCGAACCCCCGATCGGGACTCTGCGTCTGGAGGGCTAGGCGATCGGTGCCAGCGAACCCCCCCGACCCTAGGGGTTCACGGTTGGCCGGCGTTGGTGCCTCAACTCCCGGCTAAGCGTTCGGCAAGCACTAGGGTGTAACGGTGCCAGCGACCCCCCAATCGGGACTCCCGCTAGAGGGCTAGGCGATCGGTGCCAGCGAACCCCCCCCCCCTTCCCCAGGCCCACCCCTGGCGGATAGGGTCAGGGTCGGCCGGAGGTGGTGCCTCAACTCCCGGCTAAGGGTTTGGCCAGCACTAGGGCGTAACGGTGCCAGCGAACCCCCGATCGGGACTCTGCGTCTGGAGGGCTAGGCGATCGGTGCCAGCGAACCCCCCCGACCCTAGGGGTTCACGGTCGTCCGGAGTTGGTGCCTCAACTCCCGGCTAAGCTTTTGGCCTGCACTAGGGCGTAACGGTGCCAGCGACCCCCCAATCGGGACTCTGCCGCTGGAGGGCTAGCCGATCGGTGCCAGCGAACCCCCCCCCCCGACCCTAGGGGTTCACGGTCGTCCGGAGTTGGTGCCTCAACTCCCGGCTAAGCTTTTGGCCTGCACTAGGGCGTAACGGTGCCAGCGACCCCCCCAATCGGGACTCTGCCGCTGGAGGGCTAGCCGATCGGTGCCAGCGAACCCCCCCCCGACCCTAGGGGTTCACGGTCGTCCGGAGTTGGTGCCTCAACTCCCGGCTAAGCTTTTGGCCTGCACTAGGGCGTAACGGTGCCAGCGACCCCCCCAATCGGGACTCTGCCGCTGGAGGGCTAGCCGATCGGTGCCAGCGAACCCCCCCCCGACCCTAGGGGGTTCACGGTCGTCCGGAGTTGGTGCCTCAACTCCCGGCTAAGCTTTTGGCCTGCACTAGGGCGTAACGGTGCCAGCGACCCCCCCAATCGGGACTCTGCCGCTGGAGGGCTAGCCGATCGGTGCCAGCGAACCCCCCCCCCCCCCGACCCTAGGGGTTCACGGTTGGCCGGCGTTGGTAGCCGATCTCCCGGCTGAACACCTTGCAATGCTACCCGCCCTCTCTAGCTCATCGGTGCATGCGAACCCCCTATCGGGACTTGTTGAAATATATGTCTTATATGTATTTATACTTCACATCTCTCATATAATGTTTTATTACGTTTATTATAAAATTGTACAATACTTTAAACATCTTTAGTTGAAATATATAATATTTTATTATAAAATTTTTTTTTTTTTCTACTAGTAATATAACTTACTGTCGGGGTCATAAGTAATATCAATTCATTCATCAAATTCACTTATAATATCAATTTATAACTTCACACATCCGCAGTGGGCCCGGTCAGAGAACCGTACGGATTTCTATATGTACATTGTATATACGGCTCTCTACGTATAGATTGCA
>CAXKTH010000033.1:27500-30000 GCA_964056705.1 Troilus luridus
GATGGGTTACTGCGACCCCGCTTCGCCATAAGGCCCCTCCGTTACAAATTTATCATATGTTGTACATATGATGTGATATAAGGTCCGAGTCCGCCCACGGCGCTGTCCCTCCGGTTCCCGGCCTAATATCCGCCATAAGAGCTGGAGGGGCCGACCACCGGGTTATACCCGGGGTGGGACACCCGCCACTCGACGGTTGGCCGGGGTGGCCGAGGCGCGCCGTGAAGCGTCTGGACTTTACAGCCATCTTCACCCTGGTCAGGGGCGGCTGAGGGCTCTGCCTCGGGGACTGCTGCCCGGCCGTCGGCTCGGGAGTAGCCCCACATAGTTTGAAGCAGGCCCGCGATTTGTATATCGGGCGGCGCAGCGCGATTGGCCGTGGGCCTCAACGCGTTACGACCGCCCGAGGTTATTTATCCTCGCCGCTAACTAATAGTGCGGTGGCGAAACAATGTATGCTTCGGGTAACTCATAACGTGGCGTCGGCAGCGGCCGCGCAGGAAGTCGCCGATAGGATGCCTCTATTCATATTTAAGAAGCTCTATATAGCTTTTCTCAAGGTGAGGGAGTCGCGAACTTCCGACACACTCGATTTACTATAAAGAGTCCTTTGAATAGGGTCCTGGGCCTTCCCAGCGAACCACTAGGCCGAGCTACTGAGTGCTGCATAGGGGCCCGTTTGAGGCCCCGCAGCTATGCTGTGTTAGGGGTTACTCCTATAGTAGAATCTTCACCGGTCATCCAATGACAGTCATAAAAGCGGTGCGTCCGGACCCCCGAACTACTTACCCTTCGCCGGGAAGTCCGGGTTGGCCGGAGTTGGTGTCTAGGATCCCGGCAGAGAGCACACAGCCCGTACTAGGCACATCTGTGCCTTCGGCCCCCTTCTCGGCACTCGGTATGGTAGGCTGGTTGGCCATCGGTGCGAGCGGACCCCTGAGAATAAATGGTTGGAACCGGGGCCTGGGTTGGTCCTGGGGGCGTCTAAGAAAAGCCCTAGGCACCCACCACTCATTCCCGTCAGACCGGGGTATCGGTGCATGTGGTCCCCTATAATACAATCTTCCCAAATCATCCGATGACAGTCATAGCAACGGTGCGTGCGAACCCCCCCTGGCCAACCCCTGGCGGATAGGGCCAGGATCGTCCGGAGTTGGTGCCTCAACTCCCGGCTAAGCGTTTGGCCAGCACTAGGGCGTAACGGTGCCAGCGAACCCCCGATCGGGACTCTGCGTCTGGAGGGCTAGGCGATCGGTGCCAGCGAACCCCCCCGACCCTAGGGGTCAACGGTTGGCCGGCGTTGGTGCCTCAACTCCCGGCTAAGCGTTTGGCCAGCACTAGGGTGTAACGGTGCCAGCGAACCCCCGATCGGGACTCTGCGTCTGGAGGGCTAGGCGATCGGTGCCAGCGAACCCCCCCGACCCTAGGGGTTCACGGTTGGCCGGCGTTGGTGCCTCAACTCCCGGCTAAGCGTTCGGCAAGCACTAGGGTGTAACGGTGCCAGCGACCCCCCAATCGGGACTCCCGCTAGAGGGCTAGGCGATCGGTGCCAGCGAACCCCCCCCCCTTCCCCAGGCCCACCCCTGGCGGATAGGGTCAGGGTCGGCCGGAGGTGGTGCCTCAACTCCCGGCTAAGGGTTTGGCCAGCACTAGGGCGTAACGGTGCCAGCGAACCCCCGATCGGGACTCTGCGTCTGGAGGGCTAGGCGATCGGTGCCAGCGAACCCCCCCGACCCTAGGGGTTCACGGTCGTCCGGAGTTGGTGCCTCAACTCCCGGCTAAGCTTTTGGCCTGCACTAGGGCGTAACGGTGCCAGCGACCCCCCAATCGGGACTCTGCCGCTGGAGGGCTAGCCGATCGGTGCCAGCGAACCCCCCCCCCCGACCCTAGGGGTTCACGGTCGTCCGGAGTTGGTGCCTCAACTCCCGGCTAAGCTTTTGGCCTGCACTAGGGCGTAACGGTGCCAGCGACCCCCCAATCGGGACTCTGCCGCTGGAGGGCTAGCCGATCGGTGCCAGCGAACCCCCCCCCGACCCTAGGGGTTCACGGTCGTCCGGAGTTGGTGCCTCAACTCCCGGCTAAGCTTTTGGCCTGCACTAGGGCGTAACGGTGCCAGCGACCCCCCAATCGGGACTCTGCCGCTGGAGGGCTAGCCGATCGGTGCCAGCGAACCCCCCCCCGACCCTAGGGGTTCACGGTCGTCCGGAGTTGGTGCCTCAACTCCCGGCTAAGCTTTTGGCCTGCACTAGGGCGTAACGGTGCCAGCGACCCCCCAATCGGGACTCTGCCGCTGGAGGGCTAGCCGATCGGTGCCAGCGAACCCCCCCCCCCCCCGACCCTAGGGGTTCACGGTTGGCCGGCGTTGGTAGCCGATCTCCCGGCTGAACACCTTGCAATGCTACCCGCCCTCTCTAGGCTCATCGGTGCATGCGAACCCCCTATCGGGACTTGTTGAAATATATGTCTTATATGTATTTATACTTCACATCTCTCATATAAT
>CAXKTH010000033.1:35000-37500 GCA_964056705.1 Troilus luridus
TTCCCCGTGGCCCTCGCCCGGATTTTCAAGGTCCGAGGGGAAGATCCGGACACCGCCGTAAGTGCGGTGCTCTTCGCGTTCCAAACCCTATCTCCCTCCTAGAGGCTTCCAGGGAACTCGAACGCTTATAGAGAAGAGACAACTCTCCCCGGACCTCCCTACGGCTTCTCCGGGTCATTTCGGGTCACCCCGACGAGTCCTCTGGTGAGGGCCCGAATTGGAGCGGTTCCGCTGCCGGGTTCCGGAATAGGAACCGGATTCCCTTTCGCCCAAACGGTGCCTGCACAACAGCGCGCTACGGCGTAGCCGCGGTATATTACAACCGCAGTACGCCGAATGCGACATGTTTAACAATAACGGCAACCATTCTCTTCGGATTTCTCCTAGGGCTTAGGATCGACTGACTCTTGTGCAACAGCTGTTCACAAGAAACCCTTCTCCACATCAGTCCTCCAGGGCCTCGCTGGAGTATTTGCTACTACCACCAAGATCTGCACCGGCGGCGGCTCCAGGCGGGCTCGCGCCCGGACCCTTCCGCGCACACCGCCGCGACCCTCTTACTCGTCAAGGCTTAACGGCGACTCCCCGTGAGGGGCGGCCCGATTTGCCGTTGACGGCAGAGTATAGGCACGACGCTACAGCGCCATCCATTTTCAGGGCTAGTTGCTTCGGCAGGTGAGTTGTTACACACTCCTTAGCGGATTCCGACTTCCATGGCCACCGTCCTGCTGTCTTAAGCAACCAACGCCTTTCATGGTTTCACGTGAGCGTCGAATCAGGCGCCTTAACTCTGCGTTTGGTTCATCCCACAGCGCCAGTTCTGCTTACCAAAATTGGCCCACTTGGCATCTCTGATCCGAGTCCCGCGGCTTCACTTTTAAGCAAGCCGGGGCTCTCATCTATTGGGAGTTTGAGAATAGGTTGAAGTCGTTTCGACCCCATCACCTCTAATCATTCGCTCTACCGGATGAGACTCGTCTCTTCCCGAGAGCCAGCTATCCTGAGGGAAACTTCAGAGGGAACCAGCTACTAGATGGTTCGATTGGTCTTTCGCCCCTATACCCAGCTCAGACGATCGATTTGCACGTCAGAATCGCTTCGGACCTCCACCAGGGTTTCCCCTGGCTTCGTCCTGGCCAGGCATAGTTCACCATCTTTCGGGTACCAGCGTGTGCGCTCCTGGTGCGTCTCCACTCGTGATGAGAACGAGACGCCCCGGGAGTGCGGGGCTCCGACGAGTGATCGTACGGCGGCCCATCCTCCCAACGGGATGCGCTCCTAAAGGAGACACCCCTGACACTTTCATTGCGCCTTTAGGTTTTACACCCAATGACTCGCGCACACGCTAGACTCCTTGGTCCGTGTTTCAAGACGGGTCGGATAAGTTCCCGAATCTGAAGCGCCGCCGACTGGCGGACTGGGCCATGCCGGAGTGCTCAACCGCCAGGGGCCCGAGCGCCTAGCCGGGCGTGTCCGTTAAGGCACCCCCTGGTAAACGCCCGGTCTTGCGGGGAGACGGCGGCGCTCGCTAGTGGAGCGGCCCAGCGCCGTAGTCTTTCGATACCGCCCGGAACGACGGCCACGGTGCCGGAGAGCTGTCACTTGACCGCCACAAAAGTGGAGGCCCCGAGCCAGACAATCTTCCAGACCTTAGACCGCCGCAGAGCGGGTCGCGACGTCCTACTGAGGGAGAAGTGCGGTCCCCCGCGGGTACACGACCCCGTGGAGGGCGGCCCACCCACCGCCACGGACAAGCCGGACGGGGCGAAAGGCCATCCCCCCTGTCGGGGTGCGGACCCGGCGAGAAGACGTGAATCTCCCGTTTCGGGGCTTCGGGTCTTTTCCGTTTACCCCTGAGCGGTTTCACGTACTCTTGAACTCTCTCTTCAAAGTTCTTTTCAACTTTCCCTCACGGTACTTGTTCTCTATCGGTCTCGTGGTTGTATTTAGCCTTAGATGGAGTTTACCACCCGCTTAGGGCTGCACTCTCAAGCAGCCCGACTCTAAGGAGGGACCCACCCGGGGCCGGCACCGGTCATCTACGGGCCTGGCACCCTCTTCGGACCGTGGCCCCGTTCAAGATGGACTTGAACGCGGTGCACGGACCCCGGGTTAAACGGGCACTCCTAAACACTACATTTCCCTAAAGGCGAGGCCTTTGGGATTCAGTGCTGGGCTAATCCCTGTTCGCTCGCAGCTACTAGGGGAATCCTTGTTAGTTTCTTTTCCTCCGCTTACTAATATGCTTAAATTCGGCGGGGAGTCCCACCTGATCTGAGGTCGAGATATATAATGTTTTCCTCAATTACGCCCCTCCTTAAAGGGGGTAATGAGGAAAAGACCGACTCGGCCAGGACAGGCGTATATTCAGCCTCCACAAGCGAGAAAGCTCTGCCGCTACCAGCCCCCAGACGAGAGAGAGGCGGCGGACGCACCCCATGGCGACTTCAAACCCGCACCTCATGTAGAGCGGTTCCTCCGACGCAGTGTAGTGGGGCCG
>CAXKTH010000033.1:47500-50000 GCA_964056705.1 Troilus luridus
TTCGTCCTGGCCAGGCATAGTTCACCATCTTTCGGGTACCAGCGTGTGCGCTCCTGGTGCGTCTCCACTCGTGATGAGAACGAGACGCCCCGGGAGTGCGGGGCTCCGACGAGTGATCGTACGGCGGCCCATCCTCCCAACGGGATGCGCTCCTAAAGGAGACACCCCTGACACTTTCATTGCGCCTTTAGGTTTTACACCCAATGACTCGCGCACACGCTAGACTCCTTGGTCCGTGTTTCAAGACGGGTCGGATAAGTTCCCGAATCTGAAGCGCCGCCGACTGGCGGACTGGGCCATGCCGGAGTGCTCAACCGCCAGGGGCCCGAGCGCCTAGCCGGGCGTGTCCGTTAAGGCACCCCCTGGTAAACGCCCGGTCTTGCGGGGAGACGGCGGCGCTCGCTAGTGGAGCGGCCCAGCGCCGTAGTCTTTCGATACCGCCCGGAACGACGGCCACGGTGCCGGAGAGCTGTCACTTGACCGCCACAAAAGTGGAGGCCCCGAGCCAGACAATCTTCCAGACCTTAGACCGCCGCAGAGCGGGTCGCGACGTCCTACTGAGGGAGAAGTGCGGTCCCCCGCGGGTACACGACCCCGTGGAGGGCGGCCCACCCACCGCCACGGACAAGCCGGACGGGGCGAAAGGCCATCCCCCCTGTCGGGGTGCGGACCCGGCGAGAAGACGTGAATCTCCCGTTTCGGGGCTTCGGGTCTTTTCCGTTTACCCCTGAGCGGTTTCACGTACTCTTGAACTCTCTCTTCAAAGTTCTTTTCAACTTTCCCTCACGGTACTTGTTCTCTATCGGTCTCGTGGTTGTATTTAGCCTTAGATGGAGTTTACCACCCGCTTAGGGCTGCACTCTCAAGCAGCCCGACTCTAAGGAGGGACCCACCCGGGGCCGGCACCGGTCATCTACGGGCCTGGCACCCTCTTCGGACCGTGGCCCCGTTCAAGATGGACTTGAACGCGGTGCACGGACCCCGGGTTAAACGGGCACTCCTAAACACTACATTTCCCTAAAGGCGAGGCCTTTGGGATTCAGTGCTGGGCTAATCCCTGTTCGCTCGCAGCTACTAGGGGAATCCTTGTTAGTTTCTTTTCCTCCGCTTACTAATATGCTTAAATTCGGCGGGGAGTCCCACCTGATCTGAGGTCGAGATATATAATGTTTTCCTCAATTACGCCCCTCCTTAAAGGGGGTAATGAGGAAAAGACCGACTCGGCCAGGACAGGCGTATATTCAGCCTCCACAAGCGAGAAAGCTCTGCCGCTACCAGCCCCCAGACGAGAGAGAGGCGGCGGACGCACCCCATGGCGACTTCAAACCCGCACCTCATGTAGAGCGGTTCCTCCGACGCAGTGTAGTGGGGCCGATCCGGAATTTGCCACGCGGCCGCCAAGAGTCCACACTTCACGGGTTAGCGCAAAGGCGGGCTACGTGCGACCGGGACACCGGATCGGTTGTCCGTCTCTTTCACGAGCTACATGCGTACTACAAACTGGAGGCCACAAGGGTGCGGGCTGGGTCCGACTCCCCGGAGGGAGAGGGCCCTATCGCCGTTGCGGGCGTCAGCTCGCGCATCCGACCGCCGCCGCGCCATCCCCCCACAGTGGTATGTCGGGGACGGGAGTGGCGCGCGGAGGGGAGCGGGCTGTGAGCCTCGTGTGAGAGTGAGCACGACCTGTCCGGCCTGGCTTTTGCCGGCGGATTATTTAAGGGGACCCGTCGTAGGAGAGGAGAGGCACGAAGCCTTCCCCCCTAGACGGGAGCCCCCATTCCGACCCCGGGCCGACTTCCCAAAGGAGGTCGGACGCCATGTCGGGTCAACTGTGGTCGAGACAAGTGCTCATGCCTCTTTTAAAGACGACCCTCAGACAGGGGTGGCCCTTGGTTCTAGCCCAGGGCCGCAATGTGCGTTCGAAATGTCGATGCTCATGTGTCCTGCAGTTCACACGACGACGCGCAGTTTGCTGCGTCTTTCATCGACCCACGAGCCGAGTGATCCACCGCTCAGGGTAGTATATTATAAATACTCATAAATGTATGTGGAAATAGGCTCGTTTCCGGCCATTTCCGACATACAGCATGTGCGTCATTGTCAGTTAATATCGGCGGCCGGGGCAGGGCGTGATGCCAAGCCGCCGAATCTCGCAACATCCTCGCGCCCGACCGAGACACCTCGGGGACGGAGATGGAGGAGATGGTTAAATATGTTTTCGGGGTCTCCGGCTTGCTAGGCCGGAGCCGGCAGCGCCGCGCCTCCCGAGAGTGTGATCCGGTCTCCTCCGCGCTCTACTACACCAAAGACAGGCCAGAAGCGAGAGACGACCTTAGACCCCCAATAGAGGGCGCCGAGCACCACCCTACAGGTGAGCGTTGCTCGGCGAAAGGCCCGATCGGAAGCCAAAGGGTCCGTCGGTAAGCGTCTCGCTAGATAGCTGTCGGCGTTTCGAGCCGGGAGCCCGGCAGACACACTAGCCCTCCAAGGGAGGAGAACG
>CAXKTH010000033.1:52500-55000 GCA_964056705.1 Troilus luridus
CTAATAGTGCGGTGGCGAAACAATGTATGCTTCGGGTAACTCATAACGTGGCGTCGGCAGCGGCCGCGCAGGAAGTCGCCGATAGGATGCCTCTATTCATATTTAAGAAGCTCTATATAGCTTTTCTCAAGGTGAGGGAGTCGCGAACTTCCGACACACTCGATTTACTATAAAGAGTCCTTTGAATAGGGTCCTGGGCCTTCCCAGCGAACCACTAGGCCGAGCTACTGAGTGCTGCATAGGGGCCCGTTTGAGGCCCCGCAGCTATGCTGTGTTAGGGGTTACTCCTATAGTAGAATCTTCACCGGTCATCCAATGACAGTCATAAAAGCGGTGCGTCCGGACCCCCGAACTACTTACCCTTCGCCGGGAAGTCCGGGTTGGCCGGAGTTGGTGTCTAGGATCCCGGCAGAGAGCACACAGCCCGTACTAGGCACATCTGTGCCTTCGGCCCCCTTCTCGGCACTCGGTATGGTAGGCTGGTTGGCCATCGGTGCGAGCGGACCCCTGAGAATAAATGGTTGGAACCGGGGCCTGGGTTGGTCCTGGGGGCGTCTAAGAAAAGCCCTAGGCACCCACCACTCATTCCCGTCAGACCGGGGTATCGGTGCATGTGGTCCCCTATAATACAATCTTCCCAAATCATCCGATGACAGTCATAGCAACGGTGCGTGCGAACCCCCCCTGGCCAACCCCTGGCGGATAGGGCCAGGATCGTCCGGAGTTGGTGCCTCAACTCCCGGCTAAGCGTTTGGCCAGCACTAGGGCGTAACGGTGCCAGCGAACCCCCGATCGGGACTCTGCGTCTGGAGGGCTAGGCGATCGGTGCCAGCGAACCCCCCCGACCCTAGGGGTCAACGGTTGGCCGGCGTTGGTGCCTCAACTCCCGGCTAAGCGTTTGGCCAGCACTAGGGTGTAACGGTGCCAGCGAACCCCCGATCGGGACTCTGCGTCTGGAGGGCTAGGCGATCGGTGCCAGCGAACCCCCCCGACCCTAGGGGTTCACGGTTGGCCGGCGTTGGTGCCTCAACTCCCGGCTAAGCGTTCGGCAAGCACTAGGGTGTAACGGTGCCAGCGACCCCCCAATCGGGACTCCCGCTAGAGGGCTAGGCGATCGGTGCCAGCGAACCCCCCCCCCTTCCCCAGGCCCACCCCTGGCGGATAGGGTCAGGGTCGGCCGGAGGTGGTGCCTCAACTCCCGGCTAAGGGTTTGGCCAGCACTAGGGCGTAACGGTGCCAGCGAACCCCCGATCGGGACTCTGCGTCTGGAGGGCTAGGCGATCGGTGCCAGCGAACCCCCCCGACCCTAGGGGTTCACGGTCGTCCGGAGTTGGTGCCTCAACTCCCGGCTAAGCTTTTGGCCTGCACTAGGGCGTAACGGTGCCAGCGACCCCCCAATCGGGACTCTGCCGCTGGAGGGCTAGCCGATCGGTGCCAGCGAACCCCCCCCCCCGACCCTAGGGGTTCACGGTCGTCCGGAGTTGGTGCCTCAACTCCCGGCTAAGCTTTTGGCCTGCACTAGGGCGTAACGGTGCCAGCGACCCCCCAATCGGGACTCTGCCGCTGGAGGGCTAGCCGATCGGTGCCAGCGAACCCCCCCCCGACCCTAGGGGTTCACGGTCGTCCGGAGTTGGTGCCTCAACTCCCGGCTAAGCTTTTGGCCTGCACTAGGGCGTAACGGTGCCAGCGACCCCCCAATCGGGACTCTGCCGCTGGAGGGCTAGCCGATCGGTGCCAGCGAACCCCCCCCCGACCCTAGGGGTTCACGGTCGTCCGGAGTTGGTGCCTCAACTCCCGGCTAAGCTTTTGGCCTGCACTAGGGCGTAACGGTGCCAGCGACCCCCCAATCGGGACTCTGCCGCTGGAGGGCTAGCCGATCGGTGCCAGCGAACCCCCCCCCCCCCGACCCTAGGGGTTCACGGTTGGCCGGCGTTGGTAGCCGATCTCCCGGCTGAACACCTTGCAATGCTACCCGCCCTCTCTAGGCTCATCGGTGCATGCGAACCCCCTATCGGGACTTGTTGAAATATATGTCTTATATGTATTTATACTTCACATCTCTCATATAATGTTTTATTACGTTTATTATAAAATTGTACAATACTTTAAACATCTTTAGTTGAAATATATAATATTTTATTATAAAATTTTTTTTTTTTCTACTAGTAATATAACTTACTGTCGGGGTCATAAGTAATATCAATTCATTCATCAAATTCACTTATAATATCAATTTATAACTTCACACATCCGCAGTGGGCCCGGTCAGAGAACCGTACGGATTTCTATATGTACATTGTATATACGGCTCTCTACGTATAGATTGCATCTGGGAACTATGGATGCTTGGGAGACACAGCCTTTCGGCCTTACCTTCCCCCCGTACAAAGCGATACAATTTAATATGGGGTCTACGCCTACCGGTTATATATTATATATATATAAATACATATACATATATACAATTGAATATGGGGTCTACGCCTCCCGTTTAACCCGA
>CAXKTH010000034.1:0-27500 GCA_964056705.1 Troilus luridus
TAGCGACATAGAAATCCCTCTAGGGACATAGAAATCTATCCCTCTAGGGACCTAGAAATCCCTCTAGGGACATAGAAATCCCTCTATGGACATAGAAATCCCTCTAGGGACATATAAATCTATCCCTCTAGGGACATAGAAATCCCTCTAGGGACCTAGAAATCCCTCTAGGGACATAGAAATCCCTCTAGGGACATAGAAATCCCTCTAGGGACATAGAAATCTATCCCTCTAGGGACCTAGAAATCCCTCTAGGGACCTAGAAATCCCTCTAGGGACCTAGAAATCCCTCTAGGGACATAGAAATCTCTCTCTCTAGGGACCTAGAAATCCCTCTAGGGACATAGAAATCTCTCTCTCTAGGGACCTAGAAATCCCTCTAGGGACCTAGAAATCCCTCTAGCGACATAGAAATCTATCCCTCTAGGGACCTAGAAATCCCTCTAGGGACATAGAAATCGCTCTAGGGACCTAGAAATCTCTCTAGGGACATAGAAATCCCTCTAGGGACATAGAAATCTATCCCTCTAGGGACCTAGAAATCCCTCTAGGGACCTAGAAATCCCTCTAGGGACCTAGAAATCCCTCTAGGGACATAGAAATCTCTCTCTCTAGGGACCTAGAAATCCCTCTAGGGACATAGAAATCTCTCTCTCTAGGGACCTAGAAATCCCTCTAGGGACCTAGAAATCCCTCTAGCGACATAGAAATCCCTCTAGCGACATAGAAATCCCTCTAGGGACATAGAAATCCCTCTAGGGACATAGAAATCCCTATAGGGACATAGAAATCCCTCTAGGGACATAGAAATCTATCCCTCTAGGGACATAGAAATCGCTCTAGGGACATAGAAATCCCTCTAGGGACATAGAAATCCCTCTAGCGACATAGAAATCCCTCTAGGGACATAGAAATCTATCCCTCTAGGGACATAGAAATCCCTCTAGGGACCTAGAAATCCCTCTAGGGACATTGAAATCTATCCCTCTAGGGACCTAGAAATCCCTCTAGGGACATTGAAATCCCTCTAGGGACCTAGAAATCTCTCTAGGGACATAGAAATCTCTCTAGGGACATAGAAATCCCTCTAGGGACATAGAAATCTATCCCTCTAGGGACCTAGAAATCCCTCTAGGGACCTAGAAATCCCTCTAGGGACCTAGAAATCCCTCTAGGGACCTAGAAATCCTTCTAGGGACCTAGAAATCCCTCTAGGGACCTAGAAATCCCTCTAGGGACCTAGAAATCCCTCTAGGGACATAGAAATCTCTCTCTCTAGGGACCTAGAAATCCCTCTAGGGACATAGAAATCCCTCTAGGGACATAGAAATCTATCCCTCTAGGGACATAGAAATCCCTCTAGGGACATAGAAATCCCTCTAGGGACATAGAAATCCCTCTAGGGACATAGAAATCCCTCTAGGGACCTAGAAATCTATCCCTCTAGGGACCTAGAAATCCCTCTAGGGACATAGAAATCCCTCTAGGGACCTAGAAATCTATCCCTCTAGGGACCTAGAAATCCCTCTAGGGACATTGAAATCCCTCTAGGGACCTAGAAATCCCTCTAGGGACATTGAAATCCCTCTAGGGACCTAGAAATCTATCCCTCTAGGGACCTAGAAATCCCTCTAGGGACATTGAAATCCCTCTAGGGACCTAGAAATCTATCCCTCTAGGGACCTAGAAATCCCTCTAGCGACATACAAATCCCTCTAGCGACATAGAAATCCCTCTAGGGACATAGAAATCTATCCCTCTAGGGACCTAGAAATCCCTCTAGGGACATAGAAATCCCTCTATGGACATAGAAATCCCTCTAGGGACATATAAATCTATCCCTCTAGGGACATAGAAATCCCTCTAGGGACCTAGAAATCCCTCTAGGGACATAGAAATCCCTCTAGGGACATAGAAATCCCTCTAGGGACATAGAAATCTATCCCTCTAGGGACATAGAAATCCCTCTAGGGACCTAGAAATCCCTCTAGGGACCTAGAAATCCCTCTAGGGACATTGAAATCCCTCTAGGGACCTAGAAATCCCTCTAGGGACCTAGAAATCCCTCTAGGGACATAGAAATCCCTCTAGGGACCTAGAAATCTCTCTAGGGACATAGAAATCCCTCTAGGGACATAGAAATCTATCCCTCTAGGGACCTAGAAATCCCTCTAGGGACCTAGAAATCCCTCTAGGGACATAGAAATCTCTCTCTCTAGGGACCTAGAAATCCCTCTAGGGACATAGAAATCTCTCTCTCTAGGGACCTAGAAATCCCTCTAGGGACCTAGAAATCCCTCTAGCGACATAGAAATCTATCCCTCTAGGGACCTAGAAATCCCTCTAGGGACATAGAAATCGCTCTAGGGACCTAGAAATCTCTCTAGGGACATAGAAATCCCTCTAGGGACATAGAAATCTATCCCTCTAGGGACCTAGAAATCCCTCTAGGGACCTAGAAATCCCTCTAGGGACCTAGAAATCCCTCTAGGGACATAGAAATCTCTCTCTCTAGGGACCTAGAAATCCCTCTAGGGACATAGAAATCTCTCTCTCTAGGGACCTAGAAATCCCTCTAGGGACCTAGAAATCCCTCTAGCGACATAGAAATCCCTCTAGCGACATAGAAATCCCTCTAGGGACATAGAAATCCCTCTAGGGACATAGAAATCCCTATAGGGACATAGAAATCCCTCTAGGGACATAGAAATCTATCCCTCTAGGGACATAGAAATCGCTCTAGGGACATAGAAATCCCTCTAGGGACATAGAAATCCCTCTAGCGACATAGAAATCCCTCTAGGGACATAGAAATCTATCCCTCTAGGGACATAGAAATCCCTCTAGGGACCTAGAAATCCCTCTAGGGACCTAGAAATCCCTCTAGGGACATTGAAATCTATCCCTCTAGGGACCTAGAAATCCCTCTAGGGACATTGAAATCCCTCTAGGGACCTAGAAATCTCTCTAGGGACATAGAAATCTCTCTAGGGACATAGAAATCCCTCTAGGGACATAGAAATCTATCCCTCTAGGGACCTAGAAATCCCTCTAGGGACCTAGAAATCCCTCTAGGGACCTAGAAATCCCTCTAGGGACCTAGAAATCCCTCTAGGGACCTAGAAATCCCTCTAGGGACCTAGAAATCCCTCTAGGGACCTAGAAATCCCTCTAGGGACCTAGAAATCCCTCTAGGGACATAGAAATCTCTCTCTCTAGGGACCTAGAAATCAATCTAGGGACCTAGAAATCCCTCTAGGGACCTAGAAATCTCTCTAGGGACATAGAAATCCCTCTAGGGACATAGAAATCTATCCCTCTAGGGACCTAGAAATCCCTCTAGGGACCTAGAAATCCCTCTAGGGACCTAGAAATCCCTCTAGGGACATAGAAATCTCTCCCTCTAGGGACCTAGAAATCCCTCTAGGGACATTGAAATCCCTCTAGGGACCTAGAAATCCCTCTAGGGACATTGAAATCCCTCTAGGGACCTAGAAATCTATCCCTCTAGGGACCTAGAAATCCCTCTAGGGACATTGAAATCCCTCTAGGGACCTAGAAATCTATCCCTCTAGGGACCTAGAAATCCCTCTAGCGACATAGAAATCCCTCTAGCGACATAGAAATCCCTCTAGGGACATAGAAATCTATCGCTCTAGGGACATAGAAATCCCTCTAGGGACCTAGAAATCCCTCTAGGGACATAGAAATCTATCCCTCTAGGGACCTAGAAATCCCTCTAGGGACATAGAAATCCCTCTATGGACATAGAAATCCCTCTAGGGACATATAAATCTATCCCTCTAGGGACATAGAAATCCCTCTAGGGACCTAGAAATCCCTCTAGGGACATAGAAATCCCTCTAGGGACATAGAAATCCCTCTAGGGACATAGAAATCCCTCTAGGGACATAGAAATCTATCCCTCTAGGGACATAGAAATCCCTCTAGGGACCTAGAAATCCCTCTAGGGACCTAGAAATCCCTCTAGGGACATAGAAATCCCTCTAGGGACCTAGAAATCCCTCTAGGGACATTGAAATCTATCCCTCTAGGGACCTAGAAATCCCTCTAGGGACCTAGAAATCCCTCTAGGGACCTAGAAATCCCTCTAGGGACATAGAAATCTCTCTCTCTAGGGACCTAGAAATCCCTCTAGGGACATAGAAATCTCTCTCTCTAGGGACCTAGAAATCCCTCTAGGGACCTAGAAATCCCTCTAGGGACATAGAAATCTATCCCTCTAGGGACCTAGAAATCCCTCTAGGGACATAGAAATCCCTCTATGGACATAGAAATCCCTCTAGGGACATAGAAATCCCTCTAGGGACCTAGAAATCCCTCTAGGGACATAGAAATCCCTCTAGGGACATAGAAATCTATCCCTCTAGGGACCTAGAAATCCCTCTAGGGACATAGAAATCGCTCTAGGGACCTAGAAATCTCTCTAGGGATATAGAAATCCCTCTAGGGACATAGAAATCTATCCCTCTAGGGACCTAGAAATCCCTCTAGGGACCTAGAAATCCCTCTAGGGACCTAGAAATCCCTCTAGGGACATAGAAATCTCTCTCTCTAGGGACCTAGAAATCCCTCTAGGGACATAGAAATCTCTCTCTCTAGGGACCTAGAAATCCCTCTAGGGACCTAGAAATCCCTCTAGCGACATAGAAATCCCTCTAGCGACATAGAAATCCCTCTAGGGACATAGAAATCCCTCTAGGGACATAGAAATCCCTATAGGGACATAGAAATCCCTCTAGGGACATAGAAATCTATCCCTCTAGGGACATAGAAATCCCTCTAGGGACATAGAAATCCCTCTAGCGACATAGAAATCCCTCTAGGGACATAGAAATCTATCCCTCTAGGGACATAGAAATCCCTCTAGGGACCTAGAAATCCCTCTAGGGACATTGAAATCTATCCCTCTAGGGACCTAGAAATCCCTCTAGGGACATTGAAATCCCTCTAGGGACCTAGAAATCTCTCTAGGGACATAGAAATCTCTCTAGGGACATAGAAATCCCTCTAGGGACATAGAAATCTATCCCTCTAGGGACCTAGAAATCCCTCTAGGGACCTAGAAATCCCTCTAGGGACCTAGAAATCCCTCTAGGGACCTAGAAATCCTTCTAGGGACCTAGAAATCCCTCTAGGGACCTAGAAATCCCTCTAGGGACCTAGAAATCCCTCTAGGGACATAGAAATCTCTCTCTCTAGGGACCTAGAAATCCCTCTAGGGACATAGAAATCCCTCTAGGGACATAGAAATCTATCCCTCTAGGGACATAGAAATCCCTCTAGGGACATAGAAATCCCTCTAGGGACATAGAAATCCCTCTAGGGACATAGAAATCCCTCTAGGGACCTAGAAATCTATCCCTCTAGGGACCTAGAAATCCCTCTAGGGACATAGAAATCCCTCTAGGGACCTAGAAATCTATCCCTCTAGGGACCTAGAAATCCCTCTAGGGACATTGAAATCCCTCTAGGGACCTAGAAATCCCTCTAGGGACATTGAAATCCCTCTAGGGACCTAGAAATCTATCCCTCTAGGGACCTAGAAATCCCTCTAGGGACATTGAAATCCCTCTAGGGACCTAGAAATCTATCCCTCTAGGGACCTAGAAATCCCTCTAGCGACATACAAATCCCTCTAGCGACATAGAAATCCCTCTAGGGACATAGAAATCTATCCCTCTAGGGACCTAGAAATCCCTCTAGGGACATAGAAATCCCTCTATGGACATAGAAATCCCTCTAGGGACATATAAATCTATCCCTCTAGGGACATAGAAATCCCTCTAGGGACCTAGAAATCCCTCTAGGGACATAGAAATCCCTCTAGGGACCTAGAAATCCCTCTAGGGACCTAGAAATCCCTCTAGGGACATTGAAATCCCTCTAGGGACCTAGAAATCCCTCTAGGGACCTAGAAATCCCTCTAGGGACATAGAAATCCCTCTAGGGACCTAGAAATCTCTCTAGGGACATAGAAATCCCTCTAGGGACATAGAAATCTATCCCTCTAGGGACCTAGAAATCCCTCTAGGGACCTAGAAATCCCTCTAGGGACATAGAAATCTCTCTCTCTAGGGACCTAGAAATCCCTCTAGGGACATAGAAATCTCTCTCTCTAGGGACCTAGAAATCCCTCTAGGGACCTAGAAATCCCTCTAGCGACATAGAAATCTATCCCTCTAGGGACCTAGAAATCCCTCTAGGGACATAGAAATCGCTCTAGGGACCTAGAAATCTCTCTAGGGACATAGAAATCCCTCTAGGGACATAGAAATCTATCCCTCTAGGGACCTAGAAATCCCTCTAGGGACCTAGAAATCCCTCTAGGGACCTAGAAATCCCTCTAGGGACATAGAAATCTCTCTCTCTAGGGACCTAGAAATCCCTCTAGGGACATAGAAATCTCTCTCTCTAGGGACCTAGAAATCCCTCTAGGGACCTAGAAATCCCTCTAGCGACATAGAAATCCCTCTAGCGACATAGAAATCCCTCTAGGGACATAGAAATCCCTCTAGGGACATAGAAATCCCTATAGGGACATAGAAATCCCTCTAGGGACATAGAAATCTATCCCTCTAGGGACATAGAAATCGCTCTAGGGACATAGAAATCCCTCTAGGGACATAGAAATCCCTCTAGCGACATAGAAATCCCTCTAGGGACATAGAAATCTATCCCTCTAGGGACATAGAAATCCCTCTAGGGACCTAGAAATCCCTCTAGGGACCTAGAAATCCCTCTAGGGACATTGAAATCTATCCCTCTAGGGACCTAGAAATCCCTCTAGGGACATTGAAATCCCTCTAGGGACCTAGAAATCTCTCTAGGGACATAGAAATCTCTCTAGGGACATAGAAATCCCTCTAGGGACATAGAAATCTATCCCTCTAGGGACCTAGAAATCCCTCTAGGGACCTAGAAATCCCTCTAGGGACCTAGAAATCCCTCTAGGGACCTAGAAATCCCTCTAGGGACCTAGAAATCCCTCTAGGGACCTAGAAATCCCTCTAGGGACCTAGAAATCCCTCTAGGGACCTAGAAATCCCTCTAGGGACATAGAAATCTCTCTCTCTAGGGACCTAGAAATCAATCTAGGGACCTAGAAATCCCTCTAGGGACCTAGAAATCTCTCTAGGGACATAGAAATCCCTCTAGGGACATAGAAATCTATCCCTCTAGGGACCTAGAAATCCCTCTAGGGACCTAGAAATCCCTCTAGGGACCTAGAAATCCCTCTAGGGACATAGAAATCTCTCCCTCTAGGGACCTAGAAATCCCTCTAGGGACATTGAAATCCCTCTAGGGACCTAGAAATCCCTCTAGGGACATTGAAATCCCTCTAGGGACCTAGAAATCTATCCCTCTAGGGACCTAGAAATCCCTCTAGGGACATTGAAATCCCTCTAGGGACCTAGAAATCTATCCCTCTAGGGACCTAGAAATCCCTCTAGCGACATAGAAATCCCTCTAGCGACATAGAAATCCCTCTAGGGACATAGAAATCTATCGCTCTAGGGACATAGAAATCCCTCTAGGGACCTAGAAATCCCTCTAGGGACATAGAAATCTATCCCTCTAGGGACCTAGAAATCCCTCTAGGGACATAGAAATCCCTCTATGGACATAGAAATCCCTCTAGGGACATATAAATCTATCCCTCTAGGGACATAGAAATCCCTCTAGGGACCTAGAAATCCCTCTAGGGACATAGAAATCCCTCTAGGGACATAGAAATCCCTCTAGGGACATAGAAATCCCTCTAGGGACATAGAAATCTATCCCTCTAGGGACATAGAAATCCCTCTAGGGACCTAGAAATCCCTCTAGGGACCTAGAAATCCCTCTAGGGACATAGAAATCCCTCTAGGGACCTAGAAATCCCTCTAGGGACATTGAAATCTATCCCTCTAGGGACCTAGAAATCCCTCTAGGGACCTAGAAATCCCTCTAGGGACCTAGAAATCCCTCTAGGGACATAGAAATCTCTCTCTCTAGGGACCTAGAAATCCCTCTAGGGACATAGAAATCTCTCTCTCTAGGGACCTAGAAATCCCTCTAGGGACCTAGAAATCCCTCTAGGGACATAGAAATCTATCCCTCTAGGGACCTAGAAATCCCTCTAGGGACATAGAAATCCCTCTATGGACATAGAAATCCCTCTAGGGACATATAAATCTATCCCTCTAGGGACATAGAAATCCCTCTAGGGACCTAGAAATCCCTCTAGGGACATAGAAATCCCTCTAGGGACATAGAAATCCCTCTAGGGACATAGAAATCTATCCCTCTAGGGACATAGAAATCCCTCTAGGGACCTAGAAATCCCTCTAGGGACCTAGAAATACCTCTAGGGACATTGAAATCCCTCTAGGGACCTAGAAATCCCTCTAGGGACCTAGAAATCCCTCTAGGGACATAGAAATCCCTCTAGGGACCTAGAAATCTCTCTAGGGACATAGAAATCCCTCTAGGGACATAGAAATCTATCCCTCTAGGGACCTAGAAATCCCTCTAGGGACCTAGAAATCCCTCTAGGGACCTAGAAATCCCTCTAGGGACATAGAAATCTCTCTCTCTAGGGACCTAGAAATCCCTCTAGGGACATAGAAGTCTCTCTCTCTAGGGACCTAGAAATCCCTCTAGGGACCTAGAAATCCCTCTAGCGACATAGAAATCCCTCTAGCGACATAGAAATCCCTCTAGGGACAAAGAAATCCCTCTAGGGACATAGAAATCCCTATAGGGACATAGAAATCCCTCTAGGGACATAGAAATCTATCCCTCTAGGGACATAGAAATCCCTCTAGGGACATAGAAATCCCTCTAGGGACATTGAAATCCCTCTAGGGACATAGAAATCCCTCTAGGGACCTAGAAATCTATCCCTCTAGGGACCTAGAAATCCCTCTAGGGACATTGAAATCCCTCTAGGGACCTAGAAATCTCTCTAGTGACATAGAAATCCCTCTAGGGACATAGAAATCTATCCCTCTAGGGACCTAGAAATCCCTCTAGGGACCTAGAAATCCCTCTAGGGACATAGAAATCCCTCTAGCGACATAGAAATCCCTCAAGGGACATAGAAATCTATCCCTCTAGGGACATAGAAATCCCTCTAGGGACCTAGAAATCCCTCTAGGGACATTGAAATCTATCCCTCTAGGGACCTAGAAATCCCTCTAGGGACATTGAAATCCCTCTAGGGACCTAGAAATCTCTCTAGGGACATAGAAATCTCTCTAGGGACATAGAAATCCCTCTAGGGACATAGAAATCTATCCCTCTAGGGACCTAGAAATCCCTCTAGGGACCTAGAAATCCCTCTAGGGACCTAGAAATCCCTCTAGGGACCTAGAAATCCCTCTAGGGACCTAGAAATCCCTCTAGGGACCTAGAAATCCCTCTAGGGACATAGAAATCTCTCTCTCTAGGGACCTAGAAATCAATCTAGGGACCTAGAAATCCCTCTAGGGACCTAGAAATCTCTCTAGGGACATAGAAATCCCTCTAGGGACATAGAAATCTATCCCTCTAGGGACCTAGAAATCCCTCTAGGGACCTAGAAATCCCTCTAGGCACCTAGAAATCCCTCTAGGGACATAGAAATCTCTCTCTCTAGGGACCTAGAAATCCCTCTAGGGACATAGAAATCCCTCTAGGGACCTAGAAATCTATCCCTCTAGGGACCTAGAAATCCCTCTAGGGATATTGAAATCCCTCTAGGGACCTAGAAATCTCTCTAGCGACATAGAAATCCCTCTAGCGACATAGAAATCCCTCTAGGGACATAGAAATCCCTCTAGGGACATAGAAATCCCTATAGGGACATAGAAATCCCTCTAGGGACATAGAAATCTATCCCTCTAGGGACATAGAAATCGCTCTAGGGACATAGAAATCCCTCTAGGGACATAGAAATCCCTCTAGCGACATAGAAATCCCTCTAGGGACATAGAAATCTATCCCTCTAGGGACATAGAAATCCCTCTAGGGACCTAGAAATCCCTCTAGGGACATTGAAATCTATCCCTCTAGGGACCTAGAAATCCCTCTAGGGACATTGAAATCCCTCTAGGGACCTAGAAATCTCTCTAGGGACATAGAAATCTCTCTAGGGACATAGAAATCCCTCTAGGGACATAGAAATCTATCCCTCTAGGGACCTAGAAATCCCTCTAGGGACCTAGAAATCCCTCTAGGGACCTAGAAATCCCTCTAGGGACCTAGAAATCCCTCTAGGGACCTAGAAATCCCTCTAGGGACCTAGAAATCCCTCTAGGGACCTAGAAATCCCTCTAGGGACCTAGAAATCCCTCTAGGGACCTAGAAATCCCTCTAGGGACATAGAAATCTCTCTCTCTAGGGACCTAGAAATCAATCTAGGGACCTAGAAATCCCTCTAGGGACCTAGAAATCTCTCTAGGGACATAGAAATCCCTCTAGGGACATAGAAATCTATCCCTCTAGGGACCTAGAAATCCCTCTAGGGACCTAGAAATCCCTCTAGGGACCTAGAAATCCCTCTAGGGACATAGAAATCTCTCCCTCTAGGGACCTAGAAATCCCTCTAGGGACATTGAAATCCCTCTAGGGACCTAGAAATCCCTCTAGGGACATTGAAATCCCTCTAGGGACCTAGAAATCTATCCCTCTAGGGACCTAGAAATCCCTCTAGGGACATTGAAATCCCTCTAGGGACCTAGAAATCTATCCCTCTAGGGACCTAGAAATCCCTCTAGCGACATAGAAATCCCTCTAGCGACATAGAAATCCCTCTAGGGACATAGAAATCTATCGCTCTAGGGACATAGAAATCCCTCTAGGGACCTAGAAATCCCTCTAGGGACATAGAAATCTATCCCTCTAGGGACCTAGAAATCCCTCTAGGGACATAGAAATCCCTCTATGGACATAGAAATCCCTCTAGGGACATATAAATCTATCCCTCTAGGGACATAGAAATCCCTCTAGGGACCTAGAAATCCCTCTAGGGACATAGAAATCCCTCTAGGGACATAGAAATCCCTCTAGGGACATAGAAATCCCTCTAGGGACATAGAAATCTATCCCTCTAGGGACATAGAAATCCCTCTAGGGACCTAGAAATCCCTCTAGGGACCTAGAAATCCCTCTAGGGACATTGAAATCCCTCTAGGGACCTAGAAATCTCTCTAGGGACCTAGAAATCCCTCTAGGGACATAGAAATCCCTCTAGGGACCTAGAAATCTCTCTAGGGACATAGAAATCCCTCTAGGGACATAGAAATCTATCCCTCTAGGGACCTAGAAATCCCTCTAGGGACCTAGAAATCCCTCTAGGGACCTAGAAATCCCTCTAGGGACATAGAAATCTCTCTCTCTAGGGACCTAGAAATCCCTCTAGGGACATAGAAATCTCTCTCTCTAGGGACCTAGAAATCCCTCTAGGGACCTAGAAATCCCTCTAGGGACATAGAAATCTATCCCTCTAGGGACCTAGAAATCCCTCTAGGGACATAGAAATCCCTCTATGGACATAGAAATCCCTCTAGGGACATATAAATCTATCCCTCTAGGGACATAGAAATCCCTCTAGGGACCTAGAAATCCCTCTAGGGACATAGAAATCCCTCTAGGGACATAGAAATCCCTCTAGGGACATAGAAATCTATCCCTCTAGGGACATAGAAATCCCTCTAGGGACCTAGAAATCCCTCTAGGGACCTAGAAATCCCTCTAGGGACATTGAAATCCCTCTAGGGACCTAGAAATCCCTCTAGGGACCTAGAAATCCCTCTAGGGACATAGAAATCCCTCTAGGGACCTAGAAATCTCTCTAGGGACATAGAAATCCCTCTAGGGACATAGAAATCTATCCCTCTAGGGACCTAGAAATCCCTCTAGGGACCTAGAAATCCCTCTAGGGACCTAGAAATCCCTCTAGGGACATAGAAATCTCTCTCTCTAGGGACCTAGAAATCCCTCTAGGGACATAGAAGTCTCTCTCTCTAGGGACCTAGAAATCCCTCTAGGGACCTAGAAATCCCTCTAACGACATAGAAATCCCTCTAGCGACATAGAAATCCCTCTAGGGACAAAGAAATCCCTCTAGGGACATAGAAATCCCTATAGGGACATAGAAATCCCTCTAGGGACATAGAAATCTATCCCTCTAGGGACATAGAAATCCCTCTAGGGACATAGAAATCCCTCTAGGGACATTGAAATCCCTCTAGGGACATAGAAATCCCTCTAGGGACCTAGAAATCTATCCCTCTAGGGACCTAGAAATCCCTCTAGGGACATTGAAATCCCTCTAGGGACCTAGAAATCTCTCTAGTGACATAGAAATCCCTCTAGGGACATAGAAATCTATCCCTCTAGGGACCTAGAAATCCCTCTAGGGACCTAGAAATCCCTCTAGGGACATAGAAATCCCTCTAGCGACATAGAAATCCCTCTAGGGACATAGAAATCTATCCCTCTAGGGACATAGAAATCCCTCTAGGGACCTAGAAATCCCTCTAGGGACATTGAAATCTATCCCTCTAGGGACCTAGAAATCCCTCTAGGGACATTGAAATCCCTCTAGGGACCTAGAAATCTCTCTAGGGACATAGAAATCTCTCTAGGGACCTAGAAATCCCTCTAGGGACCTAGAAATCCCTCTAGGGACCTAGAAATCCCTCTAGGGACCTAGAAATCCCTCTAGGGACCTAGAAATCCCTCTAGGGACCTAGAAATCCCTCTAGGGACATAGAAATCTCTCTCTCTAGGGACCTAGAAATCAATCTAGGGACCTAGAAATCCCTCTAGGGACCTAGAAATCTCTCTAGGGACATAGAAATCCCTCTAGGGACATAGAAATCTATCCCTCTAGGGACCTAGAAATCCCTCTAGGGACCTAGAAATCCCTCTAGGCACCTAGAAATCCCTCTAGGGACATAGAAATCTCTCTCTCTAGGGACCTAGAAATCCCTCTAGGGACATAGAAATCCCTCTAGGGACCTAGAAATCTATCCCTCTAGGGACCTAGAAATCCCTCTAGGGATATTGAAATCCCTCTAGGGACCTAGAAATCTCTCTAGTGACATAGAAATCCCTCTAGGGACATAGAAATCTATCCCTCTAGGGACCTAGAAATCCCTCTAGGGACCTAGAAATCCCTCTAGGGACATAGAAATCCCTCTAGCGACATAGAAATCCCTCTAGGGACATAGAAATCTATCCCTCTAGGGACATAGAAATCCCTCTAGGGACCTAGAAATCCCTCTAGGGACATTGAAATCTATCCCTCTAGGGACCTAGAAATCCCTCTAGGGACATTGAAATCCCTCTAGGGACCTAGAAATCTCTCTAGGGACATAGAAATCTCTCTAGGGACATAGAAATCCCTCTAGGGACATAGAAATCTATCCCTCTAGGGACCTAGAAATCCCTCTAGGGACCTAGAAATCCCTCTAGGGACCTAGAAATCCCTCTAGGGACCTAGAAATCCCTCTAGGGACCTAGAAATCCCTCTAGGGACCTAGAAATCCCTCTAGAGACATAGAAATCTCTCTCTCTAGGGACCTAGAAATCCCTCTAGGGACCTAGAAATCTATCCCTCTAGGGACCTAGAAATCCCTCTAGGGACATTGAAATCCCTCTAGGGACCTAGAAATCCCTCTAGGGACATTGAAATCCCTCTAGGGACCTAGAAATCTATCCCTCTAGGGACCTAGAAATCCCTCTAGGGACATTGAAATCCCTCTAGGGACCTAGAAATCTATCCCTCTAGGGACCTAGAAATCCCTCTAGCGACATAGAAATCCCTCTAGCGACATAGAAATCCCTCTAGGGACATAGAAATCTATCGCTCTAGGGACATAGAAATCCCTCTAGGGACCTAGAAATCCCTCTAGGGACATAGAAATCTATCCCTCTAGGGACCTAGAAATCCCTCTAGGGACATAGAAATCCCTCTATGGACATAGAAATCCCTCTAGGGACATATAAATCTATCCCTCTAGGGACATAGAAATCCCTCTAGGGACCTAGAAATCCCTCTAGGGACATAGAAATCCCTCTAGGGACATAGAAATCCCTCTAGGGACATAGAAATCTATCCCTCTAGGGACATAGAAATCCCTCTAGGGACCTAGAAATCCCTCTAGGGACCTAGAAATCCCTCTAGGGACATTGAAATCCCTCTAGGGACCTAGAAATCCCTCTAGGGACCTAGAAATCCCTCTAGGGACATAGAAATCCCTCTAGGGACCTAGAAATCTCTCTAGGGACATAGAAATCCCTCTAGGGACATAGAAATCTATCCCTCTAGGGACCTAGAAATCCCTCTAGGGACCTAGAAATCCCTCTAGGGACCTAGAAATCCCTCTAGGGACATAGAAATCTCTCTCTCTAGGGACCTAGAAATCCCTCTAGGGACATAGAAATCTCTCTCTCTAGGGACCTAGAAATCCCTCTAGGGACCTAGAAATCCCTCTAGCGACATAGAAATCCCTCTAGCGACCTAGAAATCCCTCTAGGGACATAGAAATCCCTCTAGGGACATAGAAATCCCTATAGGGACATAGAAATCCCTCTAGGGACATAGAAATCTATCCCTCTAGGGACATAGAAATCCCTCTAGGGACATAGAAATCCCTCTAGGGACATTGAAATCCCTCTAGGGACATAGAAATCCCTCTAGGGACCTAGAAATCTATCCCTCTAGGGACCTAGAAATCCCTCTAGGGACCTAGAATCCCTCTAGGGACCTAGAAATCCCTCTAGGGACCTAGAAATCCCTCTAGGGACCTAGAAATCCCTCTAGGGACCTAGAAATCCCTCTTGGGACATAGAAATATCTCTCTCTAGGGACCTAGAAATCCCTCTAGGGACATAGAAATCCCTCTAGGGACATAGAAATCTATCCCTCTAGGGACATAGAAATCCCTCTAGGGACATAGAAATCCCTCTAGGGACATAGAAATCCCTCTAGGGACATAGAAATCCCTCTAGGGACCTAGAAATCTATCGCTCTAGGGACATAGAAATCCCTCTAGGGACCTAGAAATCCCTCTAGGGACATAGAAATCTATCCCTCTAGGGACCTAGAAATCCCTCTAGGGACATAGAAATCCCTCTATGGACATAGAAATCCCTCTAGGGACTCATATAGCATGAGCATGCTACTGCGATCTCCCCCCCACGAAGTATTACATAGCATTTTTAAAAAGTTAATGGAACGCTGGCATGATGTTTTAAGATATTTTAGGTGTGTGTTCCAGCTGAGTCTAGAATCAAAATGTAAACCCAAATATTTAACGGAATCTTTATATGGAATTTCTTCGTTATTGATGTAAAGAGATGGAAGTTGAAGAGTTTTTCTAGGGGAAAAGAGTATGCATTCTGTTTTATTGGTAGATATGGTAAAGCCGTTTTTATTTAGCCAACTATTGACTACATTAAGAACTTCTTGTATGACTTGCTGTAGGTTTTCTATTGATTTATCTGAATAATGGATCCGAAGGTCGTCTGCATACAAATCACCTTTTACCATTAACCGCGCAGACACACACACACACACACACACACACACACACACACACACACACACACACACAGGGACCTAGAAATCCCTCTAGGGACATAGAAATCTCTCTCTCTAGGGACCTAGAAATCCCTCTAGGGACATAGAAATCTCTCTCTCTAGGGACCTAGAAATCCCTCTAGGGACCTAGAAATCCCTTTAGGGACATTGAAATCCCTCTAGGGACCTAGAAATCTATCCCTCTAGGGACCTAGAAATCCCTCTAGGGACATTGAAATCCCTCTAGGGACCTAGAAATCTATCCCTCTAGGGACCTAGAAATCCCTCTAGGGACCTAGAAATCCCTCTAGGGACATAGAAATCTCTCTCTCTAGGGACCTAGAAATCCCTCTAGGGACATAGAAATCTCTCTCTCTAGGGACCTAGAAATCAATCTAGGGACCTAGAAATCCCTCTAGGGACCTAGAAATCTCTCTAGGGACATAGAAATCCCTCTAGGGACATAGAAATCTATCCCTCTAGGGACCTAGAAATCCCTCTAGGGACCTAGAAATCCCTCTAGGGACATAGAAATCCCTCTAGCGACATAGAAATCCCTCTAGGGACATAGAAATCTATCCCTCTAGGGACATAGAAATCCCTCTAGGGACCTAGAAATCCCTCTAGGGACCTAGAAATCCCTCTAGGGACATAGAAATCCCTCTAGGGACATAGAAATCCCTCTAGCGACATAGAAATCCCTCTAGGGACATAGAAATCTATCCCTCTAGGGACATAGAAATCCCTCTAGGGACCTAGAAATCCCTCTAGGGACATTGAAATCCCTCTAGGGACCTAGAAATCTCTCTAGGGACATAGAAATCTCTCTAGGGACATAGAAATCCCTCTAGGGACATAGAAATCTATCCCTATAGGGACCTAGAAATCCCTCTAGGGACCTAGAAATCCCTCTAGGGACATTGAAATCCCTCTAGGGACCTAGAAATCTCTCTAGGGACATAGAAATCTCTCTAGGGACATAGAAATCCCTCTAGGGACATAGAAATCTATCCCTCTAGGGACATAGAAATCCCTCTAGGGACCTAGAAATCCCTCTAGGGACCTAGAAATCCCCCTAGGGACCTAGAAATCCCTCTAGGGACATAGAAATCCCTCTAGCGACATAGAAATCCCTCTAGGGACATAGAAATCTATCCCTCTAGGGACATTGAAATCCCTCTAGGGACCTAGAAATCCCTCTAGGGACCTAGAAATCCCTCTAGGGACCTAGAAATCCCTCTAGGGACCTAGAAATCCCTCTAGGGACCTAGAAATCCCTCTAGGGACATAGAAATCCCTCTAGGGACATAGAAATCTATCCCTCTAGGGACATAGAAATCCCTCTAGGGACATAGAAATCCCTCTAGGGACATAGAAATCCCTCTAGGGACATAGAAATCCCTCTAGGGACCTAGAAATCTATCCCTCTAGGGACCTAGAAATCCCTCTAGGGACATTGAAATCCCTCTAGGGACCTAGAAATCCCTCTAGGGACATTGAAATCCCTCTAGGGACCTAGAAATCTATCCCTCTAGGGACCTAGAAATCCCTCTAGCGACATAGAAATCCCTCTAGCGACATAGAAATCCCTCTAGGGACATAGAAATCTATCGCTCTAGATACATAGAAATCCCTCTAGGGACCTAGAAATCCCTCTAGGGACATAGAAATCTATCCCTCTAGGGACCTAGAAATCCCTCTAGGGACATAGAAATCCCTCTATGGACATAGAAATCCCTCTAGGGACATATAAATCTATCCCTCTAGGGACATAGAAATCCCTCTAGGGACCTAGAAATCCCTCTAGGGACATAGAAATCCCTCTAGGGACATAGAAATCCCTCTAGGGACATAGAAATCTATCCCTCTAGGGACATAGAAATCCCTCTAGGGACCTAGAAATCCCTCTAGGGACATTGAAATCCATCTAGGGACCTAGAAATCCCTCTAGGGACCTAGAAATCCCTCTAGGGACATAGAAATCCCTCTAGGGACCTAGAAATCTCTCTCGGGACATAGAAATCCCTCTAGGGACATAGAAATCTATCCCTCTAGGGACCTAGAAATCCCTCTAGGGACCTAGAAATCCCTCTAGGGACCTAGAAATCCCTCTAGGGACATAGAAATCTCTCTCTCTAGGGACCTAGAAATCCCTCTAGGGACATAGAAATCTCTCTCTCTAGGGACCTAGAAATCCCTCTAGGGACCTAGAAATCCCTCTAGCGACATAGAAATCCCTCTAGCGACATAGAAATCCCTCTAGGGACATAGAAATCCCTCTAGGGACATAGAAATCCCTATAGGGACATAGAAATCCCTCTAGGGAAATAGAAATCTATCCCTCTAGGGACATAGAAATCCCTCTAGGGACATAGAAATCCCTCTAGGGACATTGAAATCCCTCTAGGGACATAGAAATCCCTCTAGGGACCTAGAAATCTATCCCTCTAGGGACCTAGAAATCCCTCTAGGGACATTGAAATCCCTCTAGGGACCTAGAAATCTCTCTAGTGACATAGAAATCCCTCTAGGGACATAGAAATCTATCCCTCTAGGGACCTAGATATCCCTCTAGGGACATAGAAATCCCTCTAGCGACATAGAAATCCCTCTAGGGACATAGAAATCTATCCCTCTAGGGACATAGAAATCCCTCTAGGGACATAGAAATCCCTCTAGGGACATAGAAATCCCTCTAGGGACATAGAAATCCCTCTAGGGACCTAGAAATCTATCCCTCTAGGGACCTAGAAATCCCTCTAGGGACATTGAAATCCCTCTAGGGACCTAGAAATCCCTCTAGGGACATTGAAATCCCTCTAGGGACCTAGAAATCTATCCCTCTAGGGACCTAGAAATCCCTCTAGCGACATAGAAATCCCTCTAGCGACATAGAAATCCCTCTAGGGACATAGAAATCTATCGCTCTAGATACATAGAAATCCCTCTAGGGACCTAGAAATCCCTCTAGGGACATAGAAATCTATCCCTCTAGGGACCTAGAAATCCCTCTAGGGACATAGAAATCCCTCTATGGACATAGAAATCCCTCTAGGGACATATAAATCTATCCCTCTAGGGACATAGAAATCCCTCTAGGGACCTAGAAATCCCTCTAGGGACATAGAAATCCCTCTAGGGACATAGAAATCTATCCCTCTAGGGACATAGAAATCTATCCCTCTAGGGACATAGAAATCCCTCTAGGGACCTAGAAATCCCTCTAGGGACATTGAAATCCATCTAGGGACCTAGAAATCCCTCTAGGGACCTAGAAATCCCTCTAGGGACATAGAAATCCCTCTAGGGACCTAGAAATCTCTCTCGGGACATAGAAATCTATCCTTCTAGGGACATAGAAATCCCTCTAGGGACCTAGAAATCCCTCTAGGGACCTAGAAATCCCTCTAGGGACATTGAAATCCATCTAGGGACCTAGAAATCCCTCTAGGGACCTAGAAATCCCTCTAGGGACATAGAAATCCCTCTAGGGACCTAGAAATCTCTCTAGGGACATAGAAATCCCTCTAGGGACATAGAAATCTATCCCTCTAGGGACCTAGAAATCCCTCTAGGGACCTAGAAATCCCTCTAGGGACATAGAAATCTCTCTCTCTAGGGACCTAGAAATCCCTCTAGGGACATAGAAATCTCTCTCTCTAGGGACCTAGAAATCCCTCTAGGGACCTAGAAATCCCTCTAGCGACATAGAAATCCCTCTAGCGACATAGAAATCCCTCTAGGGACATAGAAATCCCTCTAGGGACATAGAAATCCCTATAGGGACCTAGAAATCTATCCCTCTAGGGACCTAGAAATCCCTCTAGGGACATAGAAATCCCTCTAGGGACATAGAAATCCCTCTAGGGACATTGAAATCCCTCTAGGGACATAGAAATCCCTCTAGGGACCTAGAAATCTATCCCTCTAGGGACCTAGAAATCCCTCTAGCGACATAGAAATCCCTCTAGGGACATAGAAATCTATCGCTCTAGGGACATTGAAATCCATCTAGGGACCTAGAAATCCCTCTAGGGACCTAGAAATCCCTCTAGGGACATAGAAATCCCTCTAGGGACCTAGAAATCCCTCTAGGGACCTAGAAATCCCTCTAGGGACCTAGAAATCCCTCTAGGGACCTAGAAATCCCTCTAGGGACCTAGAAATCCCTCTAGGGACCTAGAAATCCCTCTAGAGACATAGAAATCTCTCTCTCTAGGGACCTAGAAATCCCTCTAGGGACCTAGAAATCTATCCCTCTAGGGACCTAGAAATCCCTCTAGGGACATTGAAATCCCTCTAGGGACCTAGAAATCCCTCTAGGGACATTGAAATCCCTCTAGGGACCTAGAAATCTATCCCTCTAGGGACCTAGAAATCCCTCTAGGGACATTGAAATCCCTCTAGGGACCTAGAAATCTATCCCTCTAGGGACCTAGAAATCCCTCTAGCGACATAGAAATCCCTCTAGCGACATAGAAATCCCTCTAGGGACATAGAAATCTATCGCTCTAGGGACATAGAAATCCCTCTAGGGACCTAGAAATCCCTCTAGGGACATAGAAATCTATCCCTCTAGGGACCTAGAAATCCCTCTAGGGACATAGAAATCCCTCTATGGACATAGAAATCCCTCTAGGGACATATAAATCTATCCCTCTAGGGACATAGAAATCCCTCTAGGGACCTAGAAATCCCTCTAGGGACATAGAAATCCCTCTAGGGACATAGAAATCCCTCTAGGGACATAGAAATCTATCCCTCTAGGGACATAGAAATCCCTCTAGGGACCTAGAAATCCCTCTAGGGACCTAGAAATCCCTCTAGGGACATTGAAATCCCTCTAGGGACCTAGAAATCCCTCTAGGGACCTAGAAATCCCTCTAGGGACATAGAAATCCCTCTAGGGACCTAGAAATCTCTCTAGGGACATAGAAATCCCTCTAGGGACATAGAAATCTATCCCTCTAGGGACCTAGAAATCCCTCTAGGGACCTAGAAATCCCTCTAGGGACCTAGAAATCCCTCTAGGGACATAGAAATCTCTCTCTCTAGGGACCTAGAAATCCCTCTAGGGACATAGAAATCTCTCTCTCTAGGGACCTAGAAATCCCTCTAGGGACCTAGAAATCCCTCTAGCGACATAGAAATCCCTCTAGCGACCTAGAAATCCCTCTAGGGACATAGAAATCCCTCTAGGGACATAGAAATCCCTATAGGGACATAGAAATCCCTCTAGGGACATAGAAATCTATCCCTCTAGGGACATAGAAATCCCTCTAGGGACATAGAAATCCCTCTAGGGACATTGAAATCCCTCTAGGGACATAGAAATCCCTCTAGGGACCTAGAAATCTATCCCTCTAGGGACCTAGAAATCCCTCTAGGGACCTAGAATCCCTCTAGGGACCTAGAAATCCCTCTAGGGACCTAGAAATCCCTCTAGGGACCTAGAAATCCCTCTAGGGACCTAGAAATCCCTCTAGGGACATAGAAATATCTCTCTCTAGGGACCTAGAAATCCCTCTAGGGACATAGAAATCCCTCTAGGGACATAGAAATCTATCCCTCTAGGGACATAGAAATCCCTCTAGGGACATAGAAATCCCTCTAGGGACATAGAAATCCCTCTAGGGACATAGAAATCCCTCTAGGGACCTAGAAATCTATCGCTCTAGGGACATAGAAATCCCTCTAGGGACCTAGAAATCCCTCTAGGGACATAGAAATCTATCCCTCTAGGGACCTAGAAATCCCTCTAGGGACATAGAAATCCCTCTATGGACATAGAAATCCCTCTAGGGACTCATATAGCATGAGCATGCTACTGCGATCTCCCCCCCACGAAGTATTACATAGCATTTTTAAAAAGTTAATGGAACGCTGGCATGATGTTTTAAGATATTTTAGGTGTGTGTTCCAGCTGAGTCTAGAATCAAAATGTAAACCCAAATATTTAACGGAATCTTTATATGGAATTTCTTCGTTATTGATGTAAAGAGATGGAAGTTGAAGAGTTTTTCTAGGGGAAAAGAGTATGCATTCTGTTTTATTGGTAGATATGGTAAAGCCGTTTTTATTTAGCCAACTATTGACTACATTAAGAACTTCTTGTATGACTTGCTGTAGGTTTTCTATTGATTTATCTGAATAATGGATCCGAAGGTCGTCTGCATACAAATCACCTTTTACCATTAACCGCGCAGACACACACACACACACACACACACACACACACACACACACACACACACACACAGGGACCTAGAAATCCCTCTAGGGACATAGAAATCTCTCTCTCTAGGGACCTAGAAATCCCTCTAGGGACATAGAAATCTCTCTCTCTAGGGACCTAGAAATCCCTCTAGGGACCTAGAAATCCCTTTAGGGACATTGAAATCCCTCTAGGGACCTAGAAATCTATCCCTCTAGGGACCTAGAAATCCCTCTAGGGACATTGAAATCCCTCTAGGGACCTAGAAATCTATCCCTCTAGGGACCTAGAAATCCCTCTAGGGACCTAGAAATCCCTCTAGGGACATAGAAATCTCTCTCTCTAGGGACCTAGAAATCCCTCTAGGGACATAGAAATCTCTCTCTCTAGGGACCTAGAAATCAATCTAGGGACCTAGAAATCCCTCTAGGGACCTAGAAATCTCTCTAGGGACATAGAAATCCCTCTAGGGACATAGAAATCTATCCCTCTAGGGACCTAGAAATCCCTCTAGGGACCTAGAAATCCCTCTAGGGACATAGAAATCCCTCTAGCGACATAGAAATCCCTCTAGGGACATAGAAATCTATCCCTCTAGGGACATAGAAATCCCTCTAGGGACCTAGAAATCCCTCTAGGGACCTAGAAATCCCTCTAGGGACATAGAAATCCCTCTAGGGACATAGAAATCCCTCTAGCGACATAGAAATCCCTCTAGGGACATAGAAATCTATCCCTCTAGGGACATAGAAATCCCTCTAGGGACCTAGAAATCCCTCTAGGGACATTGAAATCCCTCTAGGGACCTAGAAATCTCTCTAGGGACATAGAAATCTCTCTAGGGACATAGAAATCCCTCTAGGGACATAGAAATCTATCCCTATAGGGACCTAGAAATCCCTCTAGGGACCTAGAAATCCCTCTAGGGACATTGAAATCCCTCTAGGGACCTAGAAATCTCTCTAGGGACATAGAAATCTCTCTAGGGACATAGAAATCCCTCTAGGGACATAGAAATCTATCCCTCTAGGGACATAGAAATCCCTCTAGGGACCTAGAAATCCCTCTAGGGACCTAGAAATCCCCCTAGGGACCTAGAAATCCCTCTAGGGACATAGAAATCCCTCTAGCGACATAGAAATCCCTCTAGGGACATAGAAATCTATCCCTCTAGGGACATTGAAATCCCTCTAGGGACCTAGAAATCCCTCTAGGGACCTAGAAATCCCTCTAGGGACCTAGAAATCCCTCTAGGGACCTAGAAATCCCTCTAGGGACCTAGAAATCCCTCTAGGGACATAGAAATCCCTCTAGGGACATAGAAATCTATCCCTCTAGGGACATAGAAATCCCTCTAGGGACATAGAAATCCCTCTAGGGACATAGAAATCCCTCTAGGGACATAGGCATCCCTCTAGGGACCTAGAAATCTATCCCTCTAGGGACCTAGAAATCCCTCTAGGGACATTGAAATCCCTCTAGGGACCTAGAAATCCCTCTAGGGACATTGAAATCCCTCTAGGGACCTAGAAATCTATCCCTCTAGGGACCTAGAAATCCCTCTAGCGACATAGAAATCCCTCTAGCGACATAGAAATCCCTCTAGGGACATAGAAATCTATCGCTCTAGATACATAGAAATCCCTCTAGGGACCTAGAAATCCCTCTAGGGACATAGAAATCTATCCCTCTAGGGACCTAGAAATCCCTCTAGGGACATAGAAATCCCTCTATGGACATAGAAATCCCTCTAGGGACATATAAATCTATCCCTCTAGGGACATAGAAATCCCTCTAGGGACCTAGAAATCCCTCTAGGGACATAGAAATCCCTCTAGGGACATAGAAATCCCTCTAGGGACATAGAAATCTATCCCTCTAGGGACATAGAAATCCCTCTAGGGACCTAGAAATCCCTCTAGGGACATTGAAATCCATCTAGGGACCTAGAAATCCCTCTAGGGACCTAGAAATCCCTCTAGGGACATAGAAATCCCTCTAGGGACCTAGAAATCTCTCTCGGGACATAGAAATCCCTCTAGGGACATAGAAATCTATCCCTCTAGGGACCTAGAAATCCCTCTAGGGACCTAGAAATCCCTCTAGGGACCTAGAAATCCCTCTAGGGACATAGAAATCTCTCTCTCTAGGGACCTAGAAATCCCTCTAGGGACATAGAAATCTCTCTCTCTAGGGACCTAGAAATCCCTCTAGGGACCTAGAAATCCCTCTAGCGACATAGAAATCCCTCTAGCGACATAGAAATCCCTCTAGGGACATAGAAATCCCTCTAGGGACGTAGAAATCCCTATAGGGACATAGAAATCCCTCTAGGGAAATAGAAATCTATCCCTCTAGGGACATAGAAATCCCTCTAGGGACATAGAAATCCCTCTAGGGACATTGAAATCCCTCTAGGGACATAGAAATCCCTCTAGGGACCTAGAAATCTATCCCTCTAGGGACCTAGAAATCCCTCTAGGGACATTGAAATCCCTCTAGGGACCTAGAAATCTCTCTAGTGACATAGAAATCCCTCTAGGGACATAGAAATCTATCCCTCTAGGGACCTAGATATCCCTCTAGGGACATAGAAATCCCTCTAGCGACATAGAAATCCCTCTAGGGACATAGAAATCTATCCCTCTAGGGACATAGAAATCCCTCTAGGGACATAGAAATCCCTCTAGGGACATAGAAATCCCTCTAGGGACATAGAAATCCCTCTAGGGACCTAGAAATCTATCCCTCTAGGGACCTAGAAATCCCTCTAGGGACATTGAAATCCCTCTAGGGACCTAGAAATCCCTCTAGGGACATTGAAATCCCTCTAGGGACCTAGAAATCTATCCCTCTAGGGACCTAGAAATCCCTCTAGCGACATAGAAATCCCTCTAGCGACATAGAAATCCCTCTAGGGACATAGAAATCTATCGCTCTAGATACATAGAAATCCCTCTAGGGACCTAGAAATCCCTCTAGGGACATAGAAATCTATCCCTCTAGGGACCTAGAAATCCCTCTAGGGACATAGAAATCCCTCTATGGACATAGAAATCCCTCTAGGGACATATAAATCTATCCCTCTAGGGACATAGAAATCCCTCTAGGGACCTAGAAATCCCTCTAGGGACATAGAAATCCCTCTAGGGACATAGAAATCTATCCCTCTAGGGACATAGAAATCTATCCCTCTAGGGACATAGAAATCCCTCTAGGGACCTAGAAATCCCTCTAGGGACATTGAAATCCATCTAGGGACCTAGAAATCCCTCTAGGGACCTAGAAATCCCTCTAGGGACATAGAAATCCCTCTAGGGACCTAGAAATCTCTCTCGGGACATAGAAATCTATCCTTCTAGGGACATAGAAATCCCTCTAGGGACCTAGAAATCCCTCTAGGGACCTAGAAATCCCTCTAGGGACATTGAAATCCATCTAGGGACCTAGAAATCCCTCTAGGGACCTAGAAATCCCTCTAGGGACATAGAAATCCCTCTAGGGACCTAGAAATCTCTCTAGGGACATAGAAATCCCTCTAGGGACATAGAAATCTATCCCTCTAGGGACCTAGAAATCCCTCTAGGGACCTAGAAATCCCTCTAGGGACATAGAAATCTCTCTCTCTAGGGACCTAGAAATCCCTCTAGGGACATAGAAATCTCTCTCTCTAGGGACCTAGAAATCCCTCTAGGGACCTAGAAATCCCTCTAGCGACATAGAAATCCCTCTAGCGACATAGAAATCCCTCTAGGGACATAGAAATCCCTCTAGGGACATAGAAATCCCTATAGGGACCTAGAAATCTATCCCTCTAGGGACCTAGAAATCCCTCTAGGGACATAGAAATCCCTCTAGGGACATAGAAATCCCTCTAGGGACATTGAAATCCCTCTAGGGACATAGAAATCCCTCTAGGGACCTAGAAATCTATCCCTCTAGGGACCTAGAAATCCCTCTAGCGACATAGAAATCCCTCTAGGGACATAGAAATCTATCGCTCTAGGGACATTGAAATCCATCTAGGGACCTAGAAATCCCTCTAGGGACCTAGAAATCCCTCTAGGGACATAGAAATCCCTCTAGGGACCTAGAAATCTCTCTCGGGACATAGAAATCCCTCTAGGGACATAGAAATCTATCCCTCTAGGGACCTAGAAATCCCTCTAGGGACCTAGAAATCCCTCTAGGGACCTAGAAATCCCTCTAGGGACATAGAAATCTCTCTCTCTAGGGACCTAGAAATCCCTCTAGGGACATAGAAATCTCTCTCTCTAGGGACCTAGAAATCCCTCTAGGGACCTAGAAATCCCTCTAGCGACATAGAAATCCCTCTAGCGACATAGAAATCCCTCTAGGGACATAGAAATCCCTCTAGGGACATAGAAATCCCTATAGGGACATAGAAATCCCTCTAGGGAAATAGAAATCTATCCCTCTAGGGACATAGAAATCCCTCTAGGGACATAGAAATCCCTCTAGGGACATTGAAATCCCTCTAGGGACATAGAAATCCCTCTAGGGACCTAGAAATCTATCCCTCTAGGGACCTAGAAATCCCTCTAGGGACATTGAAATCCCTCTAGGGACCTAGAAATCTCTCTAGTGACATAGAAATCCCTCTAGGGACATAGAAATCTATCCCTCTAGGGACCTAGATATCCCTCTAGGGACATAGAAATCCCTCTAGCGACATAGAAATCCCTCTAGGGACATAGAAATCTATCCCTCTAGGGACATAGAAATCCCTCTAGGGACCTAGAAGTCCCTCTAGGGACATTGAAATCTATCCCTCTAGGGACCTAGAAATCCCTCTAGGGACATTGAAATCCCTCTAGGGACCTAGAAATCTCTCTAGGGACATAGAAATCTCTCTAGGGACATAGAAATCCCTCTAGGGACATAGAAATCTATCCCTCTAGGGACCTAGAAATCCCTCTAGGGACCTAGAAATCCCTCTAGGGACCTAGAAATCCCTCTAGGGACCTAGAAATCCCTCTAGAGACATAGAAATCTCTCTCTCTAGGGACCTAGAAATCCCTCTAGGGACATAGAAATCCCTCTAGGGACATAGAAATCTATCCCTCTAGGGACATAGAAATCCCTCTAGGGACATAGAAATCCCTCTAGGGACATAGAAATCCCTCTAGGGACATAGAAATCCCACTAGGGACCTAGAAATCTATCCCTCTAGGGACCTAGAAATCCCTCTAGGGACATTGAAATCCCTCTAGGGACCTAGAAATCCCTCTAGGGACATTGAAATCCCTCTAGGGACCTAGAAATCTATCCCTCTAGGGACCTAGAAATCCCTCTAGCGACATAGAAATCCCTCTAGCGACATAGAAATCCCTCTAGGGACATAGAAATCTATCGCTCTAGGGACATAGAAATCCCTCTAGGGACCTAGAAATCCCTCTAGGGACATAGAAATCTATCCCTCTAGGGACCTAGAAATCCCTCTAGGGACATAGAAATCCCTCTATGGACATAGAAATCCCTCTAGGGACATATAAATCTATCCCTCTAGGGACATAGAAATCCCTCTAGGGACCTAGAAATCCCTCTAGGGACATAGAAATCCCTCTAGGGACATAGAAATCCCTCTAGGGACATAGAAATCTATCCTTCTAGGGACATAGAAATCCCTCTAGGGACCTAGAAATCCCTCTAGGGACCTAGAAATCCCTCTAGGGACATTGAAATCCA
>CAXKTH010000034.1:32500-35000 GCA_964056705.1 Troilus luridus
GCACTCAGTAGCTCGGCCTAATGGTTCGCTGGGAAGGCCCAGGACCCTATTCAAAGGACTCTTTATAGTAAATCGAGTGTGTCGGAAGTTCGCGACTCCCTCACCTTGAGAAAAGCTATATAGAGCTTCTTAAATATGAATAGAGGCATCCTATCGGCGACTTCCTGCGCGGCCGCTGCCGACGCCACGTTATGAGTTACCCGAAGCATACATTGTTTCGCCACCGCACTATTAGTTAGCGGCGAGGATAAATAACCTCGGGCGGTCGTAACGCGTTGAGGCCCACGGCCAATCGCGCTGCGCCGCCCGATATACAAATCGCGGGCCTGCTTCAAACTATGTGGGGCTACTCCCGAGCCGACGGCCGGGCAGCAGTCCCCGAGGCAGAGCCCTCAGCCGCCCCTGACCAGGGTGAAGATGGCTGTAAAGTCCAGACGCTTCACGGCGCGCCTCGGCCACCCCGGCCAACCGTCGAGTGGCGGGTGTCCCACCCCGGGTATAACCCGGTGGTCGGCCCCTCCAGCTCTTATGGCGGATATTAGGCCGGGAACCGGAGGGACAGCGCCGTGGGCGGACTCGGACCTTATATCACATCATATGTACAACATATGATAAATTTGTAACGGAGGGGCCTTATGGCGAAGCGGGGTCGCAGTAACCCATCTTCCCGGCTCCTCCCTGGTTGATCCTGCCAGTAGTTATATGCTTGTCTCAAAGCTTAAGCCATGCAAGTCTCAGTACGAACTGACTTAAAGTGAAACCGCAAAAGGCTCAGTAAACCGGTCATAGTTTACCGGATATATGCCACTCACGTGGATAACTGTGGTAATTCTAGAGCTAATACATGCAACCAAGTCCCGACCAGCGATGGAAAGGACGCTTTTATTGGATCAAAACCATTCGCCCGGTTCGCCCGGGCGTCTGCTTGATGACTCTAGATAACACCACAGATCGCACGGTCACAGTACCGGCGACGTATCCGTCAAATGTCTGACTTATCAGCTGTCGATGGTAGACTCTGTGTCTACCATGGCGCTCACGGGTAACGGGGAATCAGGGTTCGATTCCGGAGAGGGAGCCTGAGAAACGGCTACCACATCCAAGGAAGGCAGCAGGCACGCAAATTACCCACTCCCGGCACGGGGAGGTAGTGACAAAAAATAACGATACGGGACTCATCCGAGGCCCCGTAATCGGAATGAGAACACCCTAAATCCTTTAACGAGGATCTATTGGAGGGCAAGTCTGGTGCCAGCAGCCGCGGTAATTCCAGCTCCAATAGCGTATATTAAAGTTGTTGCGGTTAAAAAGCTCGTAGTTGGTTCTGCGTGCCACGCTGTCGGTTCACCGCCTGTCGGTGCAACTGGCATGCCGTGGCATGTCCTGTCGGTGGCTGACGGGCTTCGCGGCGCGCCCCACTCGATTTCTATGTCCCTAGAGGGATTTCTATGTCCCTAGAGGGATTTCTATGTCCCTAGAGGGATAGATTTCTATGTCCCTAGAGGGATTTCTATGTCCCTAGAGGGATTTCTAGGTCCCTAGAGAGAGAGATTTCTATGTCCCTAGAGGGATTTCTAGGTCCCTAGAGGGATTTCTAGGTCCCTAGAGAGAGAGATTTCTATGTCCCTAGAGGGATTTCTATGTCGCTAGAGGGATTTCTATGTCGCTAGAGGGATTTCTAGGTCCCTAGAGGGATAGATTTCTATGTCCCTAGAGGGATTTCTATGTCACTAGAGAGATTTCTAGGTCCCTAGAGGGATTTCAATGTCCCTAGAGGGATTTCTAGGTCCCTAGAGGGATAGATTTCTAGGTCCCTAGAGGGATTTCTATGTCCCTAGAGGGATTTCTATGTCCCTAGAGGGATTTCTATGTCCCTAGAGGGATTTCTATGTCCCTAGAGGGATTTCTATGTCCCTAGAGGGATTTCTATGTCCCTAGAGGGATAGATTTCTATGTCCCTAGAGGGATTTCTATGTCCCTAGAGGGATTTCTAGGTCCCTAGAGAAAGAGATTTCTATGTCCCTAGAGGGATTTCTAGGTCCCTAGAGGGATTTCTAGGTCCCTAGAGGGATTTCTAGGTCCCTAGAGGGATTTCTAGGTCCCTAGAGGGATTTCTAGGTCCCTAGAGGGATAGATTTCTATGTCCCTAGAGGGATTTCTATGTCCCTAGAGGGATTTCTAGGTCCCTAGAGGGATTTCTAGGTCCCTAGAGGGATTTCTAGGTCCCTAGAGGGATTTCTAGGTCCCTAGAGGGATAGATTTCTATGTCCCTAGAGGGATTTCTATGTCCCTAGAGGGATTTCTAGGTCCCTAGAGAGAGAGATTTCTATGTCCCTAGAGGGATTTCTAGGTCCCTAGAGGGATTTCTAGGTCCCTAGAGGGATAGATTTCTATGTCCCTAGAGGGATTTCTATGTCCCTAGAGGGATTTCTATGTCCCTAGAGGGATTTCTATGTCCCTAGAGGGATTTCTATGTCCCTAGAGGGATTTCTATGTCCCT
>CAXKTH010000035.1:20000-25000 GCA_964056705.1 Troilus luridus
AGAAGAATGGACGAAGCTAACTGGAGTGGTAGAGGACCTACAGAAGTACATTCAGCAAAGGCATAATGTCCACGGTGAAATAAGGGAATACGTCTGTAAGATACAGAACTACCTCGAAGCGATGAAAAGCAAACTACGGGAGCACACAGCGGAGAGTGTGAAAGAAGACGTAGGCACTCAGACAGTGATGCCATTACCAGGCACACTCCTATCAAGGGAGAAGGTTAATGTGCCTCCATCTTTACCAGCTGGAAGCCAGGAAGAAAGAACGAAGGGGACTACGACTAAAAAGAGGTCGAAAGCTTCAAAGAAAGGAGCACCAAGGCAACCAGTGCCTTCAAAACCACGACTGGAGCCCACCAGCATTATGGAGAAAACACAGGTATCGACAAAAGGAAGGACAACTGATCAGCCCCGGCAACTTGTGGGAAACCGTAAGTTCCAGAAAGATGAGCAGTGGGAAACAGTTTCCAGGAAGAAAAAGGACATTAGGAAGGAAAAGCGCCCTAAGCCACCAAGGCCGGATGCATTGATCATTAAGATCTCGGAGTCCAGCACCTATGCGGATACTCTCCGGAAGGTCCGAGACGACCCCGCCTTGAAAAACCTGGGTGCAAATATCTCGAAGGTCCGTAAAAATGAGGCTGGGAATCTATTAATCCAGCTGGGTCGGAAGTCTGGTGGGGCCCTGCAGACCATGAAGTGCACTCTAGAGGGTGCACTGGGAACAGAGGCTCAAATTAGAGCGTGGACGCAAGAGTCACTGATTGAAATCAGGGACTTAGACGCGCTTACGTCAAAAGAAGAGATTGCCGAAGCTCTCACAGCCCTTTTAGATGGAGAAGTGATCCACCCTACCGCAGTGCGATCGATGCGATTAGCGTATGCTGGAACACAGACTGCAGTGGTTGCTCTGCCAGTTCTACTGGCCCGGAAGGCTGTCTCGAAAGGCAAGATCAGAGTAGGGCTAGTAATCAGCCGTGTACGGGAGAAGGTGCGCCTTCAACGCTGTTTCCGGTGTTGGGAATTCGGACACTTGGCCAGAAGATGTCAGGGACCTGACAGAACAAAATGTTGTCGGAAATGTGGCAAAGAAGGGCATTTCGCCGCCGACTGTACACAGAGTCCTAGCTGTGCACTTTGCACTGGTACAGGCGACAAAGGGCACTCTTGTGGCGGAAATAAATGTCCGGCATTACATCATGCATTGCAAGCGCAAAGAAGGCAGGGAAATCATTCACAATGAGGATCTTACAACTCAACCTCAATCACTGCGAAGTTGCTCAAGACCTTCTCTGGCAGACTGTGAAAGACTTAAGGATTGACGTTGCCATCCTTAGTGAACAGTATAAAAATCTGGATACCGTCTCCTGGATATCTGACGCCACAGGAAGAGCTGCAATATGGGCATGTAACCGACAGGCCATAACTGAAACGGCGCAAGACCCTAATTGTGGGTTTGTCTGGGCTAAGATACAGGGCATTTACCTCTATAGCTGCTATGCCCCACCAAACAGCACAATTGAGGTATTCGAAGGTCTCATAGATCGCATAGTCCAAGATGCCAGTGGGAGAAGACCTTTGGTCCTTGCCGGAGATTTCAATGCCTGGGCGACGGAGTGGGGTAGTCAGGCAACCAACCGACGTGGTGAAATCTTACTAGAAGCCATTGCCCAGATAGAAAACCTGGTTTTGGCAAATACTGGGTCGGAGCCAACGTTTGTGAGGGGAGGTAGGAGTTCGGTGATCGACCTCACATTCGTTAGTGACAGCCTCCACCCAAATTCTAGCTGGCAGGTCTGCGACCTGTACACTCACAGTGATCACCAAGCTATCCTGACCACACTACGGAATCACGAACCAAGGTTCACTGGCCATGACAGGGGTGTGGTTCGCTGGAAAACCAGGACGTTTGACAGGGAATCGTTCCAAATCATGATGGAGGCCGAATGTAATCTGTCAGGCACAGCGGAGGACAAGGCTCGCCAGGTGATAAGCTTGGTCAGTAATGCGTGCGACGCGGCTATGGTTCGTTCCAATATAGGTAGTGGTAGATTTCCAGCTTACTGGTGGAACGACCTTATAGCCGACCACCGTAAAAGATGCCATGCAGCAAGGAGGAAATACCAGCGAGCGAGAGGCAGCCCGCTGTTTCACCAATTCCAGGAGGAGTATAAAACTCAGAGGCGAGAACTCCGGCGAGCTATCAAGTTAAGTAAGCGGCAATGCTGGAAAGAGCTCTGTGCTGAAGTGGATGAGGACCCGTGGGGAAGACCTCACCGCACAGTTATGAAAAAGCTGAAGAGCAGTGCTACGAACTCGCCCATGTGCCCAGTGACCGTGGAGAGGATCGTTGCCATTCTGTTTCCTGAACAAGAGGAATTAGGGCTGACAGCGTCCCTTCACCCACTTGATGTACCAGCGGGTATCTGCTGACGAGCTTAGCGATATCTGCCGTTGCCTTCAGATGGGAAAAACGCCTGGCCTAGATGGCATTCCGAATTTGGCACTGAAGGCAGCAATGGATACCCGACCAGATCTCTTTCTGGATGTCTTCAATTCTTGCTTGCGCGAGGGGTCCTTTCCTTCACCATGGAAAAGGCAACGCCTGGTCCTGATTCCGAAGAGCAAAGGAAGACCATCAGAAGCTTCAGCCTATCGACCGATTTGCCTGTTGGATACAACTGGGAAGGCTTTGGAGAAGATAATAGCAAATAGACTGCAAGAGTTCACGGAAGGAGGGGCAGGCCTCTCCAGGAACCAATTTGGCTTCCGGAAAACAAGATCCACGGTAGACGCTATTGCGTTGGTGGTGGAAAGGGCCAAGAAAGCTATAGCGGGGAAGAGATGGAGGAGAGGCGCTAAGTGTTATTGTGCAATAGTCACGATGGATGTAAGGAACGCCTTTAACACAGCGAGATGGAGCTGTATTCTGGATGCTCTGCGGGCAATGAACGTACCTGAATACCTCAGAAGTATACTCTGTGACTACTTCAAGGACAGGACCATGATATGTCCGACACAGGACGGCTCGAGAAGGTTTAAGGTGACTGGCGGGGTACCCCAGGGTTCAGTGCTTGGACCGCTTCTATGGAATGTCATGTATGACGGAGTCCTTAGGCTTAAACTACCAGAGGGTGCTGAAATTGTGGGCTTTGCTGACGATATCGCTGTGGTAGTCGAGGCAAAGTACAAAGAAGAGATCGTGCTAAAGGCCAACCATTGTGTCGCATTGACTCGAGATTGGATTGCGTCTGTAGGTTTGCAGCTAGCAGATGCTAAGACAGAGGTCCTTCTTGTCAGTAGCAGGAAGAGAAGGGAAGGTATTACCTTGAGAGTTGGTAGGCAAGAGATTCAGTCCAAGCCTTCCTTGACTTATCTCGGGGTGCGAATCGATGACCGGCTCCGGTTCAAGGAACATATCCAGCGGGTTAGCGATAAAGCAGCTCGAGTGACCACCGCACTGTCACGTTTAATGCCCAACGTAGGCGGACCCAGGAACAACCGCAGGCTGCTAATATCCAGTGTGGTCCCATCCATCCTGCTCTACGCAGCTGCAATATGGAAGGATGCGTTGGACACTGCGGCTTATAGAAGACCGATGGTGTCGGTATATCGACGGTGTGCTCTAAGAGTGATCAGCGCGTTTCGTACGGTATCATACGAAGCGGCCTGCGTGGTCGCCAGGATGCCACCAATTGAGCTTATCGCTGAGGAAAGGAGGCGGTCTTATAACAGTGCTGACTTCATTCCCAGAGAAGAATTAAGAAAGCAGACAGTTAGGGAGTGGCAACGTCGTTGGGATATGGCATTCAGTGGAAGGTGGACGCACAGGTTGGTGCCCTACATTGAGGCTTGGGTTAATAGAAACCACGGTGAGGTCGACTATTACATCACTCAGTTTCTCACAGGGCATGGTTGCTTTCGAGCCTATCAGCATAGGTTTAAGCTCGATGATACAGGTGCATGTACATTCTGCCCAGGAGCGGATGAGAGCGCTGAGCACATATTCTTCTTCTGTCCCCGCTTTCAAGATGAGAGGATGGAGTTCCGAAGCGTCTGCGGCTCAGATCCCACCGCAGATAATATTGTCAACCTTATGCTGATCAATAAGGATTATTGGATGGCAGGCCAAAGGTTAGCAGCACAGGTGCTACAAAAGCTAAGAATGGAGGAAAAGGAACGGCGAGCCAGAAGGTAGCCGAAATCAATGAGGCGGCACTCAGCCACTCCCCCCCATGATGTAATGCCTAACGGCGGTCCCGTGGAGGGTGAGAAACAGGTGTAGGGAGGTTGGTTTTAGTGGGTAAAAATCCCACACACGGATAGGTACGGGCCTATTCGCGTCTTTTGAAGATTTCCACCTACCCTCGTAAAAAAAAAAAAAAAAAAAAAAAAAAAAACACACACACACACACACACACACACACACACACACACACACACACAGAAGACACACCCTCGTAAAAAAAAAAAAAAAAAAAAAAAACCTGGTGAGAACGACTTCTTATCTTCTGTTTTCACGTACCGATGTACTCCAGCTTCTGGGGTCTGCTTTTATCTCACGCAGATTTATCTGAATAATGGATCCGAAGGTCGTCTGCATACAAATCACCTTTTACCATTAACCGCGCGCACACACACACACACACACACACACACACACACACACACACACACACAGAGGACACACCCTCGTAAAAAAAAAAAAAAAAAAAAAAAAAAAAAAACACACACACACACACACACACACACACACACACACACACACACAGAGGACACACCCTCGTAAAAAAAAAAAAAAAAAAAAAAAAAAAAAAAAAAAAAAAAAAACACACACACACACACACACACACACACACACACAGACACAGACACACACACACACACACACACACACACACACACACACACACAGAGGACACACCCTAGTAAAAAAAAAAAAAAAAAAAAAAAAAAAAAAAAAAAAAAAAAAAAAAAAAAAAAACACACACACACAC
>CAXKTH010000035.1:37500-237500 GCA_964056705.1 Troilus luridus
CTAGGGACCTAGAAATCTCTCTAGGGACATAGAAATCCCTCTAGGGACATAGAAATCTATCCCTCTAGGGACCTAGAAATCCCTCTAGGGACCTAGAAATCCCTCTAGGGACATAGAAATCTCTCTCTCTAGGGACCTAGAAATCCCTCTAGGGACATAGAAATCCCTCTAGGGACCTAGAAATCTATCCCTCTAGGGACATAGAAATCCCTCTAGGGACCTAGAAATCTATCCCTCTAGGGACCTAGAAATCCCTCTAGGGACATTGAAATCCCTCTAGGGACCTAGAAATCTCTCTAGTGACATAGAAATCCCTCTAGGGACATAGAAATCTATCCCTCTAGGGACCTAGAAATCCCTCTAGGGACATTGAAATCCCTCTAGGGACCTAGAAATCTATCCCTCTAGGGACCTAGAAATCCCTCTAGGGACATTGAAATCCCTCTAGGGACCTAGAAATCTATCCCTCTAGGGACCTAGAAATCCCTCTAGGGACATAGAAATCTCTCTCTCTAGGGACCTAGAAATCCCTCTAGGGACATAGAAATCTCTCTCTCTAGGGACCTAGAAATCCCTCTAGGGACCTAGAAATCCCTCTAGCGACATAGAAATCCCTCTAGCGACATAGAAATCCCTCTAGGGACATAGAAATCTATCGCTCTAGGGACCTAGAAATCCCTCTAGGGACCTAGAAATCCCTCTAGGGACATTGAAATCCCTCTAGGGACCTAGAAATCCCTCTAGGGACCTAGAAATCCCTCTAGGGACATAGAAATCCCTCTAGGGACCTAGAAATCTCTCTAGGGACATAGAAATCCCTCTAGGGACCTAGAAATCCCTCTAGGGACATAGAAATCTCTCTCTCTAGGGACCTAGAAATCCCTCTAGGGACATAGAAATCCCTCTAGGGACCTAGAAATCTATCCCTCTAGGGACATAGAAATCCCTCTAGGGACCTAGAAATCTATCCCTCTAGGGACCTAGAAATCCCTCTAGGGACATTGAAATCCCTCTAGGGACCTAGAAATCTCTCTAGTGACATAGAAATCCCTCTAGGGACATAGAAATCTATCCCTCTAGGGACCTAGAAATCCCTCTAGGGACCTAGAAATCCCTCTAGGGACATTGAAATCCCTCTAGGGACCTAGAAATCCCTCTAGGGACCTAGAAATCCCTCTAGGGACATAGAAATCCCTCTAGGGACCTAGAAATCTCTCTAGGGACATAGAAATCCCTCTAGGGACCTAGAAATCCCTCTAGGGACATAGAAATCTCTCTCTCTAGGGACCTAGAAATCCCTCTAGGGACATAGAAATCCCTCTAGGGACCTAGAAATCTATCCCTCTAGGGACATAGAAATCCCTCTAGGGACCTAGAAATCTATCCCTCTAGGGACCTAGAAATCCCTCTAGGGACATTGAAATCCCTCTAGGGACCTAGAAATCTCTCTAGTGACATAGAAATCCCTCTAGGGACATAGAAATCTATCCCTCTAGGGACCTAGAAATCCCTCTAGGGACATAGAAATCCCTCTAGGGACCTAGAAATCCCTCTAGGGACATAGAAATCTCTCTCTCTAGGGACCTAGAAATCAATCTAGGGACCTAGAAATCCCTCTAGGGACCTAGAAATCTCTCTAGGGACATAGAAATCCCTCTAGGGACATAGAAATCTATCCCTCTAGGGACCTAGAAATCCCTCTAGGGACCTAGAAATCCCTCTAGGGACATAGAAATCTCTCTCTCTAGGGACCTAGAAATCCCTCTAGGGACATAGAAATCCCTCTAGGGACCTAGAAATCTATCCCTCTAGGGACATAGAAATCCCTCTAGGGACCTAGAAATCTATCCCTCTAGGGACCTAGAAATCCCTCTAGGGACATTGAAATCCCTCTAGGGACCTAGAAATCTCTCTAGTGACATAGAAATCCCTCTAGGGACATAGAAATCTATCCCTCTAGGGACCTAGAAATCCCTCTAGGGACATTGAAATCCCTCTAGGGACCTAGAAATCTATCCCTCTAGGGACCTAGAAATCCCTCTAGGGACATTGAAATCCCTCTAGGGACCTAGAAATCTATCCCTCTAGGGACCTAGAAATCCCTCTAGGGACCTAGAAATCCCTCTAGGGACATAGAAATCACTCTCTCTAGGGACCTAGAAATCCCTCTAGGGACATAGAAATCTCTCTCTCTAGGGACCTAGAAATCCCTCTAGGGACCTAGAAATCCCTCTAGCGACATAGAAATCCCTCTAGCGACATAGAAATCCCTCTAGGGACATAGAAATCTATCGCTCTAGGGACCTAGAAATCCCTCTAGGGACCTAGAAATCCCTCTAGGGACATTGAAATCCCTCTAGGGACCTAGAAATCCCTCTAGGGACCTAGAAATCCCTCTAGGGACATAGAAATCCCTCTAGGGACCTAGAAATCTCTCTAGGGACATAGAAATCCCTCTAGGGACCTAGAAATCCCTCTAGGGACATAGAAATCTCTCTCTCTAGGGACCTAGAAATCCCTCTAGGGACATAGAAATCCCTCTAGGGACCTAGAAATCTATCCCTCTAGGGACATAGAAATCCCTCTAGGGACCTAGAAATCTATCCCTCTAGGGACCTAGAAATCCCTCTAGGGACATTGAAATCCCTCTAGGGACCTAGAAATCTCTCTAGTGACATAGAAATCCCTCTAGGGACATAGAAATCTATCCCTCTAGGGACCTAGAAATCCCTCTAGGGACCTAGAAATCCCTCTAGGGACATAGAAATCCCTCTAGCGACATAGAAATCCCTCTAGGGACATAGAAATCTATCCCTCTAGGGACATAGAAATCCCTCTAGGGACCTAGAAATCCCTCTAGGGACATTGAAATCTATCCCTCTAGGGACCTAGAAATCCCTCTAGGGACATTGAAATCCCTCTAGGGACCTAGAAATCTCTCTAGGGACATAGAAATCTCTCTAGGGACATAGAAATCCCTCTAGGGACCTAGAAATCCCTCTAGGGACATTGAAATCCCTCTAGGGACCTAGAAATCCCTCTAGGGACCTAGAAATCCCTCTAGGGACATAGAAATCCCTCTAGGGACCTAGAAATCTCTCTAGGGACATAGAAATCCCTCTAGGGACATAGAAATCTTTCCCTCTAGGGACCTAGAAATCCCTCTAGGGACATAGAAATCTCTCTCTCTAGGGACCTAGAAATCCCTCTAGGGACATAGAAATCTCTCTCTCTAGGGACCTAGAAATCCCTCTAGGGACCTAGAAATCCCTCTAGCGACATAGAAATCCCTCTAGCGACATAGAAATCCCTCTAGGGACATAGAAATCCCTCTAGGGACATAGAAATCCCTATAGGGACATAGAAATCCCTCTAGGGACATAGAAATCTATCCCTCTAGGGACATAGAAATCCCTCTAGGGACATAGAAATCCCTCTAGGGACATTGAAATCCCTTTAGGGACATAGAAATCCCTCTAGGGACCTAGAAATCTATCCCTCTAGGGACCTAGAAATCCCTCTAGGGACATTGAAATCCCTCTAGGGACCTAGAAATCTCTCTAGTGACATAGAAATCCCTCTAGGGACATAGAAATCTATCCCTCTAGGGACCTAGAAATCCCTCTAGGGACCTAGAAATCCCTCTAGGGACATAGAAATCCCTCTAGCGACATAGAAATCCCTCTAGGGACATAGAAATCTATCCCTCTAGGGACATAGAAATCCCTCTAGGGACATAGAAATCCCTCTAGGGACATAGAAATATATCCCTCTAGGGACATAGAAATCCCTCTAGGGACCTAGAAATCCCTCTAGGGACCTAGAAATCCCTCTAGGGACATAGAAATCTATCCCTCTAGGGACATAGAAATCCCTCTAGGGACATAGAAATCCCTCTAGGGACATAGAAATCCCTCTAGGGACATAGAAATCCCTCTAGGGACCTAGAAATCTATCCCTCTAGGGACCTAGAAATCCCTCTAGGGACATTGAAATCCCTCTAGGGACCTAGAAATCCCTCTAGGGACATTGAAATCCCTCTAGGGACCTAGAAATCTATCCCTCTAGGGACCTAGAAATCCCTCTAGGGACATTGAAATCCCTCTAGGGACCTAGAAATCTATCCCTCTAGGGACCTAGAAATCCCTCTAGGGACCTAGAAATCCCTCTAGGGACATAGAAATCTCTCTCTCTAGGGACCTAGAAATCCCTCTAGGGACCTAGAAATCCCTCTAGCGACATAGAAATCCCTCTAGCGACATAGAAATCCCTCTAGGGACATAGAAATCTATCGCTCTAGGGACATAGAAATCCCTCTAGGGACCTAGAAATCCCTCTAGGGACATAGAAATCCCTCTAGGGACATAGAAATCTATCCCTCTAGGGACCTAGAAATCCCTCTAGGGACCTAGAAATCCCTCTAGGGACCTAGAAATCCCTCTAGGGACCTAGAAATCCCTCTAGGGACCTAGAAATCCCTCTAGGGACATAGAAATCTCTCTCTCTAGGGACCTAGAAATCCCTCTAGGGACCTAGAAATCTATCCCTCTAGGGACCTAGAAATCCCTCTAGGGACATAGAAATCTCTCTCTCTAGGGACCTAGAAATCCCTCTAGGGACATAGAAATCTCTCTCTCTAGGGACCTAGAAATCCCTCTAGGGACCTAGAAATCCCTCTAGCGACATAGAAATCCCTCTAGCGACATAGAAATCCCTCTAGGGACATAGAAATCTATCGCTCTAGGGACCTAGAAATCCCTCTAGGGACCTAGAAATCCCTCTAGGGACATTGAAATCCCTCTAGGGACCTAGAAATCCCTCTAGGGACCTAGAAATCCCTCTAGGGACATAGAAATCCCTCTAGGGACCTAGAAATCTCTCTAGGGACATAGAAATCCCTCTAGGGACCTAGAAATCCCTCTAGGGACATAGAAATCTCTCTCTCTAGGGACCTAGAAATCCCTCTAGGGACATAGAAATCCCTCTAGGGACCTAGAAATCTATCCCTCTAGGGACATAGAAATCCCTCTAGGGACCTAGAAATCTATCCCTCTAGGGACCTAGAAATCCCTCTAGGGACATTGAAATCCCTCTAGGGACCTAGAAATCTCTCTAGTGACATAGAAATCCCTCTAGGGACATAGAAATCTATCCCTCTAGGGACCTAGAAATCCCTCTAGGGACCTAGAAATCCCTCTAGGGACATTGAAATCCCTCTAGGGACCTAGAAATCCCTCTAGGGACCTAGAAATCCCTCTAGGGACATAGAAATCCCTCTAGGGACCTAGAAATCTCTCTAGGGACATAGAAATCCCTCTAGGGACCTAGAAATCCCTCTAGGGACATAGAAATCTCTCTCTCTAGGGACCTAGAAATCCCTCTAGGGACATAGAAATCCCTCTAGGGACCTAGAAATCTATCCCTCTAGGGACATAGAAATCCCTCTAGGGACCTAGAAATCTATCCCTCTAGGGACCTAGAAATCCCTCTAGGGACATTGAAATCCCTCTAGGGACCTAGAAATCTCTCTAGTGACATAGAAATCCCTCTAGGGACATAGAAATCTATCCCTCTAGGGACCTAGAAATCCCTCTAGGGACCTAGAAATCCCTCTAGGGACATAGAAATCCCTCTAGGGACCTAGAAATCCCTCTAGGGACATAGAAATCTCTCTCTCTAGGGACCTAGAAATCAATCTAGGGACCTAGAAATCCCTCTAGGGACCTAGAAATCTCTCTAGGGACATAGAAATCCCTCTAGGGACATAGAAATCTATCCCTCTAGGGACCTAGAAATCCCTCTAGGGACCTAGAAATCCCTCTAGGGACATAGAAATCTCTCTCTCTAGGGACCTAGAAATCCCTCTAGGGACATAGAAATCCCTCTAGGGACCTAGAAATCTATCCCTCTAGGGACATAGAAATCCCTCTAGGGACCTAGAAATCTATCCCTCTAGGGACCTAGAAATCCCTCTAGGGACATTGAAATCCCTCTAGGGACCTAGAAATCTCTCTAGTGACATAGAAATCCCTCTAGGGACATAGAAATCTATCCCTCTAGGGACCTAGAAATCCCTCTAGGGACATTGAAATCCCTCTAGGGACCTAGAAATCTATCCCTCTAGGGACCTAGAAATCCCTCTAGGGACATTGAAATCCCTCTAGGGACCTAGAAATCTATCCCTCTAGGGACCTAGAAATCCCTCTAGGGACCTAGAAATCCCTCTAGGGACATAGAAATCTCTCTCTCTAGGGACCTAGAAATCCCTCTAGGGACATAGAAATCTCTCTCTCTAGGGACCTAGAAATCCCTCTAGGGACCTAGAAATCCCTCTAGCGACATAGAAATCCCTCTAGCGACATAGAAATCCCTCTAGGGACATAGAAATCTATCGCTCTAGGGACCTAGAAATCCCTCTAGGGACCTAGAAATCCCTCTAGGGACATTGAAATCCCTCTAGGGACCTAGAAATCCCTCTAGGGACCTAGAAATCCCTCTAGGGACATAGAAATCCCTCTAGGGACCTAGAAATCTCTCTAGGGACATAGAAATCCCTCTAGGGACCTAGAAATCCCTCTAGGGACATAGAAATCTCTCTCTCTAGGGACCTAGAAATCCCTCTAGGGACATAGAAATCCCTCTAGGGACCTAGAAATCTATCCCTCTAGGGACATAGAAATCCCTCTAGGGACCTAGAAATCTATCCCTCTAGGGACCTAGAAATCCCTCTAGGGACATTGAAATCCCTCTAGGGACCTAGAAATCTCTCTAGTGACATAGAAATCCCTCTAGGGACATAGAAATCTATCCCTCTAGGGACCTAGAAATCCCTCTAGGGACCTAGAAATCCCTCTAGGGACATAGAAATCCCTCTAGCGACATAGAAATCCCTCTAGGGACATAGAAATCTATCCCTCTAGGGACATAGAAATCCCTCTAGGGACCTAGAAATCCCTCTAGGGACATTGAAATCTATCCCTCTAGGGACCTAGAAATCCCTCTAGGGACATTGAAATCCCTCTAGGGACCTAGAAATCTCTCTAGGGACATAGAAATCTCTCTAGGGACATAGAAATCCCTCTAGGGACCTAGAAATCCCTCTAGGGACATTGAAATCCCTCTAGGGACCTAGAAATCCCTCTAGGGACCTAGAAATCCCTCTAGGGACATAGAAATCCCTCTAGGGACCTAGAAATCTCTCTAGGGACATAGAAATCCCTCTAGGGACATAGAAATCTTTCCCTCTAGGGACCTAGAAATCCCTCTAGGGACATAGAAATCTCTCTCTCTAGGGACCTAGAAATCCCTCTAGGGACATAGAAATCTCTCTCTCTAGGGACCTAGAAATCCCTCTAGGGACCTAGAAATCCCTCTAGCGACATAGAAATCCCTCTAGCGACATAGAAATCCCTCTAGGGACATAGAAATCCCTCTAGGGACATAGAAATCCCTATAGGGACATAGAAATCCCTCTAGGGACATAGAAATCTATCCCTCTAGGGACATAGAAATCCCTCTAGGGACATAGAAATCCCTCTAGGGACATTGAAATCCCTTTAGGGACATAGAAATCCCTCTAGGGACCTAGAAATCTATCCCTCTAGGGACCTAGAAATCCCTCTAGGGACATTGAAATCCCTCTAGGGACCTAGAAATCTCTCTAGTGACATAGAAATCCCTCTAGGGACATAGAAATCTATCCCTCTAGGGACCTAGAAATCCCTCTAGGGACCTAGAAATCCCTCTAGGGACATAGAAATCCCTCTAGCGACATAGAAATCCCTCTAGGGACATAGAAATCTATCCCTCTAGGGACATAGAAATCCCTCTAGGGACATAGAAATCCCTCTAGGGACATAGAAATATATCCCTCTAGGGACATAGAAATCCCTCTAGGGACCTAGAAATCCCTCTAGGGACCTAGAAATCCCTCTAGGGACATAGAAATCTATCCCTCTAGGGACATAGAAATCCCTCTAGGGACATAGAAATCCCTCTAGGGACATAGAAATCCCTCTAGGGACATAGAAATCCCTCTAGGGACCTAGAAATCTATCCCTCTAGGGACCTAGAAATCCCTCTAGGGACATTGAAATCCCTCTAGGGACCTAGAAATCCCTCTAGGGACATTGAAATCCCTCTAGGGACCTAGAAATCTATCCCTCTAGGGACCTAGAAATCCCTCTAGGGACATTGAAATCCCTCTAGGGACCTAGAAATCTATCCCTCTAGGGACCTAGAAATCCCTCTAGGGACCTAGAAATCCCTCTAGGGACATAGAAATCTCTCTCTCTAGGGACCTAGAAATCCCTCTAGGGACCTAGAAATCCCTCTAGCGACATAGAAATCCCTCTAGCGACATAGAAATCCCTCTAGGGACATAGAAATCTATCGCTCTAGGGACATAGAAATCCCTCTAGGGACCTAGAAATCCCTCTAGGGACATAGAAATCCCTCTAGGGACATAGAAATCTATCCCTCTAGGGACCTAGAAATCCCTCTAGGGACCTAGAAATCCCTCTAGGGACCTAGAAATCCCTCTAGGGACATAGAAATCTCTCTCTCTAGGGACCTAGAAATCCCTCTAGGGACATAGAAATCCCTCTAGGGACATAGAAATCTATCCCTCTAGGGACATAGAAATCCCTCTAGGGACATAGAAATCCCTCTAGGGACATAGAAATCCCTCTAGGGACATAGAAATCCCTCTAGGGACCTAGAAATCTATCCCTCTAGGGACCTAGAAATCCCTCTAGGGACATTGAAATCCCTCTAGGGACCTAGAAATCCCTCTAGGGACATTGAAATCCCTCTAGGGACCTAGAAATCTATCCCTCTAGGGACCTAGAAATCCCTCTGGGGACATTGAAATCCCTCTAGGGACCTAGAAATCTATCCCTCTAGGGACCTAGAAATCCCTCTAGGGACCTAGAAATCCCTCTAGGGACATAGAAATCTCTCTCTCTAGGGACCTAGAAATCCCTCTAGGGACATAGAAATCTCTCTCTCTAGGGACCTAGAAATCCCTCTAGGGACCTAGAAATCCCTCTAGCGACATAGAAATCCCTCTAGCGACATAGAAATCCCTCTAGGGACATAGAAATCTATCGCTCTAGGGACATAGAAATCCCTCTAGGGACCTAGAAATCCCTCTAGGGACATAGAAATCTATCCCTCTAGGGACCTAGAAATCCCTCTAGGGACATAGAAATCCCTCTATGGACATAGAAATCCCTCTAGGGACATATAAATCTATCCCTCTAGGGACATAGAAATCCCTCTAGGGACCTAGAAATCCCTCTAGGGACATAGAAATCCCTCTAGGGACATAGAAATCCCTCTAGGGACATAGAAATCTATCCCTCTAGGGACATAGAAATCCCTCTAGGGACCTAGAAATCCCTCTAGGGACCTAGAAATCCCTCTAGGGACATTGAAATCCCTCTAGGGACCTAGAAATCCCTCTAGGGATCTAGAAATCCCTCTAGGGACATAGAAATCCCTCTAGGGACCTAGAAATCTCTCTAGGGACATAGAAATCCCTCTAGGGACATAGAAATCTATCCCTCTAGGGACCTAGAAATCCCTCTAGGGACCTAGAAATCCCTCTAGGGACCTAGAAATCCCTCTAGAGACCTAGAAATCCCTCTAGGGACATAGAAATCTCTCTCTCTAGGGACCTAGAAATCCCTCTAGGGACATAGAAATCCCTATAGGGACATAGAAATCCCTCTAGGGACATAGAAATCTATCCCTCTAGGGACATAGAAATCCCTCTAGGGACATAGAAATCCCTCTAGGGACATAGAAATCCCTCTAGGGACATTGAAATCCCTCTAGGGACATAGAAATCCCTCTAGGGACCTAGAAATCTATCCCTCTAGGGACCTAGAAATCCCTCTAGGGACATTGAAATCCCTCTAGGGACCTAGAAATCTCTCTAGGGACATAGAAATCTCTCTAGGGACATAGAAATCCCTCTAGGGACATAGAAATCTATCCCTCTAGGGACCTAGAAATCCCTCTAGGGACCTAGAAATCCCTCTAGGGACCTAGAAATCCCTCTAGGGACCTAGAAATCCCTCTAGGGACCTAGAAATCCCTCTAGGAACCTAGAAATCCCTCTAGGGACATAGAAATCCCTCTAGGGACATAGAAATCTCTCTCTCTAGGGACCTAGAAATCAATCTAGGGACCTAGAAATCCCTCTAGGGACCTAGAAATCTCTCTAGGGACATAGAAATCCCTCTAGGGACATAGAAATCTATCCCTCTAGGGACCTAGAAATCCCTCTAGGGACCTAGAAATCCCTCTAGGGACCTAGAAATCCCTCTAGGGACATAGAAATCTCTCTCTCTAGGGACCTAGAAATCCCTCTAGGGACATAGAAATCCCTCTAGGGACCTAGAAATCTATCCCTCTAGGGACATAGAAATCCCTCTAGGGACCTAGAAATCTATCCCTCTAGGGACCTAGAAATCCCTCTAGGGACATTGAAATCCCTCTAGGGACCTAGAAATCTCTCTAGTGACATAGAAATCCCTCTAGGGACATAGAATTCTATCCCTCTAGGGACCTAGAAATCCCTCTAGGGACCTAGAAATCCCTCTAGGGACATAGAAATCCCTCTAGGGACCTAGAAATCTATCCCTCTAGGGACCTAGAAATCCCTCTAGGGACCTAGAAATCCCTCTAGGGACATAGAAATCTCTCTCTCTAGGGACCTAGAAATCCCTCTAGGGACATAGAAATCTCTCTCTCTAGGGACCTAGAAATCCCTCTAGGGACCTAGAAATCCCTCTAGCGACATAGAAATCCCTCTATGGACATAGAAATCCCTCTAGGGACATATAAATCTATCCCTCTAGGGACATAGAAATCCCTCTAGGGACCTAGAAATCCCTCTAGGGACATAGAAATCCCTCTAGGGACATAGAAATCCCTCTAGGGACATAGAAATCTATCCCTCTAGGGACATAGAAATCCCTCTAGGGACCTAGAAATCCCTCTAGGGACCTAGAAATCCCTCTAGGGACATTGAAATCCCTCTAGGGACCTAGAAATCCCTCTAGGGACCTAGAAATCCCTCTAGGGACATAGAAATCCCTCTAGGGACCTAGAAATCTCTCTAGGGACATAGAAATCCCTCTAGGGACATAGAAATCTATCCCTCTAGGGACCTAGAAATCCCTCTAGGGACCTAGAAATCCCTCTAGGGACATAGAAATCTCTCTCTCTAGGGACCTAGAAATCCCTCTAGGGACATAGAAATCTCTCTCTCTAGGGACCTAGAAATCCCTCTAGGGACCTAGAAATCCCTCTAGCGACATAGAAATCCCTCTAGCGACATAGAAATCCCTCTAGGGACATAGAAATCCCTCTAGGGACATAGAAATCCCTATAGGGACATAGAAATCCCTCTAGGGACATAGAAATCTATCCCTCTAGGGACATAGAAATCCCTCTAGGGACATAGAAATCCCTCTAGGGACATAGAAATCCCTCTAGGGACATTGAAATCCCTCTAGGGACATAGAAATCCCTCTAGGGACCTAGAAATCTATCCCTCTAGGGACCTAGAAATCCCTCTAGGGACATTGAAATCCCTCTAGGGACCTAGAAATCTCTCTAGGGACATAGAAATCTCTCTAGGGACATAGAAATCCCTCTAGGGACATAGAAATCTATCCCTCTAGGGACCTAGAAATCCCTCTAGGGACCTAGAAATCCCTCTAGGGACCTAGAAATCCCTCTAGGGACCTAGAAATCCCTCTAGGGACCTAGAAATCCCTCTAGGAACCTAGAAATCCCTCTAGGGACATAGAAATCCTTCTAGGGACATAGAAATCTCTCTCTCTAGGGACCTAGAAATCAATCTAGGGACCTAGAAATCCCTCTAGGGACCTAGAAATCTCTCTAGGGACATAGAAATCCCTCTAGGGACATAGAAATCTATCCCTCTAGGGACCTAGAAATCCCTCTAGGGACCTAGAAATCCCTCTAGGGACCTAGAAATCCCTCTAGGGACATAGAAATCTCTCTCTCTAGGGACCTAGAAATCCCTCTAGGGACATAGAAATCCCTCTAGGGACCTAGAAATCTATCCCTCTAGGGACATAGAAATCCCTCTAGGGACCTAGAAATCTATCCCTCTAGGGACCTAGAAATCCCTCTAGGGACATTGAAATCCCTCTAGGGACCTAGAAATCTCTCTAGTGACATAGAAATCCCTCTAGGGACATAGAATTCTATCCCTCTAGGGACCTAGAAATCCCTCTAGGGACCTAGAAATCCCTCTAGGGACATAGAAATCCCTCTAGCGACATAGAAATCCCTCTAGGGACATAGAAATCTATCCCTCTAGGGACCTAGAAATCCCTCTAGGGACATAGAAATCCCTCTAGGGACATAGAAATCCCTCTAGGGACATAGAAATCTATCCCTCTAGGGACATAGAAATCCCTCTAGGGACCTAGAAATCCCTCTAGGGACCTAGAAATCCCTCTAGGGACATTGAAATCCCTCTAGGGACCTAGAAATCCCTCTAGGGACCTAGAAATCCCTCTAGGGACATAGAAATCCCTCTAGGGACCTAGAAATCTCTCTAGGGACATAGAAATCCCTCTAGGGACATAGAAATCTATCCCTCTAGGGACCTAGAAATCCCTCTAGGGACCTAGAAATCCCTCTAGGGACCTAGAAATCCCTCTAGGGACCTAGAAATCCCTCTAGGGACATAGAAATCTCTCTCTCTAGGGACCTAGAAATCCCTCTAGGGACATAGAAATCTCTCTCTCTAGGGACCTAGAAATCCCTCTAGGGACCTAGAAATCCCTCTAGCGACATAGAAATCCCTCTAGCGACATAGAAATCCCTCTAGGGACATAGAAATCCCTATAGGGACATAGAAATCCCTCTAGGGACATAGAAATCTATCCCTCTAGGGACATAGAAATCCCTCTAGGGACATAGAAATCCCTCTAGGGACATAGAAATCCCTCTAGGGACATTGAAATCCCTCTAGGGACATAGAAATCCCTCTAGGGACCTAGAAATCTATCCCTCTAGGGACCTAGAAATCCCTCTAGGGACATTGAAATCCCTCTAGGGACCTAGAAATCTCTCTAGGGACATAGAAATCTCTCTAGGGACATAGAAATCCCTCTAGGGAAATAGAAATCTATCCCTCTAGGGACCTAGAAATCCCTCTAGGGACCTAGAAATCCCTCTAGGGACCTAGAAATCCCTCTAGGGACCTAGAAATCCCTCTAGGGACCTAGAAATCCCTCTAGGAACCTAGAAATCCCTCTAGGGACATAGAAATCCTTCTAGGGACATAGAAATCTCTCTCTCTAGGGACCTAGAAATCAATCTAGGGACCTAGAAATCCCTCTAGGGACCTAGAAATCTCTCTAGGGACATAGAAATCCCTCTAGGGACATAGAAATCTATCCCTCTAGGGACCTAGAAATCCCTCTAGGGACCTAGAAATCCCTCTAGGGACCTAGAAATCCCTCTAGGGACATTGAAATCCCTCTAGGGACCTAGAAATCCCTCTAGGGACATAGAAATCCCTCTAGGGACCTAGAAATCTCTCTAGGGACATAGAAATCCCTCTAGGGACATAGAAATCTATCCCTCTAGGGACCTAGAAATCCCTCTAGGGACCTAGAAATCCCTCTAGGGACCTAGAAATCCCTCTAGAGACCTAGAAATCCCTCTAGGGACATAGAAATCTCTCTCTCTAGGGACCTAGAAATCCCTCTAGGGACATAGAAATCTCTCTCTCTAGGGACCTAGAAATCCCTCTAGGGACCTAGAAATCCCTCTAGCGACATAGAAATCCCTCTAGCGACATAGAAATCCCTCTAGGGACATAGAAATCCCTCTAGGGACATAGAAATCCCTATAGGGACATAGAAATCCCTCTAGGGACATAGAAATCTATCCCTCTAGGGACATAGAAATCCCTCTAGGGACATAGAAATCCCTCTAGGGACATTGAAATCCCTCTAGGGACATAGAAATCCCTCTAGGGACCTAGAAATCTATCCCTCTAGGGACCTAGAAATCCCTCTAGGGACATTGAAATCCCTCTAGGGACCTAGAAATCTCTCTAGGGACATAGAAATCTCTCTAGGGACATAGAAATCCCTCTAGGGACATAGAAATCTATCCCTCTAGGGACCTAGAAATCCCTCTAGGGACCTAGAAATCCCTCTAGGGACCTAGAAATCCCTCTAGGGACCTAGAAATCCCTCTAGGGACCTAGAAATCCCTCTAGGAACCTAGAAATCCCTCTAGGGACATAGAAATCCCTCTAGGGACATAGAAATCTCTCTCTCTAGGGACCTAGAAATCAATCTAGGGACCTAGAAATCCCTCTAGGGACCTAGAAATCTCTCTAGGGACATAGAAATCCCTCTAGGGACATAGAAATCTATCCCTCTAGGGACCTAGAAATCCCTCTAGGGACCTAGAAATCCCTCTAGGGACCTAGAAATCCCTCTAGGGACATAGAAATCTCTCTCTCTAGGGACCTAGAAATCCCTCTAGGGACATAGAAATCCCTCTAGGGACCTAGAAATCTCTCTAGGGACATAGAAATCCCTCTAGGGACATAGAAATCTATCCCTCTAGGGACCTAGAAATCCCTCTAGGGACCGAGAAATCCCTCTAGGGACCTAGAAATCCCTCTAGGGACCTAGAAATCCCTCTAGGGACATAGAAATCTCTCTCTCTAGGGACCTAGAAATCCCTCTAGGGACATAGAAATCTCTCTCTCTAGGGACCTAGAAATCCCTCTAGGGACCTAGAAATCCCTCTAGCGACATAGAAATCCCTCTAGCGACATAGAAATCCCTCTAGGGACATAGAAATCCCTCTAGGGACATAGAAATCCCTATAGGGACATAGAAATCCCTCTAGGGACATAGAAATCTATCCCTCTAGGGACATAGAAATCCCTCTAGGGACATAGAAATCCCTCTAGGGACATAGAAATCCCTCTAGGGACATTGAAATCCCTCTAGGGACATAGAAATCCCTCTAGGGACCTAGAAATCTATCCCTCTAGGGACCTAGAAATCCCTCTAGGGACATTGAAATCCCTCTAGGGACCTAGAAATCTCTCTAGGGACATAGAAATCTCTCTAGGGACATAGAAATCCCTCTAGGGACATAGAAATCTATCCCTCTAGGGACCTAGAAATCCCTCTAGGGACCTAGAAATCCCTCTAGGGACCTAGAAATCCCTCTACGGACCTAGAAATCCCTCTAGGGACCTAGAAATCCCTCTAGGAACCTAGAAATCCCTCTAGGGACATAGAAATCCTTCTAGGGACATAGAAATCTCTCTCTCTAGGGACCTAGAAATCAATCTAGGGACCTAGAAATCCCTCTAGGGACCTAGAAATCTCTCTAGGGACATAGAAATCCCTCTAGGGACATAGAAATCTATCCCTCTAGGGACCTAGAAATCCCTCTAGGGACCTAGAAATCCCTCTAGGGACCTAGAAATCCCTCTAGGGACATTGAAATCCCTCTAGGGACCTAGAAATCCCTCTAGGGACCTAGAAATCCCTCTAGGGACATAGAAATCCCTCTAGGGACCTAGAAATCTCTCTAGGGACATAGAAATCCCTCTAGGGACATAGAAATCTATCCCTCTAGGGACCTAGAAATCCCTCTAGGGACCTAGAAATCCCTCTAGGGACCTAGAAATCCCTCTAGGGACCTAGAAATCCCTCTAGAGACCTAGAAATCCCTCTAGGGACATAGAAATCTCTCTCTCTAGGGACCTAGAAATCCCTCTAGGGACATAGAAATCTCTCTCTCTAGGGACCTAGAAATCCCTCTAGGGACCTAGAAATCCCTCTAGCGACATAGAAATCCCTCTAGCGACATAGAAATCCCTCTAGGGACATAGAAATCCCTCTAGGGACATAGAAATCCCTATAGGGACATAGAAATCCCTCTAGGGACATAGAAATCTATCCCTCTAGGGACATAGAAATCCCTCTAGGGACATAGAAATCCCTCTAGGGACATTGAAATCCCTCTAGGGACATAGAAATCCCTCTAGGGACCTAGAAATCTATCCCTCTAGGGACCTAGAAATCCCTTTAGGGACATTGAAATCCCTCTAGGGACCTAGAAATCTCTCTAGGGACATAGAAATCTCTCTAGGGACATAGAAATCCCTCTAGGGACATAGAAATCTATCCCTCTAGGGACCTAGAAATCCCTCTAGGGACCTAGAAATCCCTCTAGGGACCTAGAAATCCCTCTAGGGACCTAGAAATCCCTCTAGGGACCTAGAAATCCCTCTAGGAACCTAGAAATCCCTCTAGGGACATAGAAATCCCTCTAGGGACATAGAAATCTCTCTCTCTAGGGACCTAGAAATCAATCTAGGGACCTAGAAATCCCTCTAGGGACCTAGAAATCTCTCTAGGGACATAGAAATCCCTCTAGGGACATAGAAATCTATCCCTCTAGGGACCTAGAAATCCCTCTAGGGACCTAGAAATCCCTCTAGGGACCTAGAAATCCCTCTAGGGACATAGAAATCTCTCTCTCTAGGGACCTAGAAATCCCTCTAGGGACATAGAAATCCCTCTAGGGACCTAGAAATCTATCCCTCTAGGGACATAGAAATCCCTCTAGGGACCTAGAAATCTATCCCTCTAGGGACCTAGAAATCCCTCTAGGGACATTGAAATCCCTCTAGGGACCTAGAAATCTCTCTAGTGACATAGAAATCCCTCTAGGGACATAGAATTCTATCCCTCTAGGGACCTAGAAATCCCTCTAGGGACCTAGAAATCCCTCTAGGGACATAGAAATCCCTCTAGGGACCTAGAAATCTATCCCTCTAGGGACCTAGAAATCCCTCTAGGGACCTAGAAATCCCTCTAGGGACATAGAAATCTCTCTCTCTAGGGACCTAGAAATCCCTCTAGGGACATAGAAATCTCTCTCTCTAGGGACCTAGAAATCCCTCTAGGGACCTAGAAATCCCTCTAGCGACATAGAAATCCCTCTATGGACATAGAAATCCCTCTAGGGACATAGAAATCTCTCTCTCTAGGGACCTAGAAATCAATCTAGGGACCTAGAAATCCCTCTAGGGACCTAGAAATCTCTCTAGGGACATAGAAATCCCTCTAGGGACATAGAAATCTATCCCTCTAGGGACCTAGAAATCCCTCTAGGGACCTAGAAATCCCTCTAGGGACCTAGAAATCCCTCTAGGGACATAGAAATCTCTCTCTCTAGGTACCTAGAAATCCCTCTAGGGACATAGAAATCCCTCTAGGGACCTAGAAATCTCTCTAGGGACATAGAAATCCCTCTAGGGACATAGAAATCTATCCCTCTAGGGACCTAGAAATCCCTCTAGGGACCTAGAAATCCCTCTAGGGACCTAGAAATCCCTCTAGGGACATAGAAATCTCTCTCTCTAGGGACCTAGAAATCCCTCTAGGGACATAGAAATCTCTCTCTCTAGGGACCTAGAAATCCCTCTAGGGACCTAGAAATCCCTCTAGCGACATAGAAATCCCTCTAGCGACATAGAAATCCCTCTAGGGACATAGAAATCCCTCTAGGGACATAGAAATCCCTATAGGGACATAGAAATCCCTCTAGGGACATAGAAATCTATCCCTCTAGGGACATAGAAATCCCTCTAGGGACATAGAAATCCCTCTAGGGACATAGAAATCCCTCTAGGGACATTGAAATCCCTCTAGGGACATAGAAATCCCTCTAGGGACCTAGAAATCTATCCCTCTAGGGACCTAGAAATCCCTCTAGGGACATTGAAATCCCTCTAGGGACCTAGAAATCTCTCTAGGGACATAGAAATCTCTCTAGGGACATAGAAATCCCTCTAGGGACATAGAAATCTATCCCTCTAGGGACCTAGAAATCCCTCTAGGGACCTAGAAATCCCTCTAGGGACCTAGAAATCCCTCTAGGGACCTAGAAATCCCTCTAGGGACCTAGAAATCCCTCTAGGAACCTAGAAATCCCTCTAGGGACATAGAAATCCTTCTAGGGACATAGAAATCTCTCTCTCTAGGGACCTAGAAATCAATCTAGGGACCTAGAAATCCCTCTAGGGACCTAGAAATCTCTCTAGGGACATAGAAATCCCTCTAGGGACATAGAAATCTATCCCTCTAGGGACCTAGAAATCCCTCTAGGGACCTAGAAATCCCTCTAGGGACCTAGAAATCCCTCTAGGGACATTGAAATCCCTCTAGGGACCTAGAAATCCCTCTAGGGACCTAGAAATCCCTCTAGGGACATAGAAATCCCTCTAGGGACCTAGAAATCTCTCTAGGGACATAGAAATCCCTCTAGGGACATAGAAATCTATCCCTCTAGGGACCTAGAAATCCCTCTAGGGACCTAGAAATCCCTCTAGGGACCTAGAAATCCCTCTAGAGACCTAGAAATCCCTCTAGGGACATAGAAATCTCTCTCTCTAGGGACCTAGAAATCCCTCTAGGGACATAGAAATCTCTCTCTCTAGGGACCTAGAAATCCCTCTAGGGACCTAGAAATCCCTCTAGCGACATAGAAATCCCTCTAGCGACATAGAAATCCCTCTAGGGACATAGAAATCCCTCTAGGGACATAGAAATCCCTATAGGGACATAGAAATCCCTCTAGGGACATAGAAATCTATCCCTCTAGGGACATAGAAATCCCTCTAGGGACATAGAAATCCCTCTAGGGACATTGAAATCCCTCTAGGGACATAGAAATCCCTCTAGGGACCTAGAAATCTATCCCTCTAGGGACCTAGAAATCCCTTTAGGGACATTGAAATCCCTCTAGGGACCTAGAAATCTCTCTAGGGACATAGAAATCTCTCTAGGGACATAGAAATCCCTCTAGGGACATAGAAATCTATCCCTCTAGGGACCTAGAAATCCCTCTAGGGACCTAGAAATCCCTCTAGGGACCTAGAAATCCCTCTAGGGACCTAGAAATCCCTCTAGGGACCTAGAAATCCCTCTAGGGACCTAGAAATCCCTCTAGGGACATAGAAATCCCTCTAGGGACATAGAAATCTCTCTCTCTAGGGACCTAGAAATCAATCTAGGGACCTAGAAATCCCTCTAGGGACCTAGAAATCTCTCTAGGGACATAGAAATCCCTCTAGGGACATAGAAATCTATCCCTCTAGGGACCTAGAAATCCCTCTAGGGACCTAGAAATCCCTCTAGGGACCTAGAAATCCCTCTAGGGACATAGAAATCTCTCTCTCTAGGGACCTAGAAATCCCTCTAGGGACATAGAAATCCCTCTAGGGACCTAGAAATCTATCCCTCTAGGGACATAGAAATCCCTCTAGGGACCTAGAAATCTATCCCTCTAGGGACCTAGAAATCCCTCTAGGGACATTGAAATCCCTCTAGGGACCTAGAAATCTCTCTAGTGACATAGAAATCCCTCTAGGGACATAGAATTCTATCCCTCTAGGGACCTAGAAATCCCTCTAGGGACCTAGAAATCCCTCTAGGGACATAGAAATCCCTCTAGGGACCTAGAAATCTATCCCTCTAGGGACCTAGAAATCCCTCTAGGGACCTAGAAATCCCTCTAGGGACATAGAAATCTCTCTCTCTAGGGACCTAGAAATCCCTCTAGGGACATAGAAATCTCTCTCTCTAGGGACCTAGAAATCCCTCTAGGGACCTAGAAATCCCTCTAGCGACATAGAAATCCCTCTATGGACATAGAAATCCCTCTAGGGACATATAAATCTATCCCTCTAGGGACATAGAAATCCCTCTAGGGACCTAGAAATCCCTCTAGGGACATAGAAATCCCTCTAGGGACATAGAAATCCCTCTAGGGACATAGAAATCTATCCCTCTAGGGACATAGAAATCCCTCTAGGGACCTAGAAATCCCTCTAGGGACCTAGAAATCCCTCTAGGGACATTGAAATCCCTCTAGGGACCTAGAAATCCCTCTAGGGACCTAGAAATCCCTCTAGGGACATAGAAATCCCTCTAGGGACCTAGAAATCTCTCTAGGGACATAGAAATCCCTCTAGGGACATAGAAATCTATCCCTCTAGGGACCTAGAAATCCCTCTAGGGACCTAGAAATCCCTCTAGGGACCTAGAAATCCCTCTAGGGACCTAGAAATCCCTCTAGGGACATAGAAATCTCTCTCTCTAGGGACCTAGAAATCCCTCTAGGGACATAGAAATCTCTCTCTCTAGGGACCTAGAAATCCCTCTAGGGACCTAGAAATCCCTCTAGCGACATAGAAATCCCTCTAGCGACATAGAAATCCCTCTAGGGACATAGAAATCCCTCTAGGGACATAGAAATCCCTATAGGGACATAGAAATCCCTCTAGGGACATAGAAATCTATCCCTCTAGGGACATAGAAATCCCTCTAGGGACATAGAAATCCCTCTAGGGACATAGAAATCCCTCTAGGGACATTGAAATCCCTCTAGGGACATAGAAATCCCTCTAGGGACCTAGAAATCTATCCCTCTAGGGACCTAGAAATCCCTCTAGGGACATTGAAATCCCTCTAGGGACCTAGAAATCTCTCTAGGGACATAGAAATCTCTCTAGGGACATAGAAATCCCTCTAGGGACATAGAAATCTATCCCTCTAGGGACCTAGAAATCCCTCTAGGGACCTAGAAATCCCTCTAGGGACCTAGAAATCCCTCTAGGGACCTAGAAATCCCTCTAGGGACCTAGAAATCCCTCTAGGGACCTAGAAATCCCTCTAGGAACCTAGAAATCCCTCTAGGGACATAGAAATCCTTCTAGGGACATAGAAATCTCTCTCTCTAGGGACCTAGAAATCAATCTAGGGACCTAGAAATCCCTCTAGGGACCTAGAAATCTCTCTAGGGACATAGAAATCCCTCTAGGGACATAGAAATCTATCCCTCTAGGGACCTAGAAATCCCTCTAGGGACCTAGAAATCCCTCTAGGGACCTAGAAATCCCTCTAGGGACATAGAAATCTCTCTCTCTAGGGACCTAGAAATCCCTCTAGGGACATAGAAATCCCTCTAGGGACCTAGAAATCTATCCCTCTAGGGACATAGAAATCCCTCTAGGGACCTAGAAATCTATCCCTCTAGGGACCTAGAAATCCCTCTAGGGACATTGAAATCCCTCTAGGGACCTAGAAATCCCTCTAGGGACATAGAAATCCCTCTAGCGACATAGAAATCCCTCTAGGGACATAGAAATCTATCCCTCTAGGGACCTAGAAATCCCTCTAGGGACATAGAAATCCCTCTAGGGACATAGAAATCCCTCTAGGGACATAGAAATCTATCCCTCTAGGGACATAGAAATCCCTCTAGGGACCTAGAAATCCCTCTAGGGACCTAGAAATCCCTCTAGGGACATTGAAATCCCTCTAGGGACCTAGAAATCCCTCTAGGGACCTAGAAATCCCTCTAGGGACATAGAAATCCCTCTAGGGACCTAGAAATCTCTCTAGGGACATAGAAATCCCTCTAGGGACATAGAAATCTATCCCTCTAGGGACCTAGAAATCCCTCTAGGGACCTAGAAATCCCTCTAGGGACCTAGAAATCCCTCTAGGGACCTAGAAATCCCTCTAGGGACATAGAAATCTCTCTCTCTAGGGACCTAGAAATCCCTCTAGGGACATAGAAATCTCTCTCTCTAGGGACCTAGAAATCCCTCTAGGGACCTAGAAATCCCTCTAGCGACATAGAAATCCCTCTAGCGACATAGAAATCCCTCTAGGGACATAGAAATCCCTCTAGGGACATAGAAATCCCTATAGGGACATAGAAATCCCTCTAGGGACATAGAAATCTATCCCTCTAGGGACATAGAAATCCCTCTAGGGACATAGAAATCCCTCTAGGGACATAGAAATCCCTCTAGGGACATTGAAATCCCTCTAGGGACATAGAAATCCCTCTAGGGACCTAGAAATCTATCCCTCTAGGGACCTAGAAATCCCTCTAGGGACATTGAAATCCCTCTAGGGACCTAGAAATCTCTCTAGGGACATAGAAATCTCTCTAGGGACATAGAAATCCCTCTAGGGACATAGAAATCTATCCCTCTAGGGACCTAGAAATCCCTCTAGGGACCTAGAAATCCCTCTAGGGACCTAGAAATCCCTCTAGGGACCTAGAAATCCCTCTAGGGACCTAGAAATCCCTCTAGGAACCTAGAAATCCCTCTAGGGACATAGAAATCCTTCTAGGGACATAGAAATCTCTCTCTCTAGGGACCTAGAAATCAATCTAGGGACCTAGAAATCCCTCTAGGGACCTAGAAATCTCTCTAGGGACATAGAAATCCCTCTAGGGACATAGAAATCTATCCCTCTAGGGACCTAGAAATCCCTCTAGGGACCTAGAAATCCCTCTAGGGACATAGAAATCTCTCTCTCTAGGGACCTAGAAATCCCTCTAGGGACATAGAAATCCCTCTAGGGACCTAGAAATCTATCCCTCTAGGGACATAGAAATCCCTCTAGGGACCTAGAAATCTATCCCTCTAGGGACCTAGAAATCCCTCTAGGGACATTGAAATCCCTCTAGGGACCTAGAAATCTCTCTAGTGACATAGAAATCCCTCTAGGGACATAGAATTCTATCCCTCTAGGGACCTAGAAATCCCTCTAGGGACCTAGAAATCCCTCTAGGGACATAGAAATCCCTCTAGCGACATAGAAATCCCTCTAGGGACATAGAAATCTATCCCTCTAGGGACATAGAAATCCCTCTAGGGACCTAGAAATCCCTCTAGGGACATTGAAATCTATCCCTCTAGGGACCTAGAAATCCCTCTAGGGACATTGAAGTCCCTCTAGGGACCTAGAAATCTCTCTAGGGACATAGAAATCTCTCTAGGGACATAGAAATCCCTCTAGGGACCTAGAAATCCCTCTAGGGACATTGAAATCCCTCTAGGGACCTAGAAATCCCTCTAGGGACATAGAAATCCCTCTAGGGACCTAGAAATCTCTCTAGGGACATAGAAATCCCTCTAGGGACATAGAAATCTATCCCTCTAGGGACCTAGAAATCCCTCTAGGGACCTAGAAATCCCTCTAGGGACCTAGAAATCCCTCTAGGGACATAGAAATCTCTCTCTCTAGGGACCTAGAAATCCCTCTAGGGACATAGAAATCTCTCTCTCTAGGGACCTAGAAATCCCTCTAGGGACCTAGAAATCCCTCTAGCGACATAGAAATCCCTCTAGCGACATACAAATCCCTCTAGGGACATAGAAATCCCTCTAGGGACATAGAAATCCCTATAGGGACATAGAAATCCCTCTAGGGACATAGAAATCTATCCCTCTAGGGACATAGAAATCCCTCTAGGGACATAGAAATCCCTCTAGGGACATTGAAATCCCTCTAGGGACATAGAAATCCCTCTAGGGACCTAGAAATCTATCCCTCTAGGGACCTAGAAATCCCTCTAGGGACATTGAAATCCCTCTAGGGACCTAGAAATCTCTCTAGTGACATAGAAATCCCTCTAGGGACATAGAAATCTATCCCTCTAGGGACCTAGAAATCCCTCTAGGGACCTAGAAATCCCTCTAGGGACATAGAAATCCCTCTAGCGACATAGAAATCCCTCTAGGGACATAGAAATCTATCCCTCTAGGGACATAGAAATCCCTCTAGGGACCTAGAAATCCCTCTAGGGACATTGAAATCTATCCCTCTAGGGACCTAGAAATCTATCTAGGGACATTGAAATCCCTCTAGGGACCTAGAAATCTCTCTAGGGACATAGAAATCTCTCTAGGGACATAGAAATCCCTCTAGGGACATAGAAATCTATCCCTCTAGGGACCTAGAAATCCCTCTAGGGACCTAGAAATCCCTCTAGGGACCTAGAAATCCCTCTAGGGACCTAGAAATCCCTCTAGGGACCTAGAAATCCCTCTAGGGACATAGAAATCTCTCTCTCTAGGGACCTAGAAATCCCTCTAGGGACATAGAAATCCCTCTAGGGACATAGAAATCTATCCCTCTAGGGACATAGAAATCCCTCTAGGGACATAGAAATCCCTCTAGGGACATAGAAATCCCTCTAGGGACATAGAAATCCCTCTAGGGACCTAGAAATCTATCCCTCTAGGGACCTAGAAATCCCTCTAGGGACATAGAAATCCCTCTAGGGACCTAGAAATCTATCCCTCTAGGGACCTAGAAATCCCTCTAGGGACATTGAAATCCCTCTAGGGACCTAGAAATCCCTCTAGGGACATTGAAATCCCTCTAGGGACCTAGAAATCTATCCCTCTAGGGACCTAGAAATCCCTCTAGGGACATTGAAATCCCTCTAGGGACCTAGAAATCTATCCCTCTAGGGACATAGAAATCCCTCTAGGGACATAGAAATCCCTCTAGGGACATTGAAATCCCTTTAGGGACATAGAAATCCCTCTAGGGACCTAGAAATCTATCCCTCTAGGGACCTAGAAATCCCTCTAGGGACATTGAAATCCCTCTAGGGACCTAGAAATCTCTCTAGTGACATAGAAATCCCTCTAGGGACATAGAAATCTATCCCTCTAGGGACCTACAAATCCCTCTAGGGACCTAGAAATCCCTCTAGGGACATAGAAATCCCTCTAGCGACATAGAAATCCCTCTAGGGACATAGAAATCTATCCCTCTAGGGACATAGAAATCCCTCTAGGGACATAGAAATCCCTCTAGGGACATAGAAATATATCCCTCTAGGGACATAGAAATCCCTCTAGGGACCTAGAAATCCCTCTAGGGACCTAGAAATCCCTCTAGGGACATAGAAATCTATCCCTCTAGGGACATAGAAATCCCTCTAGGGACATAGAAATCCCTCTAGGGACATAGAAATCCCTCTAGGGACATTGAAATCCCTCTAGGGACCTAGAAATCCCTCTAGGGACCTAGAAATCCCTCTAGGGACATAGAAATCCCTCTAGGGACCTAGAAATCTCTCTAGGGACATAGAAATCCCTCTAGGGACATAGAAATCTATCCCTCTAGGGACCTAGAAATCCCTCTAGGGACCTAGAAATCCCTCTAGGGACCTAGAAATCCCTCTAGGGACCTAGAAATCCCTCTAGGGACATAGAAATCTCTCTCTCTAGGGACCTAGAAATCCCTCTAGGGACATAGAAATCTCTCTCTCTAGGGACCTAGAAATCCCTCTAGGGACCTAGAAATCCCTCTAGCGACATAGAAATCCCTCTAGCGACATAGAAATCCCTCTAGGGACATAGAAATCCCTCTAGGGACATAGAAATCCCTATAGGGACATAGAAATCCCTCTAGGGACATAGAAATCTATCCCTCTAGGGACATAGAAATCCCTCTAGGGACCTAGAAATCCCTCTAGGGACATTGAAATCTATCCCTCTAGGGACCTAGAAATCCCTCTAGGGACATTGAAATCCCTCTAGGGACCTAGAAATCTCTCTAGGGACATAGAAATCCCTCTAGGGACATAGAAATCTATCCCTCTAGGGACCTAGAAATCCCTCTAGGGACCTAGAAATCCCTCTAGGGACCTAGAAATCCCTCTAGGGACATAGAAATCTCTCTCTCTAGGGACCTAGAAATCCCTCTAGGGACATAGAAATCCCTCTAGGGACCTAGAAATCTATCCCTCTAGGGACATAGAAATCCCTCTAGGGACCTAGAAATCTATCCCTCTAGGGACCTAGAAATCCCTCTAGGGACATTGAAATCCCTCTAGGGACCTAGAAATCTCTCTAGTGACATAGAAATCCCTCTAGGGACATAGAATTCTATCCCTCTAGGGACCTAGAAATCCCTCTAGGGACCTAGAAATCCCTCTAGGGACATAGAAATCCCTCTAGGGACCTAGAAATCTATCCCTCTAGGGACCTAGAAATCCCTCTAGGGACCTAGAAATCCCTCTAGGGACATAGAAATCTCTCTCTCTAGGGACCTAGAAATCCCTCTAGGGACATAGAAATCTCTCTCTCTAGGGACCTAGAAATCCCTCTAGGGACATAGAAATCCCTCTAGGGACCTAGAAATCCCTCTAGGGACATAGAAATCCCTCTAGGGACATAGAAATCCCTCTAGGGACATAGAAATCTATCCCTCTAGGGACATAGAAATCCCTCTAGGGACCTAGAAATCCCTCTAGGGACCTAGAAATCCCTCTAGGGACATTGAAATCCCTCTAGGGACCTAGAAATCCCTCTAGGGACCTAGAAATCCCTCTAGGGACATAGAAATCCCTCTAGGGACCTAGAAATCTCTCTAGGGACATAGAAATCCCTCTAGGGACATAGAAATCTATCCCTCTAGGGACCTAGAAATCCCTCTAGGGACCTAGAAATCCCTCTAGGGACCTAGAAATCCCTCTAGGGACCTAGAAATCCCTCTAGGGACATAGAAATCTCTCTCTCTAGGGACCTAGAAATCCCTCTAGGGACATAGAAATCTCTCTCTCTAGGGACCTAGAAATCCCTCTAGGGACCTAGAAATCCCTCTAGCGACATAGAAATCCCTCTAGCGACATAGAAATCCCTCTAGGGACATAGAAATCCCTCTAGGGACATAGAAATCCCTATAGGGACATAGAAATCCCTCTAGGGACATAGAAATCTATCCCTCTAGGGACATAGAAATCCCTCTAGGGACATAGAAATCCCTCTAGGGACATAGAAATCCCTCTAGGGACATTGAAATCCCTCTAGGGACATAGAAATCCCTCTAGGGACCTAGAAATCTATCCCTCTAGGGACCTAGAAATCCCTCTAGGGACATTGAAATCCCTCTAGGGACCTAGAAATCTCTCTAGGGACATAGAAATCTCTCTAGGGACATAGAAATCCCTCTAGGGACATAGAAATCTATCCCTCTAGGGACCTAGAAATCCCTCTAGGGACCTAGAAATCCCTCTAGGGACCTAGAAATCCCTCTAGGGACCTAGAAATCCCTCTAGGGACCTAGAAATCCCTCTAGGAACCTAGAAATCCCTCTAGGGACATAGAAATCCTTCTAGGGACATAGAAATCTCTCTCTCTAGGGACCTAGAAATCAATCTAGGGACCTAGAAATCCCTCTAGGGACCTAGAAATCTCTCTAGGGACATAGAAATCCCTCTAGGGACATAGAAATCTATCCCTCTAGGGACCTAGAAATCCCTCTAGGGACCTAGAAATCCCTCTAGGGACCTAGAAATCCCTCTAGGGACATAGAAATCTCTCTCTCTAGGGACCTAGAAATCCCTCTAGGGACATAGAAATCCCTCTAGGGACCTAGAAATCTATCCCTCTAGGGACATAGAAATCCCTCTAGGGACCTAGAAATCTATCCCTCTAGGGACCTAGAAATCCCTCTAGGGACATTGAAATCCCTCTAGGGACCTAGAAATCTCTCTAGTGACATAGAAATCCCTCTAGGGACATAGAATTCTATCCCTCTAGGGACCTAGAAATCCCTCTAGGGACCTAGAAATCCCTCTAGGGACATAGAAATCCCTCTAGCGACATAGAAATCCCTCTAGGGACATAGAAATCTATCCCTCTAGGGACCTAGAAATCCCTCTAGGGACATAGAAATCCCTCTAGGGACATAGAAATCCCTCTAGGGACATAGAAATCCCTCTAGCGACATAGAAATCCCTCTAGGGACATAGAAATCTATCCCTCTAGGGACCTAGAAATCCCTCTAGGGACATAGAAATCCCTCTAGGGACATAGAAATCCCTCTAGGGACATAGAAATCTATCCCTCTAGGGACATAGAAATCCCTCTAGGGACCTAGAAATCCCTCTAGGGACCTAGAAATCCCTCTAGGGACATTGAAATCCCTCTAGGGACCTAGAAATCCCTCTAGGGACCTAGAAATCCCTCTAGGGACATAGAAATCCCTCTAGGGACCTAGAAATCTCTCTAGGGACATAGAAATCCCTCTAGGGACATAGAAATCTATCCCTCTAGGGACCTAGAAATCCCTCTAGGGACCTAGAAATCCCTCTAGGGACCTAGAAATCCCTCTAGGGACCTAGAAATCCCTCTAGGGACATAGAAATCTCTCTCTCTAGGGACCTAGAAATCCCTCTAGGGACATAGAAATCTCTCTCTCTAGGGACCTAGAAATCCCTCTAGGGACCTAGAAATCCCTCTAGCGACATAGAAATCCCTCTAGCGACATAGAAATCCCTCTAGGGACATAGAAATCCCTCTAGGGACATAGAAATCCCTATAGGGACATAGAAATCCCTCTAGGGACATAGAAATCTATCCCTCTAGGGACATAGAAATCCCTCTAGGGACATAGAAATCCCTCTAGGGACATAGAAATCCCTCTAGGGACATTGAAATCCCTCTAGGGACATAGAAATCCCTCTAGGGACCTAGAAATCTATCCCTCTAGGGACCTAGAAATCCCTCTAGGGACATTGAAATCCCTCTAGGGACCTAGAAATCTCTCTAGGGACATAGAAATCTCTCTAGGGACATAGAAATCCCTCTAGGGACATAGAAATCTATCCCTCTAGGGACCTAGAAATCCCTCTAGGGACCTAGAAATCCCTCTAGGGACCTAGAAATCCCTCTAGGGACCTAGAAATCCCTCTTGGGACCTAGAAATCCCTCTAGGAACCTAGAAATCCCTCTAGGGACATAGAAATCCTTCTAGGGACATAGAAATCTCTCTCTCTAGGGACCTAGAAATCAATCTAGGGACCTAGAAATCCCTCTAGGGACCTAGAAATCTCTCTAGGGACATAGAAATCCCTCTAGGGACATAGAAATCTATCCCTCTAGGGACCTAGAAATCCCTCTAGGGACCTAGAAATCCCTCTAGGGACCTAGAAATCCCTCTAGGGACATAGAAATCTCTCTCTCTAGGGACCTAGAAATCCCTCTTGGGACATAGAAATCCCTCTAGGGACCTAGAAATCTATCCCTCTAGGGACATAGAAATCCCTCTAGGGACCTAGAAATCTATCCCTCTAGGGACCTAGAAATCCCTCTAGGGACATTGAAATCCCTCTAGGGACCTAGAAATCTCTCTAGTGACATAGAAATCCCTCTAGGGACATAGAATTCTATCCCTCTAGGGACCTAGAAATCCCTCTAGGGACCTAGAAATCCCTCTAGGGACATAGAAATCCCTCTAGCGACATAGAAATCCCTCTAGGGACCTAGAAATCTATCCCTCTAGGGACCTAGAAATCCCTCTAGGGACCTAGAAATCCCTCTAGGGACATAGAAATCTCTCTCTCTAGGGACCTAGAAATCCCTCTAGGGACATAGAAATCTCTCTCTCTAGGGACCTAGAAATCCCTCTAGGGACCTAGAAATCCCTCTAGCGACATAGAAATCCCTCTAGCGACATACAAATCCCTCTAGGGACATAGAAATCCCTCTAGGGACATAGAAATCCCTATAGGGACATAGAAATCCCTCTAGGGACATAGAAATCTATCCCTCTAGGGACATAGAAATCCCTCTAGGGACATAGAAATCCCTCTAGGGACATTGAAATCCCTCTAGGGACATAGAAATCCCTCTAGGGACCTAGAAATCTATCCCTCTAGGGACCTAGAAATCCCTCTAGGGACATTGAAATCCCTCTAGGGACCTAGAAATCTCTCTAGTGACATAGAAATCCCTCTAGGGACATAGAAATCTATCCCTCTAGGGACCTAGAAATCCCTCTAGGGACCTAGAAATCCCTCTAGGGACATAGAAATCCCTCTAGCGACATAGAAATCCCTCTAGGGACATAGAAATCTATCCCTCTAGGGACATAGAAATCCCTCTAGGGACCTAGAAATCCCTCTAGGGACATTGAAATCTATCCCTCTAGGGACCTAGAAATCTATCTAGGGACATTGAAATCCCTCTAGGGACCTAGAAATCTCTCTAGGGACATAGAAATCTCTCTAGGGACATAGAAATCCCTCTAGGGACATAGAAATCTATCCCTCTAGGGACCTAGAAATCCCTCTAGGGACCTAGAAATCCCTCTAGGGACCTAGAAATCCCTCTAGGGACCTAGAAATCCCTCTAGGGACCTAGAAATCCCTCTAGGGACATAGAAATCTCTCTCTCTAGGGACCTAGAAATCCCTCTAGGGACATAGAAATCCCTCTAGGGACATAGAAATCTATCCCTCTAGGGACATAGAAATCCCTCTAGGGACATAGAAATCCCTCTAGGGACATAGAAATCCCTCTAGGGACATAGAAATCCCTCTAGGGACCTAGAAATCTATCCCTCTAGGGACCTAGAAATCCCTCTAGGGACATAGAAATCCCTCTAGGGACCTAGAAATCTATCCCTCTAGGGACCTAGAAATCCCTCTAGGGACATTGAAATCCCTCTAGGGACCTAGAAATCCCTCTAGGGACATTGAAATCCCTCTAGGGACCTAGAAATCTATCCCTCTAGGGACCTAGAAATCCCTCTAGGGACATTGAAATCCCTCTAGGGACCTAGAAATCTATCCCTCTAGGGACATAGAAATCCCTCTAGGGACATAGAAATCCCTCTAGGGACATTGAAATCCCTTTAGGGACATAGAAATCCCTCTAGGGACCTAGAAATCTATCCCTCTAGGGACCTAGAAATCCCTCTAGGGACATTGAAATCCCTCTAGGGACCTAGAAATCTCTCTAGTGACATAGAAATCCCTCTAGGGACATAGAAATCTATCCCTCTAGGGACCTACAAATCCCTCTAGGGACCTAGAAATCCCTCTAGGGACATAGAAATCCCTCTAGCGACATAGAAATCCCTCTAGGGACATAGAAATCTATCCCTCTAGGGACATAGAAATCCCTCTAGGGACATAGAAATCCCTCTAGGGACATAGAAATATATCCCTCTAGGGACATAGAAATCCCTCTAGGGACCTAGAAATCCCTCTAGGGACCTAGAAATCCCTCTAGGGACATAGAAATCCCTCTAGGGACCTAGAAATCTCTCTAGGGACATAGAAATCTCTCTAGGGACATAGAAATCCCTCTAGGGACATAGAAATCTATCCCTCTAGGGACCTAGAAATCCCTCTAGGGACCTAGAAATCCCTCTAGGGACCTAGAAATCCCTCTAGGGACCTAGAAATCCCTCTAGGGACCTAGAAATCCCTCTAGGAACCTAGAAATCCCTCTAGGGACATAGAAATCCTTCTAGGGACATAGAAATCTCTCTCTCTAGGGACCTAGAAATCAATCTAGGGACCTAGAAATCCCTCTAGGGACCTAGAAATCTCTCTAGGGACATAGAAATCCCTCTAGGGACATAGAAATCTATCCCTCTAGGGACCTAGAAATCCCTCTAGGGACCTAGAAATCCCTCTAGGGACCTAGAAATCCCTCTAGGGACATAGAAATCTCTCTCTCTAGGGACCTAGAAATCCCTCTAGGGACATAGAAATCCCTCTAGGGACCTAGAAATCTATCCCTCTAGGGACATAGAAATCCCTCTAGGGACCTAGAAATCTATCCCTCTAGGGACCTAGAAATCCCTCTAGGGACATTGAAATCCCTCTAGGGACCTAGAAATCTCTCTAGTGACATAGAAATCCCTCTAGGGACATAGAATTCTATCCCTCTAGGGACCTAGAAATCCCTCTAGGGACCTAGAAATCCCTCTAGGGACATAGAAATCCCTCTAGCGACATAGAAATCCCTCTAGGGACATAGAAATCTATCCCTCTAGGGACCTAGAAATCCCTCTAGGGACATAGAAATCCCTCTAGGGACATAGAAATCCCTCTAGGGACATAGAAATCCCTCTAGCGACATAGAAATCCCTCTAGGGACATAGAAATCTATCCCTCTAGGGACCTAGAAATCCCTCTAGGGACATAGAAATCCCTCTAGGGACATAGAAATCCCTCTAGGGACATAGAAATCTATCCCTCTAGGGACATAGAAATCCCTCTAGGGACCTAGAAATCCCTCTAGGGACCTAGAAATCCCTCTAGGGACATTGAAATCCCTCTAGGGACCTAGAAATCCCTCTAGGGACCTAGAAATCCCTCTAGGGACATAGAAATCCCTCTAGGGACCTAGAAATCTCTCTAGGGACATAGAAATCCCTCTAGGGACATAGAAATCTATCCCTCTAGGGACCTAGAAATCCCTCTAGGGACCTAGAAATCCCTCTAGGGACCTAGAAATCCCTCTAGGGACCTAGAAATCCCTCTAGGGACATAGAAATCTCTCTCTCTAGGGACCTAGAAATCCCTCTAGGGACATAGAAATCTCTCTCTCTAGGGACCTAGAAATCCCTCTAGGGACCTAGAAATCCCTCTAGCGACATAGAAATCCCTCTAGCGACATAGAAATCCCTCTAGGGACATAGAAATCCCTCTAGGGACATAGAAATCCCTATAGGGACATAGAAATCCCTCTAGGGACATAGAAATCTATCCCTCTAGGGACATAGAAATCCCTCTAGGGACATAGAAATCCCTCTAGGGACATAGAAATCCCTCTAGGGACATTGAAATCCCTCTAGGGACATAGAAATCCCTCTAGGGACCTAGAAATCTATCCCTCTAGGGACCTAGAAATCCCTCTAGGGACATTGAAATCCCTCTAGGGACCTAGAAATCTCTCTAGGGACATAGAAATCTCTCTAGGGACATAGAAATCCCTCTAGGGACATAGAAATCTATCCCTCTAGGGACCTAGAAATCCCTCTAGGGACCTAGAAATCCCTCTAGGGACCTAGAAATCCCTCTAGGGACCTAGAAATCCCTCTTGGGACCTAGAAATCCCTCTAGGAACCTAGAAATCCCTCTAGGGACATAGAAATCCTTCTAGGGACATAGAAATCTCTCTCTCTAGGGACCTAGAAATCAATCTAGGGACCTAGAAATCCCTCTAGGGACCTAGAAATCTCTCTAGGGACATAGAAATCCCTCTAGGGACATAGAAATCTATCCCTCTAGGGACCTAGAAATCCCTCTAGGGACCTAGAAATCCCTCTAGGGACCTAGAAATCCCTCTAGGGACATAGAAATCTCTCTCTCTAGGGACCTAGAAATCCCTCTAGGGACATAGAAATCCCTCTAGGGACCTAGAAATCTATCCCTCTAGGGACATAGAAATCCCTCTAGGGACCTAGAAATCTATCCCTCTAGGGACCTAGAAATCCCTCTAGGGACATTGAAATCCCTCTAGGGACCTAGAAATCTCTCTAGTGACATAGAAATCCCTCTAGGGACATAGAATTCTATCCCTCTAGGGACCTAGAAATCCCTCTAGGGACCTAGAAATCCCTCTAGGGACATAGAAATCCCTCTAGCGACATAGAAATCCCTCTAGGGACCTAGAAATCTATCCCTCTAGGGACCTAGAAATCCCTCTAGGGACCTAGAAATCCCTCTAGGGACATAGAAATCTCTCTCTCTAGGGACCTAGAAATCCCTCTAGGGACATAGAAATCTCTCTCTCTAGGGACCTAGAAATCCCTCTAGGGACCTAGAAATCCCTCTAGCGACATAGAAATCCCTCTAGCGACATACAAATCCCTCTAGGGACATAGAAATCCCTCTAGGGACATAGAAATCCCTATAGGGACATAGAAATCCCTCTAGGGACATAGAAATCTATCCCTCTAGGGACATAGAAATCCCTCTAGGGACATAGAAATCCCTCTAGGGACATTGAAATCCCTCTAGGGACATAGAAATCCCTCTAGGGACCTAGAAATCTATCCCTCTAGGGACCTAGAAATCCCTCTAGGGACATTGAAATCCCTCTAGGGACCTAGAAATCTCTCTAGTGACATAGAAATCCCTCTAGGGACATAGAAATCTATCCCTCTAGGGACCTAGAAATCCCTCTAGGGACCTAGAAATCCCTCTAGGGACATAGAAATCCCTCTAGCGACATAGAAATCCCTCTAGGGACATAGAAATCTATCCCTCTAGGGACATAGAAATCCCTCTAGGGACCTAGAAATCCCTCTAGGGACATTGAAATCTATCCCTCTAGGGACCTAGAAATCTATCTAGGGACATTGAAATCCCTCTAGGGACCTAGAAATCTCTCTAGGGACATAGAAATCTCTCTAGGGACATAGAAATCCCTCTAGGGACATAGAAATCTATCCCTCTAGGGACCTAGAAATCCCTCTAGGGACCTAGAAATCCCTCTAGGGACCTAGAAATCCCTCTAGGGACCTAGAAATCCCTCTAGGGACCTAGAAATCCCTCTAGGGACATAGAAATCTCTCTCTCTAGGGACCTAGAAATCCCTCTAGGGACATAGAAATCCCTCTAGGGACATAGAAATCTATCCCTCTAGGGACATAGAAATCCCTCTAGGGACATAGAAATCCCTCTAGGGACATAGAAATCCCTCTAGGGACATAGAAATCCCTCTAGGGACCTAGAAATCTATCCCTCTAGGGACCTAGAAATCCCTCTAGGGACATAGAAATCCCTCTAGGGACCTAGAAATCTATCCCTCTAGGGACCTAGAAATCCCTCTAGGGACATTGAAATCCCTCTAGGGACCTAGAAATCCCTCTAGGGACATTGAAATCCCTCTAGGGACCTAGAAATCTATCCCTCTAGGGACCTAGAAATCCCTCTAGGGACATTGAAATCCCTCTAGGGACCTAGAAATCTATCCCTCTAGGGACATAGAAATCCCTCTAGGGACATAGAAATCCCTCTAGGGACATTGAAATCCCTTTAGGGACATAGAAATCCCTCTAGGGACCTAGAAATCTATCCCTCTAGGGACCTAGAAATCCCTCTAGGGACATTGAAATCCCTCTAGGGACCTAGAAATCTCTCTAGTGACATAGAAATCCCTCTAGGGACATAGAAATCTATCCCTCTAGGGACCTACAAATCCCTCTAGGGACCTAGAAATCCCTCTAGGGACATAGAAATCCCTCTAGCGACATAGAAATCCCTCTAGGGACATAGAAATCTATCCCTCTAGGGACATAGAAATCCCTCTAGGGACATAGAAATCCCTCTAGGGACATAGAAATATATCCCTCTAGGGACATAGAAATCCCTCTAGGGACCTAGAAATCCCTCTAGGGACCTAGAAATCCCTCTAGGGACATAGAAATCTATCCCTCTAGGGACATAGAAATCCCTCTAGGGACATAGAAATCCCTCTAGGGACATAGAAATCCCTCTAGGGACATTGAAATCCCTCTAGGGACCTAGAAATCCCTCTAGGGACCTAGAAATCCCTCTAGGGACATAGAAATCCCTCTAGGGACCTAGAAATCTCTCTAGGGACATAGAAATCCCTCTAGGGACATAGAAATCTATCCCTCTAGGGACCTAGAAATCCCTCTAGGGACCTAGAAATCCCTCTAGGGACCTAGAAATCCCTCTAGGGACCTAGAAATCCCTCTAGGGACATAGAAATCTCTCTCTCTAGGGACCTAGAAATCCCTCTAGGGACATAGAAATCTCTCTCTCTAGGGACCTAGAAATCCCTCTAGGGACCTAGAAATCCCTCTAGCGACATAGAAATCCCTCTAGCGACATAGAAATCCCTCTAGGGACATAGAAATCCCTCTAGGGACATAGAAATCCCTATAGGGACATAGAAATCCCTCTAGGGACATAGAAATCTATCCCTCTAGGGACATAGAAATCCCTCTAGGGACCTAGAAATCCCTCTAGGGACATTGAAATCTATCCCTCTAGGGACCTAGAAATCCCTCTAGGGACATTGAAATCCCTCTAGGGACCTAGAAATCTCTCTAGGGACATAGAAATCTCTCTAGGGACATAGAAATCCCTCTAGGGACATAGAAATCTATCCCTCTAGGGACCTAGAAATCCCTCTAGGGACCTAGAAATCCCTCTAGGGACCTAGAAATCCCTCTAGGAACCTAGAAATCCCTCTAGGGACCTAGAAATCCCTCTAGGGACATAGAAATCTCTCTCTCTAGGGACCTAGAAATCAATCTAGGGACCTAGAAATCCCTCTAGGGACCTAGAAATCTCTCTAGGGACATAGAAATCCCTCTAGGGACATAGAAATCTATCCCTCTAGGGACCTAGAAATCCCTCTAGGGACCTAGAAATCCCTCTAGGGACCTAGAAATCTATCCCTCTAGGGACCTAGAAATCCCTCTAGGGACATTGAAATCCCTCTAGGGACCTAGAAATCTATCCCTCTAGGGACCTAGAAATCCCTCTAGGGACATAGAAATCTCTCTCTCTAGGGACCTAGAAATCCCTCTAGGGACATAGAAATCTCTCTCTCTAGGGACCTAGAAATCCCTCTAGGGACCTAGAAATCCCTCTAGCGACATAGAAATCCCTCTAGCGACATAGAAATCCCTCTAGGGACATAGAAATCTATCGCTCTAGGGACCTAGAAATCCCTCTAGGGACCTAGAAATCCCTCTAGGGACATTGAAATCCCTCTAGGGACCTAGAAATCCCTCTAGGGACCTAGAAATCCCTCTAGGGACATAGAAATCCCTCTAGGGACCTAGAAATCTCTCTAGGGACATAGAAATCCCTCTAGGGACCTAGAAATCCCTCTAGGGACATAGAAATCTCTCTCTCTAGGGACCTAGAAATCCCTCTAGGGACATAGAAATCCCTCTAGGGACCTAGAAATCTATCCCTCTAGGGACATAGAAATCCCTCTAGGGACCTAGAAATCTATCCCTCTAGGGACCTAGAAATCCCTCTAGGGACATTGAAATCCCTCTAGGGACCTAGAAATCTCTCTAGTGACATAGAAATCCCTCTAGGGACATAGAAATCTATCCCTCTAGGGACCTAGAAATCCCTCTAGGGACCTAGAAATCCCTCTAGGGACATTGAAATCCCTCTAGGGACCTAGAAATCCCTCTAGGGACCTAGAAATCCCTCTAGGGACATAGAAATCCCTCTAGGGACCTAGAAATCTCTCTAGGGACATAGAAATCCCTCTAGGGACCTAGAAATCCCTCTAGGGACATAGAAATCTCTCTCTCTAGGGACCTAGAAATCCCTCTAGGGACATAGAAATCCCTCTAGGGACCTAGAAATCTATCCCTCTAGGGACATAGAAATCCCTCTAGGGACCTAGAAATCTATCCCTCTAGGGACCTAGAAATCCCTCTAGGGACATTGAAATCCCTCTAGGGACCTAGAAATCTCTCTAGTGACATAGAAATCCCTCTAGGGACATAGAAATCTATCCCTCTAGGGACCTAGAAATCCCTCTAGGGACCTAGAAATCCCTCTAGGGACATAGAAATCTCTCTCTCTAGGGACCTAGAAATCAATCTAGGGACCTAGAAATCCCTCTAGGGACCTAGAAATCTCTCTAGGGACATAGAAATCCCTCTAGGGACATAGAAATCTATCCCTCTAGGGACCTAGAAATCCCTCTAGGGACCTAGAAATCCCTCTAGGGACATAGAAATCTCTCTCTCTAGGGACCTAGAAATCCCTCTAGGGACATAGAAATCCCTCTAGGGACCTAGAAATCTATCCCTCTAGGGACATAGAAATCCCTCTAGGGACCTAGAAATCTATCCCTCTAGGGACCTAGAAATCCCTCTAGGGACCTAGAAATCCCTCTAGCGACATAGAAATCCCTCTAGCGACATAGAAATCCCTCTAGGGACATAGAAATCCCTCTAGGGACATAGAAATCCCTATAGGGACATAGAAATCCCTCTAGGGACATAGAAATCTATCCCTCTAGGGACATAGAAATCCCTCTAGGGACCTAGAAATCCCTCTAGGGACATTGAAATCTATCCCTCTAGGGACCTAGAAATCCCTCTAGGGACATTGAAATCCCTCTAGGGACCTAGAAATCTCTCTAGGGACATAGAAATCTCTCTAGGGACATAGAAATCCCTCTAGGGACATAGAAATCTATCCCTCTAGGGACCTAGAAATCCCTCTAGGGACCTAGAAATCCCTCTAGGGACCTAGAAATCCCTCTAGGAACCTAGAAATCCCTCTAGGGACCTAGAAATCCCTCTAGGGACATAGAAATCTCTCTCTCTAGGGACCTAGAAATCAATCTAGGGACCTAGAAATCCCTCTAGGGACCTAGAAATCTCTCTAGGGACATAGAAATCCCTCTAGGGACATAGAAATCTATCCCTCTAGGGACCTAGAAATCCCTCTAGGGACCTAGAAATCCCTCTAGGGACCTAGAAATCTATCCCTCTAGGGACCTAGAAATCCCTCTAGGGACATTGAAATCCCTCTAGGGACCTAGAAATCTATCCCTCTAGGGACCTAGAAATCCCTCTAGGGACATAGAAATCTCTCTCTCTAGGGACCTAGAAATCCCTCTAGGGACATAGAAATCTCTCTCTCTAGGGACCTAGAAATCCCTCTAGGGACCTAGAAATCCCTCTAGCGACATAGAAATCCCTCTAGCGACATAGAAATCCCTCTAGGGACATAGAAATCTATCGCTCTAGGGACCTAGAAATCCCTCTAGGGACCTAGAAATCCCTCTAGGGACATTGAAATCCCTCTAGGGACCTAGAAATCCCTCTAGGGACCTAGAAATCCCTCTAGGGACATAGAAATCCCTCTAGGGACCTAGAAATCTCTCTAGGGACATAGAAATACCTCTAGGGACCTAGAAATCCCTCTAGGGACATAGAAATCTCTCTCTCTAGGGACCTAGAAATCCCTCTAGGGACATAGAAATCCCTCTAGGGACCTAGAAATCTATCCCTCTAGGGACATAGAAATCCCTCTAGGGACCTAGAAATCTATCCCTCTAGGGACCTAGAAATCCCTCTAGGGACATTGAAATCCCTCTAGGGACCTAGAAATCTCTCTAGTGACATAGAAATCCCTCTAGGGACATAGAAATCTATCCCTCTAGGGACCTAGAAATCCCTCTAGGGACCTAGAAATCCCTCTAGGGACATTGAAATCCCTCTAGGGACATAGAAATCCCTCTAGGGACCTAGAAATCCCTCTAGGGACATAGAAATCCCTCTAGGGACCTAGAAATCTCTCTAGGGACATAGAAATCCCTCTAGGGACCTAGAAATCCCTCTAGGGACATAGAAATCTCTCTCTCTAGGGACCTAGAAATCCCTCTAGGGACATAGAAATCCCTCTAGGGACCTAGAAATCTATCCCTCTAGGGACATAGAAATCCCTCTAGGGACCTAGAAATCTATCCCTCTAGGGACCTAGAAATCCCTCTAGGGACATTGAAATCCCTCTAGGGACCTAGAAATCTCTCTAGTGACATAGAAATCCCTCTAGGGACATAGAAATCTATCCCTCTAGGGACCTAGAAATCCCTCTAGGGACCTAGAAATCCCTCTAGGGACATAGAAATCTCTCTCTCTAGGGACCTAGAAATCAATCTAGGGACCTAGAAATCCCTCTAGGGACCTAGAAATCTCTCTAGGGACATAGAAATCCCTCTAGGGACATAGAAATCTATCCCTCTAGGGACCTAGAAATCCCTCTAGGGACCTAGAAATCCCTCTAGGGACATAGAAATCTCTCTCTCTAGGGACCTAGAAATCCCTCTAGGGACATAGAAATCCCTCTAGGGACCTAGAAATCTATCCCTCTAGGGACATAGAAATCCCTCTAGGGACCTAGAAATCTATCCCTCTAGGGACCTAGAAATCCCTCTAGGGACATTGAAATCCCTCTAGGGACCTAGAAATCTCTCTAGTGACATAGAAATCCCTCTAGGGACATAGAAATCTATCCCTCTAGGGACCTAGAAATCCCTCTAGGGACATTGAAATCCCTCTAGGGACCTAGAAATCTATCCCTCTAGGGACCTAGAAATCCCTCTAGGGACATTGAAATCCCTCTAGGGACCTAGAAATCTATCCCTCTAGGGACCTAGAAATCCCTCTAGGGACCTAGAAATCCCTCTAGGGACATAGAAATCTCTCTCTCTAGGGACCTAGAAATCCCTCTAGGGACATAGAAATCTCTCTCTCTAGGGACCTAGAAATCCCTCTAGGGACCTAGAAATCCCTCTAGCGACATAGAAATCCCTCTAGCGACATAGAAATCCCTCTAGGGACATAGAAATCTATCGCTCTAGGGACCTAGAAATCCCTCTAGGGACCTAGAAATCCCTCTAGGGACATTGAAATCCCTCTAGGGACCTAGAAATCCCTCTAGGGACCTAGAAATCCCTCTAGGGACATAGAAATCCCTCTAGGGACCTAGAAATCTCTCTAGGGACATAGAAATCCCTCTAGGGACCTAGAAATCCCTCTAGGGACATAGAAATCTCTCTCTCTAGGGACCTAGAAATCCCTCTAGGGACATAGAAATCCCTCTAGGGACCTAGAAATCTATCCCTCTAGGGACATAGAAATCCCTCTAGGGACCTAGAAATCTATCCCTCTAGGGACATAGAAATCCCTCTAGGGACCTAGAAATCTATCCCTCTAGGGACCTAGAAATCCCTCTAGGGACATTGAAATCCCTCTAGGGACCTAGAAATCTCTCTAGTGACATAGAAATCCCTCTAGGGACATAGAAATCTATCCCTCTAGGGACCTAGAAATCCCTCTAGGGACCTAGAAATCCCTCTAGGGACATAGAAATCCCTCTAGCGACATAGAAATCCCTCTAGGGACATAGAAATCTATCCCTCTAGGGACATAGAAATCCCTCTAGGGACCTAGAAATCCCTCTAGGGACATTGAAATCTATATCTCTAGGGACCTAGAAATCCCTCTAGGGACATTGAAATCCCTCTAGGGACCTAGAAATCTCTCTAGGGACATAGAAATCTCTCTAGGGACATAGAAATCCCTCTAGGGACCTAGAAAGCCCTCTAGGGACATTGAAATCCCTCTAGGGACCTAGAAATCCCTCTAGGGACCTAGAAATCCCTCTAGGGACATAGAAATCCCTCTAGGGACCTAGAAATCTCTCTAGGGACATAGAAATCCCTCTAGGGACATAGAAATCTTTCCCTCTAGGGACCTAGAAATCCCTCTAGGGACATAGAAATCTCTCTCTCTAGGGACCTAGAAATCCCTCTAGGGACATAGAAATCTCTCTCTCTAGGGACCTAGAAATCCCTCTAGGGACCTAGAAATCCCTCTAGCGACATAGAAATCCCTCTAGCGACATAGAAATCCCTCTAGGGACATAGAAATCCCTCTAGGGACATAGAAATCCCTATAGGGACATAGAAATCCCTCTAGGGACATAGAAATCTATCCCTCTAGGGACATAGAAATCCCTCTAGGGACATAGAAATCCCTCTAGGGACATTGAAATCCCTTTAGGGACATAGAAATCCCTCTAGGGACCTAGAAATCTATCCCTCTAGGGACCTAGAAATCCCTCTAGGGACATTGAAATCCCTCTAGGGACCTAGAAATCTCTCTAGTGACATAGAAATCCCTCTAGGGACATAGAAATCTATCCCTCTAGGGACCTAGAAATCCCTCTAGGGACCTAGAAATCCCTCTAGGGACATAGAAATCCCTCTAGCGACATAGAAATCCCTCTAGGGACATAGAAATCTATCCCTCTAGGGACATAGAAATCCCTCTAGGGACATAGAAATCCCTCTAGGGACATAGAAATATATCCCTCTAGGGACATAGAAATCCCTCTAGGGACCTAGAAATCCCTCTAGGGACCTAGAAATCCCTCTAGGGACATAGAAATCTATCCCTCTAGGGACATAGAAATCCCTCTAGGGACATAGAAATCCCTCTAGGGACATAGAAATCCCTCTAGGGACATAGAAATCCCTCTAGGGACCTAGAAATCTATCCCTCTAGGGACCTAGAAATCCCTCTAGGGACATTGAAATCCCTCTAGGGACCTAGAAATCCCTCTAGGGACATTGAAATCCCTCTAGGGACCTAGAAATCTATCCCTCTAGGGACCTAGAAATCCCTCTAGGGACATTGAAATCCCTCTAGGGACCTAGAAATCTATCCCTCTAGGGACCTAGAAATCCCTCTAGGGACCTAGAAATCCCTCTAGGGACATAGAAATCTCTCTCTCTAGGGACCTAGAAATCCCTCTAGGGACCTAGAAATCCCTCTAGCGACATAGAAATCCCTCTAGCGACATAGAAATCCCTCTAGGGACATAGAAATCTATCGCTCTAGGGACATAGAAATCCCTCTAGGGACCTAGAAATCCCTCTAGGGACATAGAAATCCCTCTAGGGACATAGAAATCTATCCCTCTAGGGACCTAGAAATCCCTCTAGGGACCTAGAAATCCCTCTAGGGACCTAGAAATCCCTCTAGGGACCTAGAAATCCCTCTAGGGACCTAGAAATCCCTCTAGGGACATAGAAATCTCTCTCTCTAGGGACCTAGAAATCCCTCTAGGGACATAGAAATCCCTCTAGGGACATAGAAATCTATCCCTCTAGGGACATAGAAATCCCTCTAGGGACATAGAAATCCCTCTAGGGACATAGAAATCCCTCTAGGGACATAGAAATCCCTCTAGGGACCTAGAAATCTATCCCTCTAGGGACCTAGAAATCCCTCTAGGGACATTGAAATCCCTCTAGGGACCTAGAAATCCCTCTAGGGACATTGAAATCCCTCTAGGGACCTAGAAATCTATCCCTCTAGGGACCTAGAAATCCCTCTGGGGACATTGAAATCCCTCTAGGGACCTAGAAATCTATCCCTCTAGGGACCTAGAAATCCCTCTAGGGACATAGAAATCTCTCTCTCTAGGGACCTAGAAATCCCTCTAGGGACATAGAAATCTCTCTCTCTAGGGACCTAGAAATCCCTCTAGGGACCTAGAAATCCCTCTAGCGACATAGAAATCCCTCTAGCGACATAGAAATCCCTCTAGGGACATAGAAATCTATCGCTCTAGGGACATAGAAATCCCTCTAGGGACCTAGAAATCCCTCTAGGGACATAGAAATCTATCCCTCTAGAGACCTAGAAATCCCTCTAGGGACATAGAAATCCCTCTATGGACATAGAAATCCCTCTAGGGACATATAAATCTATCCCTCTAGGGACATAGAAATCCCTCTAGGGACCTAGAAATCCCTCTAGGGACATAGAAATCCCTCTAGGGACATAGAAATCCCTCTAGGGACATAGAAATCTATCCCTCTAGGGACATAGAAATCCCTCTAGGGACCTAGAAATCCCTCTAGGGACCTAGAAATCCCTCTAGGGACATTGAAATCCCTCTAGGGACCTAGAAATCCCTCTAGGGACCTAGAAATCCCTCTAGGGACATAGAAATCCCTCTAGGGACCTAGTAATCTCTCTAGGGACATAGAAATCCCTCTAGGGACATAGAAATCTATCCCTCTAGGGACCTAGAAATCCCTCTAGGGACCTAGAAATCCCTCTAAGGACCTAGAAATCCCTCTAGAGACCTAGAAATCCCTCTAGGGACATAGAAATCTCTCTCTCTAGGGACCTAGAAATCCCTCTAGGGACATAGAAATCTCTCTCTCTAGGGACCTAGAAATCCCTCTAGGGACCTAGAAATCCCTCTAGCGACATAGAAATCCCTCTAGCGACATAGAAATCCCTCTAGGGACATAGAAATCCCTCTAGGGACATAGAAATCCCTATAGGGACATAGAAATCCCTCTAGGGACATAGAAATCTATCCCTCTAGGGACATAGAAATCCCTCTAGGGACATAGAAATCCCTCTAGGGACATTGAAATCCCTCTAGGGACATAGAAATCCCTCTAGGGACCTAGAAATCTATCCCTCTAGGGACCTAGAAATCCCTCTAGGGACATTGAAATCCCTCTAGGGACCTAGAAATCTCTCTAGGGACATAGAAATCTCTCTAGGGACATAGAAATCCCTCTAGGGACATAGAAATCTATCCCTCTAGGGACCTAGAAATCCCTCTAGGGACCTAGAAATCCCTCTAGGGACCTAGAAATCCCTCTAGGGACCTAGAAATCCCTCTAGGGACCTAGAAATCCCTCTAGGAACCTAGAAATCCCTCTAGGGACATAGAAATCCCTCTAGGGACATAGAAATCTCTCTCTCTAGGGACCTAGAAATCAATCTAGGGACCTAGAAATCCCTCTAGGGACCTAGAAATCTCTCTAGGGACATAGAAATCCCTCTAGGGACATAGAAATCTATCCCTCTAGGGACCTAGAAATCCCTCTAGGGACCTAGAAATCCCTCTAGGGACCTAGAAATCCCTCTAGGGACATAGAAATCTCTCTCTCTCTAGGGACCTAGAAATCCCTCTAGGGACATAGAAATCCCTCTAGGGACCTAGAAATCTATCCCTCTAGGGACATAGAAATCCCTCTAGGGACCTAGAAATCTATCCCTCTAGGGACCTAGAAATCCCTCTAGGGACATTGAAATCCCTCTAGGGACCTAGAAATCTCTCTAGTGACATAGAAATCCCTCTAGGGACATAGAATTCTATCCCTCTAGGGACCTAGAAATCCCTCTAGGGACCTAGAAATCCCTCTAGGGACATAGAAATCCCTCTAGGGACCTAGAAATCTATCCCTCTAGGGACCTAGAAATCCCTCTAGGGACCTAGAAATCCCTCTAGGGACATAGAAATCTCTCTCTCTAGGGACCTAGAAATCCCTCTAGGGACATAGAAATCTCTCTCTCTAGGGACCTAGAAATCCCTCTAGGGACCTAGAAATCCCTCTAGCGACATAGAAATCCCTCTATGGACATAGAAATCCCTCTAGGGACATATAAATCTATCCCTCTAGGGACATAGAAATCCCTCTAGGGACCTAGAAATCCCTCTAGGGACATAGAAATCCCTCTAGGGACATAGAAATCCCTCTAGGGACATAGAAATCTATCCCTCTAGGGACATAGAAATCCCTCTAGGGACCTAGAAATCCCTCTAGGGACATTGAAATCCCTCTAGGGACCTAGAAATCCCTCTAGGGACCTAGAAATCCCTCTAGGGACATAGAAATCCCTCTAGGGACCTAGAAATCTCTCTAGGGACATAGAAATCCCTCTAGGGACATAGAAATCTATCCCTCTAGGGACCTAGAAATCCCTCTAGGGACCTAGAAATCCCTCTAGGGACCTAGAAATCCCTCTAGGGACATAGAAATCTCTCTCTCTAGGGACCTAGAAATCCCTCTAGGGACATAGAAATCTCTCTCTCTAGGGACCTAGAAATCCCTCTAGGGACCTAGAAATCCCTCTAGCGACATAGAAATCCCTCTAGCGACATAGAAATCCCTCTAGGGACATAGAAATCCCTCTAGGGACATAGAAATCCCTATAGGGACATAGAAATCCCTCTAGGGACATAGAAATCTATCCCTCTAGGGACATAGAAATCCCTCTAGGGACATAGAAATCCCTCTAGGGACATAGAAATCCCTCTAGGGACATTGAAATCCCTCTAGGGACATAGAAATCCCTCTAGGGACCTAGAAATCTATCCCTCTAGGGACCTAGAAATCCCTCTAGGGACATTGAAATCCCTCTAGGGACCTAGAAATCTCTCTAGGGACATAGAAATCTCTCTAGGGACATAGAAATCCCTCTAGGGACATAGAAATCTATCCCTCTAGGGACCTAGAAATCCCTCTAGGGACCTAGAAATCCCTCTAGGGACCTAGAAATCCCTCTAGGGACCTAGAAATCCCTCTAGGGACCTAGAAATCCCTCTAGGAACCTAGAAATCCCTCTAGGGACATAGAAATCCTTCTAGGGACATAGAAATCTCTCTCTCTAGGGACCTAGAAATCAATCTAGGGACCTAGAAATCCCTCTAGGGACCTAGAAATCTCTCTAGGGACATAGAAATCCCTCTAGGGACATAGAAATCTATCCCTCTAGGGACCTAGAAATCCCTCTAGGGACCTAGAAATCCCTCTAGGGACCTAGAAATCCCTCTAGGGACATAGAAATCTCTCTCTCTAGGGACCTAGAAATCCCTCTAGGGACATAGAAATCCCTCTAGGGACCTTGAAATCTATCCCTCTAGGGACATAGAAATCCCTCTAGGGACCTAGAAATCTATCCCTCTAGGGACCTAGAAATCCCTCTAGGGACATTGAAATCCCTCTAGGGACCTAGAAATCTCTCTAGTGACATAGAAATCCCTCTAGGGACATAGAATTCTATCCCTCTAGGGACCTAGAAATCCCTCTAGGGACCTAGAAATCCCTCTAGGGACATAGAAATCCCTCTAGCGACATAGAAATCCCTCTAGGGACATAGAAATCTATCCCTCTAGGGACATAGAAATCCCTCTAGGGACCTAGAAATCCCTCTAGGGACATTGAAATCTATCCCTCTAGGGACCTAGAAATCCCTCTAGGGACATTGAAGTCCCTCTAGGGACCTAGAAATCTCTCTAGGGACATAGAAATCTCTCTAGGGACATAGAAATCCCTCTAGGGACCTAGAAATCCCTCTAGGGACATTGAAATCCCTCTAGGGACCTAGAAATCCCTCTAGGGACATAGAAATCCCTCTAGGGACCTAGAAATCTCTCTAGGGACATAGAAATCCCTCTAGGGACATAGAAATCTCTCTCTCTAGGGACCTAGAAATCCCTCTAGGGACATAGAAATCTCTCTCTCTAGGGACCTAGAAATCCCTCTAGGGACCTAGAAATCCCTCTAGCGACATAGAAATCCCTCTAGCGACATACAAATCCCTCTAGGGACATAGAAATCTCTCTCTCTAGGGACCTAGAAATCCCTCTAGGGACCTAAAAATCCCTCTAGCGACATAGAAATCCCTCTAGCGACATACAAATCCCTCTAGGGACATAGAAATCCCTCTAGGGACATAGAAATCCCTATAGGGACATAGAAATCCCTCTAGGGACATAGAAATCTATCCCTCTAGGGACATAGAAATCCCTCTAGGGACATAGAAATCCCTCTAGGGACATTGAAATCCCTCTAGGGACATAGAAATCCCTCTAGGGACCTAGAAATCTATCCCTCTAGGGACCTAGAAATCCCTCTAGGGACATTGAAATCCCTCTAGGGACCTAGAAATCTCTCTAGTGACATAGAAATCCCTCTAGGGACATAGAAATCTATCCCTCTAGGGACCTAGAAATCCCTCTAGGGACCTAGAAATCCCTCTAGGGACATAGAAATCCCTCTAGCGACATAGAAATCCCTCTAGGGACATAGAAATCTATCCCTCTAGGGACATAGAAATCCCTCTAGGGACCTAGAAATCCCTCTAGGGACATTGAAATCTATCCCTCTAGGGACATTGAAATCCCTCTAGGGACCTAGAAATCTCTCTAGGGACATAGAAATCTCTCTAGGGACATAGAAATCCCTCTAGGGACATAGAAATCTATCCCTCTAGGGACCTAGAAATCCCTCTAGGGACCTAGAAATCCCTCTAGGGACCTAGAAATCCCTCTAGGGACCTAGAAATCCCTCTAGGGACCTAGAAATCCCTCTAGGGACATAGAAATCTCTCTCTCTAGGGACCTAGAAATCCCTCTAGGGACATAGAAATCCCTCTAGGGACATAGAAATCTATCCCTCTAGGGACATAGAAATCCCTCTAGGGACATAGAAATCCCTCTAGGGACATAGAAATCCCTCTAGGGACATAGAAATCTATCCCTCTAGGGACCTAGAAATCCCTCTAGGGACATAGAAATCCCTCTAGGGACCTAGAAATCTATCCCTCTAGGGACCTAGAAATCCCTCTAGGGACATTGAAATCCCTCTAGCGACCTAGAAATCCCTCTAGGGACATTGAAATCCCTCTAGGGACCTAGAAATCTATCCCTCTAGGGACCTAGAAATCCCTCTAGGGACATTGAAATCCCTCTAGGGACCTAGAAATCTATCCCTCTAGGGACATAGAAATCCCTCTAGGGACATAGAAATCCCTCTAGGGACATTGAAATCCCTTTAGGGACATAGAAATCCCTCTAGGGACCTAGAAATCTATCCCTCTAGGGACCTAGAAATCCCTCTAGGGACATTGAAATCCCTCTAGGGACCTAGAAATCTCTCTAGGGACATATAAATCTATCCCTCTAGGGACATAGAAATCCCTCTAGGGACCTAGAAATCCCTCTAGGGACATAGAAATCCCTCTAGGGACATAGAAATCCCTCTAGGGACATAGAAATCTATCCCTCTAGGGACATAGAAATCCCTCTAGGGACCTAGAAATCCCTCTAGGGACATTGAAATCCCTCTAGGGACCTAGAAATCCCTCTAGGGACCTAGAAATCCCTCTAGGGACATAGAAATCCCTCTAGGGACCTAGAAATCTCTCTAGGGACATAGAAATCCCTCTAGGGACATAGAAATCTATCCCTCTAGGGACCTAGAAATCCCTCTAGGGACCTAGAAATCCCTCTAGGGACCTAGAAATCCCTCTAGGGACATAGAAATCTCTCTCTCTAGGGACCTAGAAATCCCTCTAGGGACATAGAAATCTCTCTCTCTAGGGACCTAGAAATCCCTCTAGGGACCTAGAAATCCCTCTAGCGACATAGAAATCCCTCTAGCGACATAGAAATCCCTCTAGGGACATAGAAATCCCTCTAGGGACATAGAAATCCCTATAGGGACATAGAAATCCCTCTAGGGACATAGAAATCTATCCCTCTAGGGACATAGAAATCCCTCTAGGGACATAGAAATCCCTCTAGGGACATAGAAATCCCTCTAGGGACATTGAAATCCCTCTAGGGACATAGAAATCCCTCTAGGGACCTAGAAATCTATCCCTCTAGGGACCTAGAAATCCCTCTAGGGACATTGAAATCCCTCTAGGGACCTAGAAATCTCTCTAGGGACATAGAAATCTCTCTAGGGACATAGAAATCCCTCTAGGGACATAGAAATCTATCCCTCTAGGGACCTAGAAATCCCTCTAGGGACCTAGAAATCCCTCTAGGGACCTAGAAATCCCTCTAGGGACCTAGAAATCCCTCTAGGGACCTAGAAATCCCTCTAGGAACCTAGAAATCCCTCTAGGGACATAGAAATCCTTCTAGGGACATAGAAATCTCTCTCTCTAGGGACCTAGAAATCAATCTAGGGACCTAGAAATCCCTCTAGGGACCTAGAAATCTCTCTAGGGACATAGAAATCCCTCTAGGGACATAGAAATCTATCCCTCTAGGGACCTAGAAATCCCTCTAGGGACCTAGAAATCCCTCTAGGGACCTAGAAATCCCTCTAGGGACATAGAAATCTCTCTCTCTAGGGACCTAGAAATCCCTCTAGGGACATAGAAATCCCTCTAGGGACCTAGAAATCTATCCCTCTAGGGACATAGAAATCCCTCTAGGGACCTAGAAATCTATCCCTCTAGGGACCTAGAAATCCCTCTAGGGACATTGAAATCCCTCTAGGGACCTAGAAATCTCTCTAGTGACATAGAAATCCCTCTAGGGACATAGAATTCTATCCCTCTAGGGACCTAGAAATCCCTCTAGGGACCTAGAAATCCCTCTAGGGACATAGAAATCCCTCTAGCGACATAGAAATCCCTCTAGGGACATAGAAATCTATCCCTCTAGGGACATAGAAATCCCTCTAGGGACCTAGAAATCCCTCTAGGGACATTGAAATCTATCCCTCTAGGGACCTAGAAATCCCTCTAGGGACATTGAAGTCCCTCTAGGGACCTAGAAATCCCTCTAGGGACCTAGAAATCCCTCTAGGGACATTGAAATCCCTCTAGGGACCTAGAAATCCCTCTAGGGACATAGAAATCCCTCTAGGGACCTAGAAATCTCTCTAGGGACATAGAAATCCCTCTAGGGACATAGAAATCTCTCTCTCTAGGGACCTAGAAATCCCTCTAGGGACATAGAAATCTCTCTCTCTAGGGACCTAGAAATCCCTCTAGGGACCTAGAAATCCCTCTAGCGACATAGAAATCCCTCTAGCGACATACAAATCCCTCTAGGGACATAGAAATCTCTCTCTCTAGGGACCTAGAAATCCCTCGAGGGACCTAAAAATCCCTCTAGCGACATAGAAATCCCTCTAGCGACATACAAATCCCTCTAGGGACATAGAAATCCCTCTAGGGACATAGAAATCCCTATAGGGACATAGAAATCCCTCTAGGGACATAGAAATCTATCCCTCTAGGGACATAGAAATCCCTCTAGGGACATAGAAATCCCTCTAGGGACATTGAAATCCCTCTAGGGACATAGAAATCCCTCTAGGGACCTAGAAATCTATCCCTCTAGGGACCTAGAAATCCCTCTAGGGACATTGAAATCCCTCTAGGGACCTAGAAATCTCTCTAGTGACATAGAAATCCCTCTAGGGACATAGAAATCTATCCCTCTAGGGACCTAGAAATCCCTCTAGGGACCTAGAAATCCCTCTAGGGACATAGAAATCCCTCTAGCGACATAGAAATCCCTCTAGGGACATAGAAATCTATCCCTCTAGGGACATAGAAATCCCTCTAGGGACCTAGAAATCCCTCTAGGGACATTGAAATCTATCCCTCTAGGGACATTGAAATCCCTCTAGGGACCTAGAAATCTCTCTAGGGACATAGAAATCTCTCTAGGGACATAGAAATCCCTCTAGGGACATAGAAATCTATCCCTCTAGGGACCTAGAAATCCCTCTAGGGACCTAGAAATCCCTCTAGGGACCTAGAAATCCCTCTAGGGACCTAGAAATCCCTCTAGGGACCTAGAAATCCCTCTAGGGACATAGAAATCTCTCTCTCTAGGGACCTAGAAATCCCTCTAGGGACATAGAAATCCCTCTAGGGACATAGAAATCTATCCCTCTAGGGACATAGAAATCCCTCTAGGGACATAGAAATCCCTCTAGGGACATAGAAATCCCTCTAGGGACATAGAAATCTATCCCTCTAGGGACCTAGAAATCCCTCTAGGGACATAGAAATCCCTCTAGGGACCTAGAAATCTATCCCTCTAGGGACCTAGAAATCCCTCTAGGGACATTGAAATCCCTCTAGCGACCTAGAAATCCCTCTAGGGACATTGAAATCCCTCTAGGGACCTAGAAATCTATCCCTCTAGGGACCTAGAAATCCCTCTAGGGACATTGAAATCCCTCTAGGGACCTAGAAATCTATCCCTCTAGGGACATAGAAATCCCTCTAGGGACATAGAAATCCCTCTAGGGACATTGAAATCCCTTTAGGGACATAGAAATCCCTCTAGGGACCTAGAAATCTATCCCTCTAGGGACCTAGAAATCCCTCTAGGGACATTGAAATCCCTCTAGGGACCTAGAAATCTCTCTAGTGACATAGAAATCCCTCTAGGGACATAGAAATCTATCCCTCTAGGGACCTACAAATCCCTCTAGGGACCTAGAAATCCCTCTAGGGACATAGAAATCCCTCTAGCGACATAGAAATCCCTCTAGGGACATAGAAATCTATCCCTCTAGGGACATAGAAATCCCTCTAGGGACATAGAAATCCCTCTAGGGACATAGAAATATATCCCTCTAGGGACATAGAAATCCCTCTAGGGACCTAGAAATCCCTCTAGGGACCTAGAAATCCCTCTAGGGACATAGAAATCTATCCCTCTAGGGACATAGAAATCCCTCTAGGGACATAGAAATCCCTCTAGGGACATAGAAATCCCTCTAGGGACATTGAAATCCCTCTAGGGACCTAGAAATCCCTCTAGGGACCTAGAAATCCCTCTAGGGACATAGAAATCCCTCTAGGGACCTAGAAATCTCTCTAGGGACATAGAAATCCCTCTAGGGACATAGAAATCTATCCCTCTAGGGACCTAGAAATCCCTCTAGGGACCTAGAAATCCCTCTAGGGACCTAGAAATCCCTCTAGGGACCTAGAAATCCCTCTAGGGACATAGAAATCTCTCTCTCTAGGGACCTAGAAATCCCTCTAGGGACATAGAAATCTCTCTCTCTAGGGACCTAGAAATCCCTCTAGGGACCTAGAAATCCCTCTAGCGACATAGAAATCCCTCTAGCGACATAGAAATCCCTCTAGGGACATAGAAATCCCTCTAGGGACATAGAAATCCCTATAGGGACATAGAAATCCCTCTAGGGACATAGAAATCTATCCCTCTAGGGACATAGAAATCCCTCTAGGGACATAGAAATCCCTCTAGGGACATTGAAATCCCTCTAGGGACATAGAAATCCCTCTAGGGACCTAGAAATCTATCCCTCTAGGGACCTAGAAATCCCTCTAGGGACATTGAAATCCCTCTAGGGACCTAGAAATCTCTCTAGGGACATAGAAATCTCTCTAGGGACATAGAAATCCCTCTAGGGACATAGAAATCTATCCCTCTAGGGACCTAGAAATCCTTCTAGGGACCTAGAAATCCCTCTAGGGACCTAGAAATCCCTCTAGGGACCTAGAAATCCCTCTAGGGACCTAGAAATCCCTCTAGGAACCTAGAAATCCCTCTAGGGACATAGAAATCCCTCTAGGGACATAGAAATCTCTCTCTCTAGGGACCTAGAAATCAATCTAGGGACCTAGAAATCCCTCTAGGGACCTAGAAATCTCTCTAGGGACATAGAAATCCCTCTAGGGACATAGAAATCTATCCCTCTAGGGACCTAGAAATCCCTCTAGGGACCTAGAAATCCCTCTAGGGACCTAGAAATCCCTCTAGGGACATAGAAATCTCTCTCTCTAGGGACCTAGAAATCCCTCTAGGGACATAGAAATCCCTCTAGGGACCTAGAAATCTATCCCTCTAGGGACATAGAAATCCCTCTAGGGACCTAGAAATCTATCCCTCTAGGGACCTAGAAATCCCTCTAGGGACATTGAAATCCCTCTAGGGACCTAGAAATCTCTCTAGTGACATAGAAATCCCTCTAGGGACATAGAAATCTATCCCTCTAGGGACCTAGAAATCCCTCTAGGGACCTAGAAATCCCTCTAGGGACATAGAAATCCCTCTAGCGACATAGAAATCCCTCTAGGGACATAGAAATCTATCCCTCTAGGGACATAGAAATCCCTCTAGGGACCTAGAAATCTATCCCTCTAGGGACATAGAAATCCCTCTAGGGACCTAGAAATCTATCCCTCTAGGGACCTAGAAATCCCTCTAGGGACATTGAAATCCCTCTAGGGACCTAGAAATCTCTCTAGTGACATAGAAATCCCTCTAGGGACATAGAAATCTATCCCTCTAGGGACCTAGAAATCCCTCTAGGGACCTAGAAATCCCTCTAGGGACATAGAAATCCCTCTAGCGACATAGAAATCCCTCTAGGGACATAGAAATCTATCCCTCTAGGGACATAGAAATCCCTCTAGGGACCTAGAAATCCCTCTAGGGACATTGAAATCTATCCCTCTAGGGACCTAGAAATCCCTCTAGGGACATTGAAATCCCTCTAGGGACCTAGAAATCTCTCTAGGGACATAGAAATCTCTCTAGGGACATAGAAATCCCTCTAGGGACCTAGAAATCCCTCTAGGGACATTGAAATCCCTCTAGGGACCTAGAAATCCCTCTAGGGACCTAGAAATCCCTCTAGGGACATAGAAATCCCTCTAGGGACCTAGAAATCTCTCTAGGGACATAGAAATCCCTCTAGGGACATAGAAATCTTTCCCTCTAGGGACCTAGAAATCCCTCTAGGGACATAGAAATCTCTCTCTCTAGGGACCTAGAAATCCCTCTAGGGACATAGAAATCTCTCTCTCTAGGGACCTAGAAATCCCTCTAGGGACCTAGAAATCCCTCTAGCGACATAGAAATCCCTCTAGCGACATAGAAATCCCTCTAGGGACATAGAAATCCCTCTAGGGACATAGAAATCCCTATAGGGACATAGAAATCCCTCTAGGGACATAGAAATCTATCCCTCTAGGGACATAGAAATCCCTCTAGGGACATAGAAATCCCTCTAGGGACATTGAAATCCCTTTAGGGACATAGAAATCCCTCTAGGGACCTAGAAATCTATCCCTCTAGGGACCTAGAAATCCCTCTAGGGACATAGAAATCCCTCTAGGGACATAGAAATCCCTCTAGGGACATAGAAATCCCTCTAGGGACATAGAAATCTATCCCTCTAGGGACCTAGAAATCCCTCTAGGGACATAGAAATCCCTCTAGGGACCTAGAAATCTATCCCTCTAGGGACCTAGAAATCCCTCTAGGGACATTGAAATCCCTCTAGCGACCTAGAAATCCCTCTAGGGACATTGAAATCCCTCTAGGGACCTAGAAATCTATCCCTCTAGGGACCTAGAAATCCCTCTAGGGACATTGAAATCCCTCTAGGGACCTAGAAATCTATCCCTCTAGGGACATAGAAATCCCTCTAGGGACATAGAAATCCCTCTAGGGACATTGAAATCCCTTTAGGGACATAGAAATCCCTCTAGGGACCTAGAAATCTATCCCTCTAGGGACCTAGAAATCCCTCTAGGGACATTGAAATCCCTCTAGGGACCTAGAAATCTCTCTAGTGACATAGAAATCCCTCTAGGGACATAGAAATCTATCCCTCTAGGGACCTACAAATCCCTCTAGGGACCTAGAAATCCCTCTAGGGACATAGAAATCCCTCTAGCGACATAGAAATCCCTCTAGGGACATAGAAATCTATCCCTCTAGGGACATAGAAATCCCTCTAGGGACATAGAAATCCCTCTAGGGACATAGAAATATATCCCTCTAGGGACATAGAAATCCCTCTAGGGACCTAGAAATCCCTCTAGGGACCTAGAAATCCCTCTAGGGACATAGAAATCTATCCCTCTAGGGACATAGAAATCCCTCTAGGGACATAGAAATCCCTCTAGGGACCTAGAAATCCCTCTAGGGACCTAGAAATCCCTCTAGGGACATAGAAATCTCTCTCTCTAGGGACCTAGAAATCCCTCTAGGGACATAGAAATCTCTCTCTCTAGGGACCTAGAAATCCCTCTAGGGACCTAGAAATCCCTCTAGCGACATAGAAATCCCTCTAGCGACATAGAAATCCCTCTAGGGACATAGAAATCCCTCTAGGGACATAGAAATCCCTATAGGGACATAGAAATCCCTCTAGGGACATAGAAATCTATCCCTCTAGGGACATAGAAATCCCTCTAGGGACATAGAAATCCCTCTAGGGACATTGAAATCCCTCTAGGGACATAGAAATCCCTCTAGGGACCTAGAAATCTATCCCTCTAGGGACCTAGAAATCCCTCTAGGGACATTGAAATCCCTCTAGGGACCTAGAAATCTCTCTAGGGACATAGAAATCTCTCTAGGGACATAGAAATCCCTCTAGGGACATAGAAATCTATCCCTCTAGGGACCTAGAAATCCTTCTAGGGACCTAGAAATCCCTCTAGGGACCTAGAAATCCCTCTAGGGACCTAGAAATCCCTCTAGGGACCTAGAAATCCCTCTAGGAACCTAGAAATCCCTCTAGGGACATAGAAATCCCTCTAGGGACATAGAAATCTCTCTCTCTAGGGACCTAGAAATCAATCTAGGGACCTAGAAATCCCTCTAGGGACCTAGAAATCTCTCTAGGGACATAGAAATCCCTCTAGGGACATAGAAATCTATCCCTCTAGGGACCTAGAAATCCCTCTAGGGACCTAGAAATCCCTCTAGGGACCTAGAAATCCCTCTAGGGACATAGAAATCTCTCTCTCTAGGGACCTAGAAATCCCTCTAGGGACATAGAAATCCCTCTAGGGACCTAGAAATCTATCCCTCTAGGGACATAGAAATCCCTCTAGGGACCTAGAAATCTATCCCTCTAGGGACCTAGAAATCCCTCTAGGGACATTGAAATCCCTCTAGGGACCTAGAAATCTCTCTAGTGACATAGAAATCCCTCTAGGGACATAGAAATCTATCCCTCTAGGGACCTAGAAATCCCTCTAGGGACCTAGAAATCCCTCTAGGGACATAGAAATCCCTCTAGCGACATAGAAATCCCTCTAGGGACATAGAAATCTATCCCTCTAGGGACATAGAAATCCCTCTAGGGACCTAGAAATCTATCCCTCTAGGGACATAGAAATCCCTCTAGGGACCTAGAAATCTATCCCTCTAGGGACCTAGAAATCCCTCTAGGGACATTGAAATCCCTCTAGGGACCTAGAAATCTCTCTAGTGACATAGAAATCCCTCTAGGGACATAGAAATCTATCCCTCTAGGGACCTAGAAATCCCTCTAGGGACCTAGAAATCCCTCTAGGGACATAGAAATCCCTCTAGCGACATAGAAATCCCTCTAGGGACATAGAAATCTATCCCTCTAGGGACATAGAAATCCCTCTAGGGACCTAGAAATCCCTCTAGGGACATTGAAATCTATCCCTCTAGGGACCTAGAAATCCCTCTAGGGACATTGAAATCCCTCTAGGGACCTAGAAATCTCTCTAGGGACATAGAAATCTCTCTAGGGACATAGAAATCCCTCTAGGGACCTAGAAATCCCTCTAGGGACATTGAAATCCCTCTAGGGACCTAGAAATCCCTCTAGGGACCTAGAAATCCCTCTAGGGACATAGAAATCCCTCTAGGGACCTAGAAATCTCTCTAGGGACATAGAAATCCCTCTAGGGACATAGAAATCTTTCCCTCTAGGGACCTAGAAATCCCTCTAGGGACATAGAAATCTCTCTCTCTAGGGACCTAGAAATCCCTCTAGGGACATAGAAATCTCTCTCTCTAGGGACCTAGAAATCCCTCTAGGGACCTAGAAATCCCTCTAGCGACATAGAAATCCCTCTAGCGACATAGAAATCCCTCTAGGGACATAGAAATCCCTCTAGGGACATAGAAATCCCTATAGGGACATAGAAATCCCTCTAGGGACATAGAAATCTATCCCTCTAGGGACATAGAAATCCCTCTAGGGACATAGAAATCCCTCTAGGGACATTGAAATCCCTTTAGGGACATAGAAATCCCTCTAGGGACCTAGAAATCTATCCCTCTAGGGACCTAGAAATCCCTCTAGGGACATTGAAATCCCTCTAGGGACCTAGAAATCTCTCTAGTGACATAGAAATCCCTCTAGGGACATAGAAATCTATCCCACTAGGGACCTAGAAATCCCTCTAGGGACCTAGAAATCCCTCTAGGGACATAGAAATCCCTCTAGCGACATAGAAATCCCTCTAGGGACATAGAAATCTATCCCTCTAGGGACATAGAAATCCCTCTAGGGACATAGAAATCCCTCTAGGGACATAGAAATATATCCCTCTAGGGACATAGAAATCCCTCTAGGGACCTAGAAATCCCTCTAGGGACCTAGAAATCCCTCTAGGGACATAGAAATCTATCCCTCTAGGGACATAGAAATCCCTCTAGGGACATAGAAATCCCTCTAGGGACATAGAAATCCCTCTAGGGACATAGAAATCCCTCTAGGGACCTAGAAATCTATCCCTCTAGGGACCTAGAAATCCCTCTAGGGACATTGAAATCCCTCTAGGGACCTAGAAATCCCTCTAGGGACATTGAAATCCCTCTAGGGACCTAGAAATCTATCCCTCTAGGGACCTAGAAATCCCTCTAGGGACATTGAAATCCCTCTAGGGACCTAGAAATCTATCCCTCTAGGGACCTAGAAATCCCTCTAGGGACCTAGAAATCCCTCTAGGGACATAGAAATCTCTCTCTCTAGGGACCTAGAAATCCCTCTAGGGACCTAGAAATCCCTCTAGCGACATAGAAATCCCTCTAGCGACATAGAAATCCCTCTAGGGACATAGAAATCTATCGCTCTAGGGACATAGAAATCCCTCTAGGGACCTAGAAATCCCTCTAGGGACATAGAAATCCCTCTAGGGACATAGAAATCTATCCCTCTAGGGACCTAGAAATCCCTCTAGGGACCTAGAAATCCCTCTAGGGACCTAGAAATCCCTCTAGGGACCTAGAAATCCCTCTAGGGACATAGAAATCTCTCTCTCTAGGGACCTAGAAATCCCTCTAGGGACATAGAAATCCCTCTAGGGACATAGAAATCTATCCCTCTAGGGACATAGAAATCCCTCTAGGGACATAGAAATCCCTCTAGGGACATAGAAATCCCTCTAGGGACATAGAAATCCCTCTAGGGACCTAGAAATCTATCCCTCTAGGGACCTAGAAATCCCTCTAGGGACATTGAAATCCCTCTAGGGACCTAGAAATCCCTCTAGGGACATTGAAATCCCTCTAGGGACCTAGAAATCTATCCCTCTAGGGACCTAGAAATCCCTCTGGGGACATTGAAATCCCTCTAGGGACCTAGAAATCTATCCCTCTAGGGACCTAGAAATCCCTCTAGGGACCTAGAAATCCCTCTAGGGACATAGAAATCTCTCTCTCTAGGGACCTAGAAATCCCTCTAGGGACATAGAAATCTCTCTCTCTAGGGACCTAGAAATCCCTCTAGGGACCTAGAAATCCCTCTAGCGACATAGAAATCCCTCTAGCGACATAGAAATCCCTCTAGGGACATAGAAATCTATCGCTCTAGGGACATAGAAATCCCTCTAGGGACCTAGAAATCCCTCTAGGGACATAGAAATCTATCCCTCTAGAGACCTAGAAATCCCTCTAGGGACATAGAAATCCCTCTATGGACATAGAAATCCCTCTAGGGACATATAAATCTATCCCTCTAGGGACATAGAAATCCCTCTAGGGACCTAGAAATCCCTCTAGGGACATAGAAATCCCTCTAGGGACATAGAAATCCCTCTAGGGACATAGAAATCTATCCCTCTAGGGACATAGAAATCCCTCTAGGGACCTAGAAATCCCTCTAGGGACCTAGAAATCCCTCTAGGGACATTGAAATCCCTCTAGGGACCTAGAAATCCCTCTAGGGACCTAGAAATCCCTCTAGGGACATAGAAATCCCTCTAGGGACCTAGAAATCTCTCTAGGGACATAGAAATCCCTCTAGGGACATAGAAATCTATCCCTCTAGGGACCTAGAAATCCCTCTAGGGACCTAGAAATCCCTCTAGGGACCTAGAAATCCCTCTAGAGACCTAGAAATCCCTCTAGGGACATAGAAATCTCTCTCTCTAGGGACCTAGAAATCCCTCTAGGGACATAGAAATCTCTCTCTCTAGGGACCTAGAAATCCCTCTAGGGACCTAGAAATCCCTCTAGCGACATAGAAATCCCTCTAGCGACATAGAAATCCCTCTAGGGACATAGAAATCCCTCTAGGGACATAGAAATCCCTATAGGGACATAGAAATCCCTCTAGGGACATAGAAATCTATCCCTCTAGGGACATAGAAATCCCTCTAGGGACATAGAAATCCCTCTAGGGACATTGAAATCCCTCTAGGGACATAGAAATCCCTCTAGGGACCTAGAAATCTATCCCTCTAGGGACCTAGAAATCCCTCTAGGGACATTGAAATCCCTCTAGGGACCTAGAAATCTCTCTAGGGACATAGAAATCTCTCTAGGGACATAGAAATCCCTCTAGGGACATAGAAATCTATCCCTCTAGGGACCTAGAAATCCCTCTAGGGACCTAGAAATCCCTCTAGGGACCTAGAAATCCCTCTAGGGACCTAGAAATCCCTCTAGGGACCTAGAAATCCCTCTAGGAACCTAGAAATCCCTCTAGGGACATAGAAATCCCTCTAGGGACATAGAAATCTCTCTCTCTAGGGACCTAGAAATCAATCTAGGGACCTAGAAATCCCTCTAGGGACCTAGAAATCTCTCTAGGGACATAGAAATCCCTCTAGGGACATAGAAATCTATCCCTCTAGGGACCTAGAAATCCCTCTAGGGACCTAGAAATCCCTCTAGGGACCTAGAAATCCCTCTAGGGACATAGAAATCTCTCTCTCTAGGGACCTAGAAATCCCTCTAGGGACATAGAAATCCCTCTAGGGACCTAGAAATCTATCCCTCTAGGGACATAGAAATCCCTCTAGGGACCTAGAAATCTATCCCTCTAGGGACCTAGAAATCCCTCTAGGGACATTGAAATCCCTCTAGGGACCTAGAAATCTCTCTAGTGACATAGAAATCCCTCTAGGGACATAGAATTCTATCCCTCTAGGGACCTAGAAATCCCTCTAGGGACCTAGAAATCCCTCTAGGGACATAGAAATCCCTCTAGGGACCTAGAAATCTATCCCTCTAGGGACCTAGAAATCCCTCTAGGGACCTAGAAATCCCTCTAGGGACATAGAAATCTCTCTCTCTAGGGACCTAGAAATCCCTCTAGGGACATAGAAATCTCTCTCTCTAGGGACCTAGAAATCCCTCTAGGGACCTAGAAATCCCTCTAGCGACATAGAAATCCCTCTATGGACATAGAAATCCCTCTAGGGACATATAAATCTATCCCTCTAGGGACATAGAAATCCCTCTAGGGACCTAGAAATCCCTCTAGGGACATAGAAATCCCTCTAGGGACATAGAAATCCCTCTAGGGACATAGAAATCTATCCCTCTAGGGACATAGAAATCCCTCTAGGGACCTAGAAATCCCTCTAGGGACATTGAAATCCCTCTAGGGACCTAGAAATCCCTCTAGGGACCTAGAAATCCCTCTAGGGACATAGAAATCCCTCTAGGGACATAGAAATCCCTCTAGGGACATAGAAATCTATCCCTCTAGGGACCTAGAAATCCCTCTAGGGACCTAGAAATCCCTCTAGGGACCTAGAAATCCCTCTAGGGACCTAGAAATCTCTCTAGGGACATAGAAATCCCTCTAGGGACATAGAAATCTATCCCTCTAGGGACCTAGAAATCCCTCTAGGGACCTAGAAATCCCTCTAGGGACCTAGAAATCCCTCTAGGGACATAGAAATCTCTCTCTCTAGGGACCTAGAAATCCCTCTAGGGACATAGAAATCCCTCTAGGGACCTAGAAATCTATCCCTCTAGGGACATAGAAATCCCTCTAGGGACCTAGAAATCTATCCCTCTAGGGACCTAGAAATCCCTCTAGGGACATTGAAATCCCTCTAGGGACCTAGAAATCTCTCTAGTGACATAGAAATCCCTCTAGGGACATAGAATTCTATCCCTCTAGGGACCTAGAAATCCCTCTAGGGACCTAGAAATCCCTCTAGGGACATAGAAATCCCTCTAGGGACCTAGAAATCTATCCCTCTAGGGACCTAGAAATCCCTCTAGGGACCTAGAAATCCCTCTAGGGACATAGAAATCTCTCTCTCTAGGGACCTAGAAATCCCTCTAGGGACATAGAAATCTCTCTCTCTAGGGACCTAGAAATCCCTCTAGGGACCTAGAAATCCCTCTAGCGACATAGAAATCCCTCTATGGACATAGAAATCCCTCTAGGGACATATAAATCTATCCCTCTAGGGACATAGAAATCCCTCTAGGGACCTAGAAATCCCTCTAGGGACATAGAAATCCCTCTAGGGACATAGAAATCCCTCTAGGGACATAGAAATCTATCCCTCTAGGGACATAGAAATCCCTCTAGGGACCTAGAAATCCCTCTAGGGACATTGAAATCCCTCTAGGGACCTAGAAATCCCTCTAGGGACCTAGAAATCCCTCTAGGGACATAGAAATCCCTCTAGGGACCTAGAAATCTCTCTAGGGACATAGAAATCCCTCTAGGGACATAGAAATCTATCCCTCTAGGGACCTAGAAATCCCTCTAGGGACCTAGAAATCCCTCTAGGGACCTAGAAATCCCTCTAGGGACCTAGAAATCCCTCTAGGGACATAGAAATCTCTCTCTCTAGGGACCTAGAAATCCCTCTAGGGACATAGAAATCTCTCTCTCTAGGGACCTAGAAATCCCTCTAGGGACCTAGAAATCCCTCTAGCGACATAGAAATCCCTCTAGCGACATAGAAATCCCTCTAGGGACATAGAAATCCCTCTAGGGACATAGAAATCTATCCCTCTAGGGACATAGAAATCCCTCTAGGGACATAGAAATCCCTCTAGGGACATAGAAATCCCTCTAGGGACATTGAAATCCCTCTAGGGACATAGAAATCCCTCTAGGGACCTAGAAATCTATCCCTCTAGGGACCTAGAAATCCCTCTAGGGACATTGAAATCCCTCTAGGGACCTAGAAATCTCTCTAGGGACATAGAAATCTCTCTAGGGACATAGAAATCCCTCTAGGGACATAGAAATCTATCCCTCTAGGGACCTAGAAATCCCTCTAGGGACCTAGAAATCCCTCTAGGGACCTAGAAAACCCTCTAGGGACCTAGAAATCCCTCTAGGGACCTAGAAATCCCTCTAGGAACCTAGAAATCCCTCTAGGGACATAGAAATCCTTCTAGGGACATAGAAATCTCTCTCTCTAGGGACCTAGAAATCAATCTAGGGACCTAGAAATCCCTCTAGGGACCTAGAAATCTCTCTAGGGACATAGAAATCCCTCTAGGGACATAGAAATCTATCCCTCTAGGGACCTAGAAATCCCTCTAGGGACCTAGAAATCCCTCTAGGGACCTAGAAATCCCTCTAGGGACATAGAAATCTCTCTCTCTAGGGACCTAGAAATCCCTCTAGGGACATAGAAATCCCTCTAGGGACCTAGAAATCTATCCCTCTAGGGACATAGAAATCCCTCTAGGGACCTAGAAATCTATCCCTCTAGGGACCTAGAAATCCCTCTAGGGACATTGAAATCCCTCTAGGGACCTAGAAATCTCTCTAGTGACATAGAAATCCCTCTAGGGACATAGAATTCTATCCCTCTAGGGACCTAGAAATCCCTCTAGGGACCTAGAAATCCCTCTAGGGACATAGAAATCCCTCTAGCGACATAGAAATCCCTCTAGGGACATAGAAATCTATCCCTCTAGGGACATAGAAATCCCTCTAGGGACCTAGAAATCCCTCTAGGGACATTGAAATCTATCCCTCTAGGGACCTAGAAATCCCTCTAGGGACATTGAAGTCCCTCTAGGGACCTAGAAATCTCTCTAGGGACATAGAAATCTCTCTAGGGACATAGAAATCCCTCTAGGGACCTAGAAATCCCTCTAGGGACATTGAAATCCCTCTAGGGACCTAGAAATCCCTCTAGGGACATAGAAATCCCTCTAGGGACCTAGAAATCTCTCTAGGGACATAGAAATCCCTCTAGGGACATAGAAATCTCTCTCTCTAGGGACCTAGAAATCCCTCTAGGGACATAGAAATCTCTCTCTCTAGGGACCTAGAAATCCCTCTAGGGACCTAGAAATCCCTCTAGCGACATAGAAATCCCTCTAGCGACATACAAATCCCTCTAGGGACATAGAAATCTCTCTCTCTAGGGACCTAGAAATCCCTCTAGGGACCTAGAAATCCCTCTAGCGACATAGAAATCCCTCTAGCGACATACAAATCCCTCTAGGGACATAGAAATCCCTCTAGGGACATAGAAATCCCTATAGGGACATAGAAATCCCTCTAGGGACATAGAAATCTATCCCTCTAGGGACATAGAAATCCCTCTAGGGACATAGAAATCCCTCTAGGGACATTGAAATCCCTCTAGGGACATAGAAATCCCTCTAGGGACCTAGAAATCTATCCCTCTAGGGACCTAGAAATCCCTCTAGGGACATTGAAATCCCTCTAGGGACCTAGAAATCTCTCTAGTGACATAGAAATCCCTCTAGGGACATAGAAATCTATCCCTCTAGGGACCTAGAAATCCCTCTAGGGACCTAGAAATCCCTCTAGGGACATAGAAATCCCTCTAGCGACATAGAAATCCCTCTAGGGACATAGAAATCTATCCCTCTAGGGACATAGAAATCCCTCTAGGGACCTAGAAATCCCTCTAGGGACATTGAAATCTATCCCTCTAGGGACATTGAAATCCCTCTAGGGACCTAGAAATCTCTCTAGGGACATAGAAATCTCTCTAGGGACATAGAAATCCCTCTAGGGACATAGAAATCTATCCCTCTAGGGACCTAGAAATCCCTCTAGGGACCTAGAAATCCCTCTAGGGACCTAGAAATCCCTCTAGGGACCTAGAAATCCCTCTAGGGACCTAGAAATCCCTCTAGGGACATAGAAATCTCTCTCTCTAGGGACCTAGAAATCCCTCTAGGGACATAGAAATCCCTCTAGGGACATAGAAATCTATCCCTCTAGGGACATAGAAATCCCTCTAGGGACATAGAAATCCCTCTAGGGACATAGAAATCCCTCTAGGGACATAGAAATCTATCCCTCTAGGGACCTAGAAATCCCTCTAGGGACATAGAAATCCCTCTAGGGACCTAGAAATCTATCCCTCTAGGGACCTAGAAATCCCTCTAGGGACATTGAAATCCCTCTAGGGACCTAGAAATCCCTCTAGGGACATTGAAATCCCTCTAGGGACCTAGAAATCTATCCCTCTAGGGACCTAGAAATCCCTCTAGGGACATTGAAATCCCTCTAGGGACCTAGAAATCTATCCCTCTAGGGACATAGAAATCCCTCTAGGGACATAGAAATCCCTCTAGGGACATTGAAATCCCTTTAGGGACATAGAAATCCCTCTAGGGACCTAGAAATCTATCCCTCTAGGGACCTAGAAATCCCTCTAGGGACATTGAAATCCCTCTAGGGACCTAGAAATCTCTCTAGTGACATAGAAATCCCTCTAGGGACATAGAAATCTATCCCTCTAGGGACCTACAAATCCCTCTAGGGACCTAGAAATCCCTCTAGGGACATAGAAATCCCTCTAGCGACATAGAAATCCCTCTAGGGACATAGAAATCTATCCCTCTAGGGACATAGAAATCCCTCTAGGGACATAGAAATCCCTCTAGGGACATAGAAATATATCCCTCTAGGGACATAGAAATCCCTCTAGGGACCTAGAAATCCCTCTAGGGACCTAGAAATCCCTCTAGGGACATAGAAATCTATCCCTCTAGGGACATAGAAATCCCTCTAGGGACATAGAAATCCCTCTAGGGACATAGAAATCCCTCTAGGGACATTGAAATCCCTCTAGGGACCTAGAAATCCCTCTAGGGACCTAGAAATCCCTCTAGGGACATAGAAATCCCTCTAGGGACCTAGAAATCTCTATAGGGACATAGAAATCCCTCTAGGGACATAGAAATCTATCCCTCTAGGGACCTAGAAATCCCTCTAGGGACCTAGAAATCCCTCTAGGGACCTAGAAATCCCTCTAGGGACCTAGAAATCCCTCTAGGGACATAGAAATCTCTCTCTCTAGGGACCTAGAAATCCCTCTAGGGACATAGAAATCTCTCTCTCTAGGGACCTAGAAATCCCTCTAGGGACCTAGAAATCCCTCTAGCGACATAGAAATCCCTCTAGCGACATAGAAATCCCTCTAGGGACATAGAAATCCCTCTAGGGACATAGAAATCCCTATAGGGACATAGAAATCCCTCTAGGGACATAGAAATCTATCCCTCTAGGGACATAGAAATCCCTCTAGGGACATAGAAATCCCTCTAGGGACATTGAAATCCCTCTAGGGACATAGAAATCCCTCTAGGGACCTAGAAATCTATCCCTCTAGGGACCTAGAAATCCCTCTAGGGACATTGAAATCCCTCTAGGGACCTAGAAATCTCTCTAGGGACATAGAAATCTCTCTAGGGACATAGAAATCCCTCTAGGGACATAGAAATCTATCCCTCTAGGGACCTAGAAATCCTTCTAGGGACCTAGAAATCCCTCTAGGGACCTAGAAATCCCTCTAGGGACCTAGAAATCCCTCTAGGGACCTAGAAATCCCTCTAGGAACCTAGAAATCCCTCTAGGGACATAGAAATCCCTCTAGGGACATAGAAATCTCTCTCTCTAGGGACCTAGAAATCAATCTAGGGACCTAGAAATCCCTCTAGGGACCTAGAAATCTCTCTAGGGACATAGAAATCCCTCTAGGGACATAGAAATCTATCCCTCTAGGGACCTAGAAATCCCTCTAGGGACCTAGAAATCCCTCTAGGGACCTAGAAATCCCTCTAGGGACATAGAAATCTCTCTCTCTAGGGACCTAGAAATCCCTCTAGGGACATAGAAATCCCTCTAGGGACCTAGAAATCTATCCCTCTAGGGACATAGAAATCCCTCTAGGGACCTAGAAATCTATCCCTCTAGGGACCTAGAAATCCCTCTAGGGACATTGAAATCCCTCTAGGGACCTAGAAATCTCTCTAGTGACATAGAAATCCCTCTAGGGACATAGAAATCTATCCCTCTAGGGACCTAGAAATCCCTCTAGGGACCTAGAAATCCCTCTAGGGACATAGAAATCCCTCTAGCGACATAGAAATCCCTCTAGGGACATAGAAATCTATCCCTCTAGGGACATAGAAATCCCTCTAGGGACCTAGAAATCCCTCTAGGGACATTGAAATCTATCCCTCTAGGGACCTAGAAATCCCTCTAGGGACATTGAAGTCCCTCTAGGGACCTAGAAATCTCTCTAGGGACATAGAAATCTCTCTAGGGACATAGAAATCCCTCTAGGGACCTAGAAATCCCTCTAGGGACATTGAAGTCCCTCTAGGGACCTAGAAATCTCTCTAGGGACATAGAAATCTCTCTAGGGACATAGAAATCCCTCTAGGGACCTAGAAATCCCTCTAGGGACATTGAAATCCCTCTAGGGACCTAGAAATCCCTCTAGGGACATAGAAATCCCTCTAGGGACATAGAAATCTATCCCTCTAGGGACCTAGAAATCCCTCTAGGGACCTAGAAATCCCTCTAGGGACATAGAAATCCCTCTAGCGACATAGAAATCCCTCTAGGGACATAGAAATCTATCCCTCTAGGGACATAGAAATCCCTCTAGGGACCTAGAAATCCCTCTAGGGACATTGAAATCTATCCCTCTAGGGACCTAGAAATCTATCTAGGGACATTGAAATCCCTCTAGGGACCTAGAAATCTCTCTAGGGACATAGAAATCTCTCTAGGGACATAGAAATCCCTCTAGGGACATAGAAATCTATCCCTCTAGGGACCTAGAAATCCCTCTAGGGACCTAGAAATCCCTCTAGGGACCTAGAAATCCCTCTAGGGACCTAGAAATCCCTCTAGGGACCTAGAAATCCCTCTAGGGACATAGAAATCTCTCTCTCTAGGGACCTAGAAATCCCTCTAGGGACATAGAAATCCCTCTAGGGACATAGAAATCTATCCCTCTAGGGACATAGAAATCCCTCTAGGGACATAGAAATCCCTCTAGGGACATAGAAATCCCTCTAGGGACATAGAAATCCCTCTAGGGACCTAGAAATCTATCCCTCTAGGGACCTCAAATCCCTCTAGGGACATAGAAATCCCTCTAGGGACCTAGAAATCTATCCCTCTAGGGACCTAGAAATCCCTCTAGGGACATTGAAATCCCTCTAGGGACCTAGAAATCCCTCTAGGGACATTGAAATCCCTCTAGGGACCTAGAAATCTATCCCTCTAGGGACCTAGAAATCCCTCTAGGGACATTGAAATCCCTCTAGGGACCTAGAAATCTATCCCTCTAGGGACATAGAAATCCCTCTAGGGACATAGAAATCCCTCTAGGGACATTGAAATCCCTTTAGGGACATAGAAATCCCTCTAGGGACCTAGAAATCTATCCCTCTAGGGACCTAGAAATCCCTCTAGGGACATTGAAATCCCTCTAGGGACCTAGAAATCTCTCTAGTGACATAGAAATCCCTCTAGGGACATAGAAATCTATCCCTCTAGGGACCTACAAATCCCTCTAGGGACCTAGAAATCCCTCTAGGGACATAGAAATCCCTCTAGCGACATAGAAATCCCTCTAGGGACATAGAAATCTATCCCTCTAGGGACATAGAAATCCCTCTAGGGACATAGAAATCCCTCTAGGGACATAGAAATATATCCCACTAGGGACATAGAAATCCCTCTAGGGACCTAGAAATCCCTCTAGGGACATAGAAATCTATCCCTCTAGGGACATAGAAATCCCTCTAGGGACATAGAAATCCCTCTAGGGACATAGAAATCCCTCTAGGGACATAGAAATCCCTCTAGGGACCTAGAAATCTATCCCTCTAGGGACCTAGAAATCCCTCTAGGGACATTGAAATCCCTCTAGGGACCTAGAAATCCCTCTAGGGACATTGAAATCCCTCTAGGGACCTAGAAATCTATCCCTCTAGGGACCTAGAAATCCCTCTAGGGACATTGAAATCCCTCTAGGGACCTAGAAATCTATCCCTCTAGGGACCTAGAAATCCCTCTAGGGACCTAGAAATCCCTCTAGGGACATAGAAATCTCTCTCTCTAGTGACCTAGAAATCCCTCTAGGGACCTAGAAATCCCTCTAGCGACATAGAAATCCCTCTAGCGACATAGAAATCCCTCTAGGGACATAGAAATCTATCGCTCTAGGGACATAGAAATCCCTCTAGGGACCTAGAAATCCCTCTAGGGACATAGAAATCCCTCTAGGGACATAGAAATCTATCCCTCTAGGGACCTAGAAATCCCTCTAGGGACCTAGAAATCCCTCTAGGGACCTAGAAATCCCTCTAGGGACCTAGAAATCCCTCTAGGGACCTAGAAATCCCTCTAGGGACCTAGAAATCCCTCTAGGGACCTAGAAATCCCTCTAGGGACATAGAAATCTCTCTCTCTAGGGACCTAGAAATCCCTCTAGGGACATAGAAATCCCTCTAGGGACATAGAAATCTATCCCTCTAGGGACATAGAAATCCCTCTAGGGACATAGAAATCCCTCTAGGGACATAGAAATCCCTCTAGGGACATAGAAATCCCTCTAGGGACCTAGAAATCTATCCCTCTAGGGACCTAGAAATCCCCCTAGGGACATTGAAATCCCTCTAGGGACCTAGAAATCCCTCTAGGGACATTGAAATCCCTCTAGGGACCTAGAAATCTATCCCTCTAGGGACCTAGAAATCCCTCTGGGGACATTGAAATCCCTCTAGGGACCTAGAAATCTATCCCTCTAGGGACCTAGAAATCCCTCTAGGGACCTAGAAATCCCTCTAGGGACATAGAAATCTCTCTCTCTAGGGACCTAGAAATCCCTCTAGGGACATAGAAATCTCTCTCTCTAGGGACCTAGAAATCCCTCTAGGGACCTAGAAATCCCTCTAGCGACATAGAAATCCCTCTAGCGACATAGAAATCCCTCTAGGGACATAGAAATCTATCGCTCTAGGGACATAGAAATCCCTCTAGGGACCTAGAAATCCCTCTAGGGACATAGAAATCTATCCCTCTAGGGACCTAGAAATCCCTCTAGGGACATAGAAATCCCTCTATTGACATAGAAATCCCTCTAGGGACATATAAATCTATCCCTCTAGGGACATAGAAATCCCTCTAGGGACATAGAAATCCCTCTAGGGACCTAGAAATCCCTCTAGGGACATAGAAATCCCTCTAGGGACATAGAAATCCCTCTAGGGACATAGAAATCTATCCCTCTAGGGACATAGAAATCCCTCTAGGGACCTAGAAATCCCTCTAGGGACATTGAAATCCCTCTAGGTACCTAGAAATCCCTCTAGGGACCTAGAAATCCCTCTAGGGACATAGAAATCCCTCTAGGGACCTAGAAATCTCTCTAGGGACATAGAAATCCCTCTAGGGACATAGAAATCTATCCCTCTAGGGACCTAGAAATCCCTCTAGGGACCTAGAAATCCCTCTAGGGACCTAGAAATCCCTCTAGGGACCTAGAAATCCCTCTAGGGACATAGAAATCTCTCTCTCTAGGGACCTAGAAATCCCTCTACGGACATAGAAATCTCTCTCTCTAGGGACCTAGAAATCCCTCTAGGGACCTAGAAATCCCTCTAGCGACATAGAAATCCCTCTAGCGACATAGAAATCCCTCTAGGGACATAGAAATCCCTCTAGGGACATAGAAATCCCTATAGGGACATAGAAATCCCTCTAGGGACATAGAAATCTATCCCTCTAGGGACATAGAAATCCCTCTAGGGACATAGAAATCCCTCTAGGGACATTGAAATCCCTCTAGGGACATAGAAATCCCTCTAGGGACCTAGAAATCTATCCCTCTAGGGACCTAGAAATCCCTCTGGGGACATTGAAATCCCTCTAGGGACCTAGAAATCTATCCCTCTAGGGACCTAGAAATCCCTCTAGGGACCTAGAAATCCCTCTAGGGACATAGAAATCTCTCTCTCTAGGTACCTAGAAATCCCTCTAGGGACATAGAAATCTCTCTCTCTAGGGACCTAGAAATCCCTCTAGGGACATAGAAATCTATCCCTCTAGGGACATAGAAATCCCTCTAGGGACCTAGAAATCCCTCTAGGGACCTAGAAATCCCTCTAGGGACATTGAAATCCCTCTAGGGACCTAGAAATCCCTCTAGGGACCTAGAAATCCCTCTAGGGACATAGAAATCCCTCTAGGGACCTAGAAATCTCTCTAGGGACATAGAAATCCCTCTAGGGCCATAGAAATCTATCCCTCTAGGGACCTAGAAATCCCTCTAGGGACCTAGAAATCCCTCTAGGGACCTAGAAATCCCTCTAGGGACCTAGAAATCCCTCTAGGGACATAGAAATCTCTCTCTCTAGGGACCTAGAAATCCCTCTAGGGACATAGAAATCTCTCTCTCTAGGGACCTAGAAATCCCTCTAGGGACCTAGAAATCCCTCTAGCGACATAGAAATCCCTCTAGCGACATAGAAATCCCTCTAGGGACATAGAAATCCCTCTAGGGACATAGAAATCCCTATAGGGACATAGAAATCCCTCTAGGGACATAGAAATCTATCCCTCTAGGGACATAGAAATCCCTCTAGGGACATAGAAATCCCTCTAGGGACATTGAAATCCCTCTAGGGACATAGAAATCCCTCTAGGGACCTAGAAATCTATCCCTCTAGGGACCTAGAAATCCCTCTAGGGACATTGAAATCCCTCTAGGGACCTAGAAATCTCTCTAGGGACATAGAAATCTCTCTAGGGACATAGAAATCCCTCTAGGGACATAGAAATCTATCCCTCTAGGGACCTAGAAATCCCTCTAGGGACCTAGAAATCCCTCTAGGGACCTAGAAATCCCTCTAGGGACCTAGAAATCCCTCTAGGGACCTAGAAATCCCTCTAGGAACCTAGAAATCCCTCTAGGGACCTAGAAATCCCTCTAGGGACATAGAAATCTCTCTCTCTAGGGACCTAGAAATCAATCTAGGGACCTAGAAATCTCTCTAGGGACATAGAAATCCCTCTAGGGACATAGAAATCTATCCCTCTAGGGACCTAGAAATCCCTCTAGGGACCTAGAAATCCCTCTAGGGACATTGAAATCCCTCTAGGTACCTAGAAATCCCTCTAGGGACCTAGAAATCCCTCTAGGGACATAGAAATCCCTCTAGGGACCTAGAAATCTCTCTAGGGACATAGAAATCCCTCTAGGGACATAGAAATCTATCCCTCTAGGGACCTAGAAATCCCTCTAGGGACCTAGAAATCCCTCTAGGGACCTAGAAATCCCTCTAGGGACCTAGAAATCCCTCTAGGGACATAGAAATCTCTCTCTCTAGGGACCTAGAAATCCCTCTACGGACATAGAAATCTCTCTCTCTAGGGACCTAGAAATCCCTCTAGGGACCTAGAAATCCCTCTAGCGACATAGAAATCCCTCTAGCGACATAGAAATCCCTCTAGGGACATAGAAATCCCTCTAGGGACATAGAAATCCCTATAGGGACATAGAAATCCCTCTAGGGACATAGAAATCTATCCCTCTAGGGACATAGAAATCCCTCTAGGGACATAGAAATCCCTCTAGGGACATTGAAATCCCTCTAGGGACATAGAAATCCCTCTAGGGACCTAGAAATCTATCCCTCTAGGGACCTAGAAATCCCTCTGGGGACATTGAAATCCCTCTAGGGACCTAGAAATCTATCCCTCTAGGGACCTAGAAATCCCTCTAGGGACCTAGAAATCCCTCTAGGGACATAGAAATCTCTCTCTCTAGGTACCTAGAAATCCCTCTAGGGACATAGAAATCTCTCTCTCTAGGGACCTAGAAATCCCTCTAGGGACATAGAAATCTATCCCTCTAGGGACATAGAAATCCCTCTAGGGACCTAGAAATCCCTCTAGGGACCTAGAAATCCCTCTAGGGACATTCAAATCCCTCTAGGGACCTAGAAATCCCTCTAGGGACCTAGAAATCCCTCTAGGGACATAGAAATCCCTCTAGGGACCTAGAAATCTCTCTAGGGACATAGAAATCCCTCTAGGGCCATAGAAATCTATCCCTCTAGGGACCTAGAAATCCCTCTAGGGACCTAGAAATCCCTCTAGGGACCTAGAAATCCCTCTAGGGACCTAGAAATCCCTCTAGGGACATAGAAATCTCTCTCTCTAGGGACCTAGAAATCCCTCTAGGGACATAGAAATCTCTCTCTCTAGGGACCTAGAAATCCCTCTAGGGACCTAGAAATCCCTCTAGCGACATAGAAATCCCTCTAGCGACATAGAAATCCCTCTAGGGACATAGAAATCCCTCTAGGGACATAGAAATCCCTATAGGGACATAGAAATCCCTCTAGGGACATAGAAATCTATCCCTCTAGGGACATAGAAATCCCTCTAGGGACATAGAAATCCCTCTAGGGACATTGAAATCCCTCTAGGGACATAGAAATCCCTCTAGGGACCTAGAAATCTATCCCTCTAGGGACCTAGAAATCCCTCTAGGGACATTGAAATCCCTCTAGGGACCTAGAAATCTCTCTAGGGACATAGAAATCTCTCTAGGGACATAGAAATCCCTCTAGGGACATAGAAATCTATCCCTCTAGGGACCTAGAAATCCCTCTAGGGACCTAGAAATCCCTCTAGGGACCTAGAAATCCCTCTAGGGACCTAGAAATCCCTCTAGGGACCTAGAAATCCCTCTAGGAACCTAGAAATCCCTCTAGGGACCTAGAAATCCCTCTAGGGACATAGAAATCTCTCTCTCTAGGGACCTAGAAATCAATCTAGGGACCTAGAAATCTCTCTAGGGACATAGAAATCCCTCTAGGGACATAGAAATCTATCCCTCTAGGGACCTAGAAATCCCTCTAGGGACCTAGAAATCCCTCTAGGGACCTAGAAATCCCTCTAGGGACCTAGAAATCCCTCTAGGAACCTAGAAATCCCTCTAGGGACCTAGAAATCCCTCTAGGGACATAGAAATCTCTCTCTCTAGGGACCTAGAAATCAATCTAGGGACCTAGAAATCCCTCTAGGGACCTAGAAATCCCTCTAGGGACCTAGAAATCCCTCTAGGGACCTAGAAATCCCTCTAGGGACCTAGAAATCCCTCTAGGAACCTAGAAATCCCTCTAGGGACCTAGAAATCCCTCTAGGGACATAGAAATCTCTCTCTCTAGGGACCTATAAATCAATCTAGGGACCTAGAAATCCCTCTAGGGACCTAGAAATCTCTCTAGGGACATAGAAATCCCTCTAGGGACATAGAAATCTATCCCTCTAGGGACCTAGAAATCCCTCTAGGGACCTAGAAATCCCTCTAGGGACCTAGAAATCCCTCTAGGGACATAGAAATCTCTCTCTCTAGGGACCTAGAAATCCCTCTAGGGACATAGAAATCCCTCTAGGGACCTAGAAATCTATCCCTCTAGGGACATAGAAATCCCTCTAGGGACCTAGAAATCTATCCCTCTAGGGACCTAGAAATCCCTCTAGGGACATTGAAATCCCTCTAGGGACCTAGAAATCTCTCTAGTGACATAGAAATCCCTCTAGGGACATAGAAATCTATCCCTCTAGGGACCTAGAAATCCCTCTAGGGACCTAGAAATCCCTCTAGGGACATAGAAATCCCTCTAGCGACATAGAAATCCCTCTAGGGACATAGAAATCTATCCCTCTAGGGACATAGAAATCCCTCTAGGGACCTAGAAATCCCTCTAGGGACATTGAAATCTATCCCTCTAGGGACCTAGAAATCCCTCTAGGGACATTGAAGTCCCTCTAGGGACCTAGAAATCTCTCTAGGGACATAGAAATCTCTCTAGGGACATAGAAATCCCTCTAGGGACCTAGAAATCCCTCTAGGGACATTGAAATCCCTCTAGGGACCTAGAAATCCCTCTAGGGACCTAGAAATCCCTCTAGGGACATAGAAATCCCTCTAGGGACCTAGAAATCTCTCTAGGGACATAGAAATCCCTCTAGGGACATAGAAATCTATCCCTCTAGGGACCTAGAAATCCCTCTAGGGACCTAGAAATCCCTCTAGGGACATTGAAATCTCTCTCTCTAGGGACCTAGAAATCCCTCTAGGGACATAGAAATCTCTCTCTCTAGGGACCTAGAAATCCCTCTAGGGACCTAGAAATCCCTCTAGCGACATAGAAATCCCTCTAGCGACATACAAATCCCTCTAGGGACATAGAAATCCCTCTAGGGACATAGAAATCCCTATAGGGACATAGAAATCCCTCTAGGGACATAGAAATCTATCCCTCTAGGGACATAGAAATCCCTCTAGGGACATAGAAATCCCTCTAGGGACATTGAAATCCCTCTAGGGACATAGAAATCCCTCTAGGGACCTAGAAATCTATCCCTCTAGGGACCTAGAAATCCCTCTAGGGACATAGAAATCCCTCTAGGGACCTAGAAATCTATCCCTCTAGGGACCTAGAAATCCCTCTAGGGACATTGAAATCCCTCTAGGGACCTAGAAATCCCTCTAGGGACATTGAAATCCCTCTAGGGACCTAGAAATCTATCCCTCTAGGGACCTAGAAATCCCTCTAGGGACATTGAAATCCCTCTAGGGACCTAGAAATCTATCCCTCTAGGGACATAGAAATCCCTCTAGGGACATAGAAATCCCTCTAGGGACATTGAAATCCCTTTAGGGACATAGAAATCCCTCTAGGGACCTAGAAATCTATCCCTCTAGGGACCTAGAAATCCCTCTAGGGACATTGAAATCCCTCTAGGGACCTAGAAATCTCTCTAGTGACATAGAAATCCCTCTAGGGACATAGAAATCTATCCCTCTAGGGACCTACAAATCCCTCTAGGGACCTAGAAATCCCTCTAGGGACATAGAAATCCCTCTAGCGACATAGAAATCCCTCTAGGGACATAGAAATCTATCCCTCTAGGGACATAGAAATCCCTCTAGGGACATAGAAATCCCTCTAGGGACATAGAAATATATCCCTCTAGGGACATAGAAATCCCTCTAGGGACCTAGAAATCCCTCTAGGGACCTAGAAATCCCTCTAGGGACATAGAAATCTATCCCTCTAGGGACATAGAAATCCCTCTAGGGACATAGAAATCCCTCTAGGGACATAGAAATCCCTCTAGGGACATAGAAATCCCTCTAGGGACCTAGAAATCTATCCCTCTAGGGACCTAGAAATCCCTCTAGGGACATTGAAATCCCTCTAGGGACCTAGAAATCCCTCTAGGGACATTGAAATCCCTCTAGGGACCTAGAAATCTATCCCTCTAGGGACCTAGAAATCCCTCTAGGGACATTGAAATCCCTCTAGGGACCTAGAAATCTATCCCTCTAGGGACCTAGAAATCCCTCTAGGGACCTAGAAATCCCTCTAGGGACATAGAAATCTCTCTCTCTAGTGACCTAGAAATCCCTCTAGGGACCTAGAAATCCCTCTAGCGACATAGAAATCCCTCTAGCGACATAGAAATCCCTCTAGGGACATAGAAATCTATCGCTCTAGGGACATAGAAATCCCTCTAGGGACCTAGAAATCCCTCTAGGGACATAGAAATCCCTCTAGGGACATAGAAATCTATCCCTCTAGGGACCTAGAAATCCCTCTAGGGACCTAGAAATCCCTCTAGGGACCTAGAAATCCCTCTAGGGACCTAGAAATCCCTCTAGGGACCTAGAAATCCCTCTAGGGACCTAGAAATCCCTCTAGGGACATAGAAATCTCTCTCTCTAGGGACCTAGAAATCCCTCTAGGGACATAGAAATCCCTCTAGGGACATAGAAATCTATCCCTCTAGGGACATAGAAATCCTCTAGGGACATAGAAATCCCTCTAGGGACATAGAAATCCCTCTAGGGACATAGAAATCCCTCTAGGGACATAGAAATCCCTCTAGGGACCTAGAAATCTATCCCTCTAGGGACCTAGAAATCCCTCTAGGGACATTGAAATCCCTCTAGGGACCTAGAAATCCCTCTAGGGACATTGAAATCCCTCTAGGGACCTAGAAATCTATCCCTCTAGGGACCTAGAAATCCCTCTGGGGACATTGAAATCCCTCTAGGGACCTAGAAATCTATCCCTCTAGGGACCTAGAAATCCCTCTAGGGACCTAGAAATCCCTCTAGGGACATAGAAATCTCTCTCTCTAGGGACATAGAAATCCCTCTAGGGACCTAGAAATCCCTCTAGGGACATAGAAATCCCTCTAGGGACATAGAAATCCCTCTAGGGACATAGAAATCTATCCCTCTAGGGACATAGAAATCCCTCTAGGGACCTAGAAATCCCTCTAGGGACCTAGAAATCCCTCTAGGGACATTGAAATCCCTCTAGGGACCTAGAAATCCCTCTAGGGACCTAGAAATCCCTCTAGGGACATAGAAATCCCTCTAGGGACCTAGAAATCTCTCTAGGGACATAGAAATCCCTCTAGGGACATAGAAATCTATCCCTCTAGGGACCTAGAAATCCCTCTAGGGACCTAGAAATCCCTCTAGGGACCTAGAAATCCCTCTAGGGACCTAGAAATCCCTCTAGGGACATAGAAATCTCTCTCTCTAGGGACCTAGAAATCCCTCTACGGACATAGAAATCTCTCTCTCTAGGGACCTAGAAATCCCTCTAGGGACCTAGAAATCCCTCTAGCGACATAGAAATCCCTCTAGCGACATAGAAATCCCTCTAGGGACATAGAAATCCCTCTAGGGACATAGAAATCCCTATAGGGACATAGAAATCCCTCTAGGGACATAGAAATCTATCCCTCTAGGGACATAGAAATCCCTCTAGGGACATAGAAATCCCTCTAGGGACATTGAAATCCCTCTAGGGACATAGAAATCCCTCTAGGGACCTAGAAATCTATCCCTCTAGGGACCTAGAAATCCCTCTGGGGACATTGAAATCCCTCTAGGGACCTAGAAATCTATCCCTCTAGGGACCTAGAAATCCCTCTAGGGACCTAGAAATCCCTCTAGGGACATAGAAATCTCTCTCTCTAGGTACCTAGAAATCCCTCTAGGGACATAGAAATCTCTCTCTCTAGGGACCTAGAAATCCCTCTAGGGACATAGAAATCTATCCCTCTAGGGACATAGAAATCCCTCTAGGGACCTAGAAATCCCTCTAGGGACCTAGAAATCCCTCTAGGGACATTGAAATCCCTCTAGGGACCTAGAAATCCCTCTAGGGACCTAGAAATCCCTCTAGGGACATAGAAATCCCTCTAGGGACCTAGAAATCTCTCTAGGGACATAGAAATCCCTCTAGGGACATAGAAATCTATCCCTCTAGGGACCTAGAAATCCCTCTAGGGACCTAGAAATCCCTCTAGGGACCTAGAAATCCCTCTAGGGACCTAGAAATCCCTCTAGGGACCTAGAAATCCCTCTAGGGACATAGAAATCTCTCTCTCTAGGGACCTAGAAATCCCTCTAGGGACATAGAAATCTCTCTCTCTAGGGACCTAGAAATCCCTCTAGGGACCTAGAAATCCCTCTAGCGACATAGAAATCCCTCTAGCGACATAGAAATCCCTCTAGGGACATAGAAATCCCTCTAGGGACATAGAAATCCCTATAGGGACATAGAAATCCCTCTAGGGACATAGAAATCTATCCCTCTAGGGACATAGAAATCCCTCTAGGGACATAGAAATCCCTCTAGGGACATTGAAATCCCTCTAGGGACATAGAAATCCCTCTAGGGACCTAGAAATCTATCCCTCTAGGGACCTAGAAATCCCTCTAGGGACATTGAAATCCCTCTAGGGACCTAGAAATCTCTCTAGGGACATAGAAATCTCTCTAGGGACATAGAAATCCCTCTAGGGACATAGAAATCTATCCCTCTAGGGACCTAGAAATCCCTCTAGGGACCTAGAAATCCCTCTAGGGACCTAGAAATCCCTCTAGGGACCTAGAAATCCCTCTAGGGACCTAGAAATCCCTCTAGGAACCTAGAAATCCCTCTAGGGACCTAGAAATCCCTCTAGGGACATAGAAATCTCTCTCTCTAGGGACCTATAAATCAATCTAGGGACCTAGAAATCTCTCTAGGGACATAGAAATCCCTCTAGGGACATAGAAATCTATCCCTCTAGGGACCTAGAAATCCCTCTAGGGACCTAGAAATCCCTCTAGGGACCTAGAAATCCCTCTAGGGACCTAGAAATCCCTCTAGGGACCTAGAAATCCCTCTAGGGACCTAGAAATCCCTCTAGGAACCTAGAAATCCCTCTAGGGACCTAGAAATCCCTCTAGGGACATAGAAATCTCTCTCTCTAGGGACCTAGAAATCAATCTAGGGACCTAGAAATCCCTCTAGGGACCTAGAAATCCCTCTAGGGACCTAGAAATCCCTCTAGGGACCTAGAAATCCCTCTAGGGACATTGAAATCTCTCTCTCTAGGGACCTAGAAATCCCTCTAGGGACATAGAAATCTCTCTCTCTAGGGACCTAGAAATCCCTCTAGGGACCTAGAAATCCCTCTAGCGACATAGAAATCCCTCTAGCGACATACAAATCCCTCTAGGGACATAGAAATCCCTCTAGGGACATAGAAATCCCTATAGGGACATAGAAATCCCTCTAGGGACATAGAAATCTATCCCTCTAGGGACATAGAAATCCCTCTAGGGACATAGAAATCCCTCTAGGGACATAGAAATCCCTCTAGGGACCTAGAAATCTATCCCTCTAGGGACATAGAAATCCCTCTAGGGACCTAGAAATCTATCCCTCTAGGGACCTAGAAATCCCTCTAGGGACATTGAAATCCCTCTAGGGACCTAGAAATCTCTCTAGTGACATAGAAATCCCTCTAGGGACATAGAAATCTATCCCTCTAGGGACCTAGAAATCCCTCTAGGGACCTAGAAATCCCTCTAGGGACATAGAAATCCCTCTAGCGACATAGAAATCCCTCTAGGGACATAGAAATCTATCCCTCTAGGGACATAGAAATCCCTCTAGGGACCTAGAAATCCCTCTAGGGACATTGAAATCTATCCCTCTAGGGACCTAGAAATCCCTCTAGGGACATTGAAGTCCCTCTAGGGACCTAGAAATCTCTCTAGGGACATAGAAATCTCTCTAGGGACATAGAAATCCCTCTAGGGACCTAGAAATCCCTCTAGGGACATTGAAATCCCTCTAGGGACCTAGAAATCCCTCTAGGGACCTAGAAATCCCTCTAGGGACATAGAAATCCCTCTAGGGACCTAGAAATCTCTCTAGGGACATAGAAATCCCTCTAGGGACATAGAAATCTATCCCTCTAGGGACCTAGAAATCCCTCTAGGGACCTAGAAATCCCTCTAGGGACATAGAAATCTCTCTCTCTAGGGACCTAGAAATCAATCTAGGGACCTAGAAATCCCTCTAGGGACCTAGAAATCCCTCTAGGGACCTAGAAATCCCTCTAGGGACCTAGAAATCCCTCTAGGAACCTAGAAATCCCTCTAGGGACCTAGAAATCCCTCTAGGGACATAGAAATCTCTCTCTCTAGGGACCTAGAAATCAATCTAGGGACCTAGAAATCCCTCTAGGGACCTAGAAATCTCTCTAGGGACATAGAAATCCCTCTAGGGACATAGAAATCTATCCCTCTAGGGACCTAGAAATCCCTCTAGGGACCTAGAAATCCCTCTAGGGACCTAGAAATCCCTCTAGGGACATAGAAATCTCTCTCTCTAGGGACCTAGAAATCCCTCTAGGGACATAGAAATCCCTCTAGGGACCTAGAAATCTATCCCTCTAGGGACATAGAAATCCCTCTAGGGACCTAGAAATCTATCCCTCTAGGGACCTAGAAATCCCTCTAGGGACATTGAAATCCCTCTAGGGACCTAGAAATCTCTCTAGTGACATAGAAATCCCTCTAGGGACATAGAAATCTATCCCTCTAGGGACCTAGAAATCCCTCTAGGGACCTAGAAATCCCTCTAGGGACATAGAAATCCCTCTAGCGACATAGAAATCCCTCTAGGGACATAGAAATCTATCCCTCTAGGGACATAGAAATCCCTCTAGGGACCTAGAAATCCCTCTAGGGACATTGAAATCTATCCCTCTAGGGACCTAGAAATCCCTCTAGGGACATTGAAGTCCCTCTAGGGACCTAGAAATCTCTCTAGGGACATAGAAATCTCTCTAGGGACATAGAAATCCCTCTAGGGACCTAGAAATCCCTCTAGGGACATTGAAATCCCTCTAGGGACCTAGAAATCCCTCTAGGGACCTAGAAATCCCTCTAGGGACATAGAAATCCCTCTAGGGACCTAGAAATCTCTCTAGGGACATAGAAATCCCTCTAGGGACATAGAAATCTATCCCTCTAGGGACCTAGAAATCCCTCTAGGGACCTAGAAATCCCTCTAGGGACATTGAAATCTCTCTCTCTAGGGACCTAGAAATCCCTCTAGGGACATAGAAATCTCTCTCTCTAGGGACCTAGAAATCCCTCTAGGGACCTAGAAATCCCTCTAGCGACATAGAAATCCCTCTAGCGACATACAAATCCCTCTAGGGACATAGAAATCCCTCTAGGGACATAGAAATCCCTATAGGGACATAGAAATCCCTCTAGGGACATAGAAATCTATCCCTCTAGGGACATAGAAATCCCTCTAGGGACATAGAAATCCCTCTAGGGACATTGAAATCCCTCTAGGGACATAGAAATCCCTCTAGGGACCTAGAAATCTATCCCTCTAGGGACCTAGAAATCCCTCTAGGGACATAGAAATCCCTCTAGGGACCTAGAAATCTATCCCTCTAGGGACCTAGAAATCCCTCTAGGGACATTGAAATCCCTCTAGGGACCTAGAAATCCCTCTAGGGACATTGAAATCCCTCTAGGGACCTAGAAATCTATCCCTCTAGGGACCTAGAAATCCCTCTAGGGACATTGAAATCCCTCTAGGGACCTAGAAATCTATCCCTCTAGGGACATAGAAATCCCTCTAGGGACATAGAAATCCCTCTAGGGACATTGAAATCCCTTTAGGGACATAGAAATCCCTCTAGGGACCTAGAAATCTATCCCTCTAGGGACCTAGAAATCCCTCTAGGGACATTGAAATCCCTCTAGGGACCTAGAAATCTCTCTAGTGACATAGAAATCCCTCTAGGGACATAGAAATCTATCCCTCTAGGGACCTACAAATCCCTCTAGGGACCTAGAAATCCCTCTAGGGACATAGAAATCCCTCTAGCGACATAGAAATCCCTCTAGGGACATAGAAATCTATCCCTCTAGGGACATAGAAATCCCTCTAGGGACATAGAAATCCCTCTAGGGACATAGAAATATATCCCTCTAGGGACATAGAAATCCCTCTAGGGACCTAGAAATCCCTCTAGGGACCTAGAAATCCCTCTAGGGACATAGAAATCTATCCCTCTAGGGACATAGAAATCCCTCTAGGGACATAGAAATCCCTCTAGGGACATAGAAATCCCTCTAGGGACCTAGAAATCTATCCCTCTAGGGACCTAGAAATCCCTCTAGGGACATTGAAATCCCTCTAGGGACCTAGAAATCCCTCTAGGGACATTGAAATCCCTCTAGGGACCTAGAAATCTATCCCTCTTGGGACCTAGAAATCCCTCTAGGGACATTGAAATCCCTCTAGGGACCTAGAAATCTATCCCTCTAGGGACCTAGAAATCCCTCTAGGGACATAGAAATCTCTCTCTCTAGTGACCTAGAAATCCCTCTAGGGACCTAGAAATCCCTCTAGCGACATAGAAATCCCTCTAGCGACATAGAAATCCCTCTAGGGACATAGAAATCTATCGCTCTAGGGACATAGAAATCCCTCTAGGGACCTAGAAATCCCTCTAGGGACATAGAAATCCCTCTAGGGACATAGAAATCTATCCCTCTAGGGACCTAGAAATCCCTCTAGGGACCTAGAAATCCCTCTAGGGACCTAGAAATCCCTCTAGGGACCTAGAAATCCCTCTAGGGACCTAGAAATCCCTCTAGGGACCTAGAAATCCCTCTAGGGACATAGAAATCTCTCTCTCTAGGGACCTAGAAATCCCTCTAGGGACATAGAAATCCCTCTAGGGACATAGAAATCTATCCCTCTAGGGACATAGAAATCCCTCTAGGGACCTAGAAATCCCTCTAGGGACATAGAAATCCCTCTAGGGACATAGAAATCCCTCTAGGGACCTAGAAATCTATCCCTCTAGGGACCTAGAAATCCCTCTAGGGACATTGAAATCCCTCTAGGGACCTAGAAATCCCTCTAGGGACATTGAAATCCCTCTAGGGACCTAGAAATCTATCCCTCTAGGGACCTAGAAATCCCTCTGGGGACATTGAAATCCCTCTAGGGACCTAGAAATCTATCCCTCTAGGGACCTAGAAATCCCTCTAGGGACCTAGAAATCCCTCTAGGGACATAGAAATCTCTCTCTCTAGGGACCTAGAAATCCCTCTAGGGACATAGAAATCTCTCTCTCTAGGGACCTAGAAATCCCTCTAGGGACCTAGAAATCCCTCTAGCGACATAGAAATCCCTCTAGGGACATAGAAATCTATCGCTCTAGGGACATAGAAATCCCTCTAGGGACCTAGAAATCCCTCTAGGGACATAGAAATCTATCCCTCTAGGGACCTAGAAATCCCTCTAGGGACATAGAAATCCCTCTATGGACATAGAAATCCCTCTAGGGACATATAAATCTATCCCTCTAGGGACATAGAAATCCCTCTAGGGACATAGAAATCCCTCTAGGGACCTAGAAATCCCTCTAGGGACATAGAAATCCCTCTAGGGACATAGAAATCCCTCTAGGGACATAGAAATCTATCCCTCTAGGGACATAGAAATCCCTCTAGGGACCTAGAAATCCCTCTAGGGACCTAGAAATCCCTCTAGGGACATTGAAATCCCTCTAGGGACCTAGAAATCCCTCTAGGGACCTAGAAATCCCTCTAGGGACATAGAAATCCCTCTAGGGACCTAGAAATCTCTCTAGGGACATAGAAATCCCTCTAGGGACATAGAAATCTATCCCTCTAGGGACCTAGAAATCCCTCTAGGGACCTAGAAATCCCTCTAGGGACCTAGAAATCCCTCTAGGGACCTAGAAATCCCTCTAGGGACATAGAAATCTCTCTCTCTAGGGACCTAGAAATCCCTCTACGGACATAGAAATCTCTCTCTCTAGGGACCTAGAAATCCCTCTAGGGACCTAGAAATCCCTCTAGCGACATAGAAATCCCTCTAGCGACATAGAAATCCCTCTAGGGACATAGAAATCCCTCTAGGGACATAGAAATCCCTATAGGGACATAGAAATCCCTCTAGGGACATAGAAATCTATCCCTCTAGGGACATAGAAATCCCTCTAGGGACATAGAAATCCCTCTAGGGACATTGAAATCCCTCTAGGGACATAGAAATCCCTCTAGGGACCTAGAAATCTATCCCTCTAGGGACCTAGAAATCCCTCTGGGGACATTGAAATCCCTCTAGGGACCTAGAAATCTATCCCTCTAGGGACCTAGAAATCCCTCTAGGGACCTAGAAATCCCTCTAGGGACATAGAAATCTCTCTCTCTAGGTACCTAGAAATCCCTCTAGGGACATAGAAATCTCTCTCTCTAGGGACCTAGAAATCCCTCTAGGGACATAGAAATCTATCCCTCTAGGGACATAGAAATCCCTCTAGGGACCTAGAAATCCCTCTAGGGACCTAGAAATCCCTCTAGGGACATTGAAATCCCTCTAGGGACCTAGAAATTCCTCTAGGGACCTAGAAATCCCTCTAGGGACATAGAAATCCCTCTAGGGACCTAGAAATCTCTCTAGGGACATAGAAATCCCTCTAGGGACATAGAAATCTATCCCTCTAGGGACCTAGAAATCCCTCTAGGGACCTAGAAATCCCTCTAGGGACCTAGAAATCCCTCTAGGGACATAGAAATCTCTCTCTCTAGGGACCTAGAAATCCCTCTAGGGACATAGAAATCTCTCTCTCTAGGGACCTAGAAATCCCTCTAGGGACCTAGAAATCCCTCTAGCGACATAGAAATCCCTCTAGCGACATAGAAATCCCTCTAGGGACATAGAAATCCCTCTAGGGACATAGAAATCCCTATAGGGACATAGAAATCCCTCTAGGGACATAGAAATCTATCCCTCTAGGGACATAGAAATCCCTCTAGGGACATAGAAATCCCTCTAGGGACATTGAAATCCCTCTAGGGACATAGAAATCCCTCTAGGGACCTAGAAATCTATCCCTCTAGGGACCTAGAAATCCCTCTAGGGACATTGAAATCCCTCTAGGGACCTAGAAATCTCTCTAGGGACATAGAAATCTCTCTAGGGACATAGAAATCCCTCTAGGGACATAGAAATCTATCCCTCTAGGGACCTAGAAATCCCTCTAGGGACCTAGAAATCCCTCTAGGGACCTAGAAATCCCTCTAGGGACCTAGAAATCCCTCTAGGGACCTAGAAATCCCTCTAGGAACCTAGAAATCCCTCTAGGGACCTAGAAATCCCTCTAGGGACATAGAAATCTCTCTCTCTAGGGACCTAGAAATCAATCTAGGGACCTAGAAATCTCTCTAGGGACATAGAAATCCCTCTAGGGACATAGAAATCTATCCCTCTAGGGACCTAGAAATCCCTCTAGGGACCTAGAAATCCCTCTAGGGACCTAGAAATCCCTCTAGGGACCTAGAAATCCCTCTAGGGACCTAGAAATCCCTCTAGGAACCTAGAAATCCCTCTAGGGACCTAGAAATCCCTCTAGGGACATAGAAATCTCTCTCTCTAGGGACCTAGAAATCAATCTAGGGACCTAGAAATCCCTCTAGGGACCTAGAAATCCCTCTAGGGACCTAGAAATCCCTCTAGGGACCTAGAAATCCCTCTAGGAACCTAGAAATCCCTCTAGGGACCTAGAAATCCCTCTAGGGACATAGAAATCTCTCTCTCTAGGGACCTAGAAATCAATCTAGGGACCTAGAAATCCCTCTAGGGACCTAGAAATCTCTCTAGGGACATAGAAATCCCTCTAGGGACATAGAAATCTATCCCTCTAGGGACCTAGAAATCCCTCTAGGGACCTAGAAATCCCTCTAGGGACCTAGAAATCCCTCTAGGGACATAGAAATCTCTCTCTCTAGGGACCTAGAAATCCCTCTAGGGACATAGAAATCCCTCTAGGGACCTAGAAATCTATCCCTCTAGGGACATAGAAATCCCTCTAGGGACCTAGAAATCTATCCCTCTAGGGACCTAGAAATCCCTCTAGGGACCTAGAAATCTCTCTAGTGACATAGAAATCCCTCTAGGGACATAGAAATCTATCCCTCTAGGGACCTAGAAATCCCTCTAGGGACCTAGAAATCCCTCTAGGGACATAGAAATCCCTCTAGCGACATAGAAATCCCTCTAGGGACATAGAAATCTATCCCTCTAGGGACATAGAAATCCCTCTAGGGACCTAGAAATCCCTCTAGGGACATTGAAATCTATCCCTCTAGGGACCTAGAAATCCCTCTAGGGACATTGAAGTCCCTCTAGGGACCTAGAAATCTCTCTAGGGACATAGAAATCTCTCTAGGGACATAGAAATCCCTCTAGGGACCTAGAAATCCCTCTAGGGACATTGAAATCCCTCTAGGGACCTAGAAATCCCTCTAGGGACCTAGAAATCCCTCTAGGGACATAGAAATCCCTCTAGGGACCTAGAAATCTCTCTAGGGACATAGAAATCCCTCTAGGGACATAGAAATCTATCCCTCTAGGGACCTAGAAATCCCTCTAGGGACCTAGAAATCCCTCTAGGGACATTGAAATCTCTCTCTCTAGGGACCTAGAAATCCCTCTAGGGACATAGAAATCTCTCTCTCTAGGGACCTAGAAATCCCTCTAGGGACCTAGAAATCCCTCTAGCGACATAGAAATCCCTCTAGCGACATACAAATCCCTCTAGGGACATAGAAATCCCTCTAGGGACATAGAAATCCCTATAGGGACATAGAAATCCCTCTAGGGACATAGAAATCTATCCCTCTAGGGACATAGAAATCCCTCTAGGGACATAGAAATCCCTCTAGGGACCTAGAAATCCCTCTAGGGACATTGAAATCCCTCTAGGGACCTAGAAATCTCTCTAGTGACATAGAAATCCCTCTAGGGACATAGAAATCTATCCTTCTAGGGACCTAGAAATCCCTCTAGGGACCTAGAAATCCCTCTAGGGACATAGAAATCCCTCTAGCGACATAGAAATCCCTCTAGGGACATAGAAATCTATCCCTCTAGGGACATAGAAATCCCTCTAGGGACCTAGAAATCCCTCTAGGGACATTGAAATCTATCCCTCTAGGGACCTAGAAATCTATCTAGGGACATTGAAATCCCTCTAGGGACCTAGAAATCTCTCTAGGGACATAGAAATCTCTCTAGGGACATAGAAATCCCTCTAGGGACATAGAAATCTATCCCTCTAGGGACCTAGAAATCCCTCTAGGGACCTAGAAATCCCTCTAGGGACCTAGAAATCCCTCTAGGGACCTAGAAATCCCTCTAGGGACCTAGAAATCCCTCTAGGGACCTAGAAATCCCTCTAGGGACATAGAAATCTCTCTCTCTAGGGACCTAGAAATCCCTCTAGGGACATAGAAATCCCTCTAGGGACATAGAAATCTATCCCTCTAGGGACATAGAAATCCCTCTAGGGACATAGAAATCCCTCTAGGGACATAGAAATCCCTCTAGGTACATAGAAATCCCTCTAGGGACCTAGAAATCTATCCCTCTAGGGACCTAGAAATCCCTCTAGGGACATAGAAATCCCTCTAGGGACCTAGAAATCTATCCCTCTAGGGACCTAGAAATCCCTCTAGGGACATTGAAATCCCTCTAGGGACCTAGAAATCCCTCTAGGGACATTGAAATCCCTCTAGGGACCTAGAAATCTATCCCTCTAGGGACCTAGAAATCCCTCTAGGGACATTGAAATCCCTCTAGGGACCTAGAAATCCCTCTAGGGACCTAGAAATCCCTCTAGGGACATAGAAATCCCTCTAGGGACCTAGAAATCTCTCTAGGGACATAGAAATCCCTCTAGGGACATAGAAATCTATCCCTCTAGGGACCTAGAAATCCCTCTAGGGACCTAGAAATCCCTCTAGGGACCTAGAAATCCCTCTAGGGACCTAGAAATCTCTCTAGGAACCTAGAAATCCCTCTAGGGACATAGAAATCTATCCTTCTAGGGACCTAGAAATCCCTCTAGGGACCTAGAAATCCCTCTAGGGACATAGAAATCCCTCTAGCGACATAGAAATCCCTCTAGGGACATAGAAATCTATCCCTCTAGGGACATAGAAATCCCTCTAGGGACCTAGAAATCCCTCTAGGGACATTGAAATCTATCCCTCTAGGGACCTAGAAATCTATCTAGGGACATTGAAATCCCTCTAGGGACCTAGAAATCTCTCTAGGGACATAGAAATCTCTCTAGGGACATAGAAATCCCTCTAGGGACATAGAAATCTATCCCTCTAGGGACCTAGAAATCCCTCTAGGGACCTAGAAATCCCTCTAGGGACCTAGAAATCCCTCTAGGGACCTAGAAATCCCTCTAGGGACCTAGAAATCCCTCTAGGGACCTAGAAATCCCTCTAGGGACATAGAAATCTCTCTCTCTAGGGACCTAGAAATCCCTCTAGGGACATAGAAATCCCTCTAGGGACATAGAAATCCCTCTAGGGACATAGAAATCTATCCCTCTAGGGACATAGAAATCCCTCTAGGGACATAGAAATCCCTCTAGGGACATAGAAATCCCTCTAGGTACATAGAAATCCCTCTAGGGACCTAGAAATCTATCCCTCTAGGGACCTAGAAATCCCTCTAGGGACATAGAAATCCCTCTAGGGACCTAGAAATCTATCCCTCTAGGGACCTAGAAATCCCTCTAGGGACATTGAAATCCCTCTAGGGACCTAGAAATCCCTCTAGGGACATTGAAATCCCTCTAGGGACCTAGAAATCTATCCCTCTAGGGACCTAGAAATCCCTCTAGGGACATTGAAATCCCTCTAGGGACCTAGAAATCTATCCCTCTAGGGACCTAGAAATCCCTCTAGCGACATAGAAATCCCTCTAGCGACATAGAAATCCCTCTAGGGACATAGAAATCCCTCTAGGGACCTAGAAATCTATCCCTCTAGGGACCTAGAAATCCCTCTAGGGACATCTAAATCCCTCTAGGGACCTAGAAATCCCTCTAGGGACATTGAAATCCCTCTAGGGACCTAGAAATCCCTCTAGGGACATTGAAATCCCTCTAGGGACCTAGAAATCTATCCCTCTAGGGACCTAGAAATCCCTCTAGGGACATTGAAATCCCTCTAGGGACCTAGAAATCTATCCCTCTAGGGACCTAGAAATCTATCCCTCTAGGGACCTAGAAATCCCTCTCTCTAGGGACATAGAAATCTCTCTCTCTAGGGACCTAGAAATCCCTCTAGGGACCTAGAAATCCCTCTAGCGACATAGAAATCCCTCTAGCGACATAGAAATCCCTCTAGGGACATAGAAATCTATCGCTCTAGGGACATAGAAATCCCTCTAGGGACCTAGAAATCCCTCTAGGGACATAGAAATCCCTCTAGGAACCTAGAAATCCCTCTAGGGACCTAGAAATCCCTCTAGGGACCTAGAAATCCCTCTAGGGACCTAGAAATCCCTCTAGGGACCTAGAAATCCCTCTAGGGACCTAGAAATCCCTCTAGGAACCTAGAAAACCCTCTAGGGACCTAGAAATCCCTCTAGGGACATAGAAATCTCTCTCTCTAGGGACCTAGAAATCAATCTAGGGACCTAGAAATCCCTCTAGGGACCTAGAAATCTCTCTAGGGACATAGAAATCCCTCTAGGGACATAGAAATCTATCCCTCTAGGGACCTAGAAATCCCTCTAGGGACCTAGAAATCCCTCTAGGGACCTAGAAATCCCTCTAGGGACATAGAAATCTCTCTCTCTAGGGACCTAGAAATCCCTCTAGGGACATAGAAATCCCTCTAGGGACCTAGAAATCTATCCCTCTAGGGACATAGAAATCCCTCTAGGGACCTAGAAATCTATCCCTCTAGGGACCTAGAAATCCCTCTAGGGACATTGAAATCCCTCTAGGGACCTAGAAATCTCTCTAGTGACATAGAAATCCCTCTAGGGACATAGAAATCTATCCCTCTAGGGACCTAGAAATCCCTCTAGGGACCTAGAAATCCCTCTAGGGACATAGAAATCCCTCTAGCGACATAGAAATCCCTCTAGGGACATAGAAATCTATCCCTCTAGGGACATAGAAATCCCTCTAGGGACCTAGAAATCCCTCTAGGGACATTGAAATCTATCCCTCTAGGGACCTAGAAATCCCTCTAGGGACATTGAAGTCCCTCTAGGGACCTAGAAATCTCTCTAGGGACATAGAAATCTCTCTAGGGACATAGAAATCCCTCTAGGGACCTAGAAATCCCTCTAGGGACATTGAAATCCCTCTAGGGACCTAGAAATCCCTCTAGGGACCTAGAAATCCCTCTAGGGACATAGAAATCCCTCTAGGGACCTAGAAATCTCTCTAGGGACATAGAAATCCCTCTAGGGACATAGAAATCTATCCCTCTAGGGACCTAGAAATCCCTCTAGGGACCTAGAAATCCCTCTAGGGACATAGAAATCTCTCTCTCTAGGGACCTAGAAATCCCTCTAGGGACATAGAAATCTCTCTCTCTAGGGACCTAGAAATCCCTCTAGGGACCTAGAAATCCCTCTAGCGACATAGAAATCCCTCTAGCGACATAGAAATCCCTCTAGGGACATAGAAATCCCTCTAGGGACATAGAAATCCCTATAGGGACATAGAAATCCCTCTAGGGACATAGAAATCTATCCCTCTAGGGACATAGAAATCCCTCTAGGGACATAGAAATCCCTCTAGGGACATTGAAATCCCTCTAGGGACATAGAAATCCCTCTAGGGACCTAGAAATCTATCCCTCTAGGGACCTAGAAATCCCTCTAGGGACATTGAAATCCCTCTAGGGACCTAGAAATCTCTCTAGTGACATAGAAATCCCTCTAGGGACATAGAAATCTATCCCTCTAGGGACCTAGAAATCCCTCTAGGGACCTAGAAATCCCTCTAGGGACCTAGAAATCCCTCTAGGGACATAGAAATCCCTCTAGCGACATAGAAATCCCTCTAGGGACATAGAAATCTATCCCTCTAGGGACATAGAAATCCCTCTAGGGACCTAGAAATCCCTCTAGGGACATTGAAATCTATCCCTCTAGGGACCTAGAAATCTATCTAGGGACATTGTAATCCCTCTAGGGACCTAGAAATCTCTCTAGGGACATACAAATCTCTCTAGGGACATAGAAATCCCTCTAGGGACATAGAAATCCCTCTAGGGACCTAGAAATCTATCCCTCTAGGGACCTAGAAATCCCTCTAGGGACATAGAAATCCCTCTAGGGACCTAGAAATCTATCCCTCTAGGGACCTAGAAATCCCTCTAGGGACATTGAAATCCCTCTAGGGACCTAGAAATCTTTCTAGGGACATTGAAATCCCTCTAGGGACCTAGAAATCTATCCCTCTAGGGACCTTGAAATCCCTCTAGGGACATTGAAATCCCTCTAGGGACCTAGAAATCTATCCCTCTAGGGACCTAGAAATCCCTCTAGCGACATAGAAATCCCTCTAGCGACATAGAAATCCCTCTAGGGACATAGAAATCCCTCTAGGGACCTAGAAATCTATCCCTCTAGGGACCTAGAAATCCCTCTAGGGACATTGAAATCCCTCTAGGGACCTAGAAATCCCTCTAGGGACATTGAAATCCCTCTAGGGACCTAGAAATCTATCCCTCTAGGGACCTAGAAATCCCTCTAGGGACATTGAAATCCCTCTAGGGACCTAGAAATCTATCCCTCTAGGGACCTAGAAATCTATCCCTCTAGGGACCTAGAAATCCCTCTAGGGACCTAGAAATCCCTCTAGGGACATAGAAATCTCTCTCTCTAGGGACCTAGAAATCCCTCTAGGGACATAGAAATCCCTCTAGGGACCTAGAAATCTATCCCTCTAGGGACCTAGAAATCCCTCTAGGGACCTAGAAATCCCTCTAGGGACCTAGAAATCCCTCTAGGGACATAGAAATCTCTCTCTCTCTAGGGACCTAGAAATCCCTCTAGGGACATAGAAATCCCTCTAGGGACATAGAAATCTATCCCTCTAGGGACATAGAAATCCCTCTAGGGACATAGAAATCCCTCTAGGGACATAGAAATCCCTCTAGGGACATAGAAATCCCTCTAGGGACCTAGAAATCTATCCCTCTAGGGACCTAGAAATCCCTCTAGGGACATAGAAATCCCTCTAGGGACCTAGAAATCTATCCCTCTAGGGACCTAGAAATCCCTCTAGGGACATTGAAATCCCTCTAGGGACCTAGAAATCCCTCTAGGGACATTGAAATCCCTCTAGGGACCTAGAAATCTATCCCTCTAGGGACCTAGAAATCCCTCTAGGGACCTAGAAATCTATCCCTCTAGGGACCTAGAAATCCCTCTAGCGACATAGAAATCCCTCTAGCGACATAGAAATCCCTCTAGGGACATAGAAATCCCTCTAGGGACCTAGAAATCTATCCCTCTAGGGACCTAGAAATCCCTCTAGGGACATTGAAATCCCTCTAGGGACCTAGAAATCCCTCTAGGGACATTGAAATCCCTCTAGGGACCTAGAAATCTATCCCTCTAGGGACCTAGAAATCCCTCTAGGGACATTGAAATCCCTCTAGGGACCTAGAAATCTATCCCTCTAGGGACCTAGAAATCTATCCCTCTAGGGACCTAGAAATCCCTCTAGGGACCTAGAAATCCCTCTAGGGACATAGAAATCTCTCTCTCTAGGGACCTAGAAAACCCTCTAGGGACCTAGAAATCCCTCTAGCGACATAGAAATCCCTCTAGCGACATAGAAATCCCTCTAGGGACATAGAAATCTATCGCTCTAGGGACATAGAAATCCCTCTAGGGACCTAGAAATCCCTCTAGGGACATAGAAATCCCTCTAGGGACATAGAAATCTATCCCTCTAGGGACCTAGAAATCCCTCTAGGGACCTAGAAATCCCTCTAGGGACCTAGAAATCCCTCTAGGGACCTAGAAATCCCTCTAGGGACATAGAAATCTCTCTCTCTAGGGACCTAGAAATCCCTCTAGGGACATAGAAATCTATCCCTCTAGGGACATAGAAATCCCTCTAGGGACATAGAAATCCCTCTAGGGACATAGAAATCCCTCTAGGGACATAGAAATCCCTCTAGGGATCTAGAAATCTATCCCTCTAGGGACCTAGAAATCCCTCTAGGGACATTGAAATCCCTCTAGGGACCTAGAAATCCCTCTAGGGACATTGAAATCCCTCTAGGGACCTAGAAATCTATCCCTCTAGGGACCTAGAAATCCCTCTAGGGACATTGAAATCCCTCTAGGGACCTAGAAATCTATCCCTCTAGGGACCTAGAAATCCCTCTAGGGACCTAGAAATCCCTCTAGGGACATAGAAATCTCTCTAGGGACATACAAATCTCTCTAGGGACATAGAAATCCCTCTAGGGACATAGAAATCCCTCTAGGGACCTAGAAATCTATCCCTCTAGGGACCTAGAAATCCCTCTAGGGACATAGAAATCCCTCTAGGGACCTAGAAATCTATCCCTCTAGGGACCTAGAAATCCCTCTAGGGACATTGAAATCCCTCTAGGGACCTAGAAATCTTTCTAGGGACATTGAAATCCCTCTAGGGACCTAGAAATCTATCCCTCTAGGGACCTTGAAATCCCTCTAGGGACATTGAAATCCCTCTAGGGACCTAGAAATCTATCCCTCTAGGGACCTAGAAATCCCTCTAGCGACATAGAAATCCCTCTAGCGACATAGAAATCCCTCTAGGGACATAGAAATCCCTCTAGGGACCTAGAAATCTATCCCTCTAGGGACCTAGAAATCCCTCTAGGGACATTGAAATCCCTCTAGGGACCTAGAAATCCCTCTAGGGACATTGAAATCCCTCTAGGGACCTAGAAATCTATCCCTCTAGGGACCTAGAAATCCCTCTAGGGACATTGAAATCCCTCTAGGGACCTAGAAATCTATCCCTCTAGGGACCTAGAAATCTATCCCTCTAGGGACCTAGAAATCCCTCTAGGGACCTAGAAATCCCTCTAGGGACATAGAAATCTCTCTCTCTAGGGACCTAGAAATCCCTCTAGGGACATAGAAATCCCTCTAGGGACCTAGAAATCTATCCCTCTAGGGACCTAGAAATCCCTCTAGGGACCTAGAAATCCCTCTAGGGACCTAGAAATCCCTCTAGGGACATAGAAATCTCTCTCTCTCTAGGGACCTAGAAATCCCTCTAGGGACATAGAAATCCCTCTAGGGACATAGAAATCTATCCCTCTAGGGACATAGAAATCCCTCTAGGGACATAGAAATCCCTCTAGGGACATAGAAATCCCTCTAGGGACATAGAAATCCCTCTAGGGACCTAGAAATCTATCCCTCTAGGGACCTAGAAATCCCTCTAGGGACATAGAAATCCCTCTAGGGACCTAGAAATCTATCCCTCTAGGGACCTAGAAATCCCTCTAGGGACATTGAAATCCCTCTAGGGACCTAGAAATCCCTCTAGGGACATTGAAATCCCTCTAGGGACCTAGAAATCTATCCCTCTAGGGACCTAGAAATCCCTCTAGGGACATTGAAATCCCTCTAGGGACCTAGAAATCTATCCCTCTAGGGACCTAGAAATCCCTCTAGCGACATAGAAATCCCTCTAGCGACATAGAAATCCCTCTAGGGACATAGAAATCCCTCTAGGGACCTAGAAATCTATCCCTCTAGGGACCTAGAAATCCCTCTAGGGACATTGAAATCCCTCTAGGGACCTAGAAATCCCTCTAGGGACATTGAAATCCCTCTAGGGACCTAGAAATCTATCCCTCTAGGGACCTAGAAATCCCTCTAGGGACATTGAAATCCCTCTAGGGACCTAGAAATCTATCCCTCTAGGGACCTAGAAATCTATCCCTCTAGGGACCTAGAAATCCCTCTAGGGACCTAGAAATCCCTCTAGGGACATAGAAATCTCTCTCTCTAGGGACCTAGAAAACCCTCTAGGGACCTAGAAATCCCTCTAGCGACATAGAAATCCCTCTAGCGACATAGAAATCCCTCTAGGGACATAGAAATCTATCGCTCTAGGGACATAGAAATCCCTCTAGGGACCTAGAAATCCCTCTAGGGACATAGAAATCCCTCTAGGGACATAGAAATCTATCCCTCTAGGGACCTAGAAATCCCTCTAGGGACCTAGAAATCCCTCTAGGGACCTAGAAATCCCTCTAGGGACCTAGAAATCCCTCTAGGGACATAGAAATCTCTCTCTCTAGGGACCTAGAAATCCCTCTAGGGACATAGAAATCTATCCCTCTAGGGACATAGAAATCCCTCTAGGGACATAGAAATCCCTCTAGGGACATAGAAATCCCTCTAGGGACATAGAAATCCCTCTAGGGATCTAGAAATCTATCCCTCTAGGGACCTAGAAATCCCTCTAGGGACATTGAAATCCCTCTAGGGACCTAGAAATCCCTCTAGGGACATTGAAATCCCTCTAGGGACCTAGAAATCTATCCCTCTAGGGACCTAGAAATCCCTCTAGGGACATTGAAATCCCTCTAGGGACCTAGAAATCTATCCCTCTAGGGACCTAGAAATCCCTCTAGGGACCTAGAAATCCCTCTAGGGACATAGAAATCTCTCTCTCTAGGGACCTAGAAATCCCTCTAGGGACATAGAAATCTCTCTCTCTAGGGACCTAGAAATCCCTCTAGGGACCTAGAAATCCCTCTAGCGACATAGAAATCCCTCTAGCGACATAGAAATCCCTCTAGGGACATAGAAATCTATCGCTCTAGGGACATAGAAATCCCTCTAGGGACCTAGAAATCCCTCTAGGGACATAGAAATCTATCCCTCTAGGGACCTAGAAATCCCTCTAGGGACATAGAAATCCCTCTATGGACATAGCAATCCCTCTAGGGACATATAAATCTATCCCTCTAGGGACATAGAAATCCCTCTAGGGACCTAGAAATCCCTCTAGGGACATAGAAATCCCTCTAGGGACATAGAAATCCCTCTCGAGACATAGAAATCTATCCCTCTAGGGACATAGAAATCCCTCTAGGGACCTAGAAATCCCTCTAGGGACCTAGAAATCCCTCTAGGGACATTGAAATCCCTCTAGGGACCTAGAAATCCCTCTAGGGACCTAGAAATCCCTCTAGGGACATAGAAATCCCTCTAGGGACCTAGAAATCTATCCCTCTAGGGACCTAGAAATCCCTCTAGGGACCTAGAAATCCCTCTAGGGACCTAGAAATCCCTCTAGGGACATAGAAATCTCTCTCTCTAGGGACCTAGAAATCCCTCTAGGGACATAGAAATCTCTCTCTCTAGGGACCTAGAAATCCCTCTAGGGACCTAGAAATCCCTCTAGCGACATAGAAATCCCTCTAGCGACATAGAAATCCCTCTAGGGACATAGAAATCCCTCTAGGGACATAGAAATCCCTATAGGGACATAGAAATCCCTCTAGGGACATAGAAATCTATCCCTCTAGGGACATAGAAATCCCTCTAGGGACATAGAAATCCCTCTAGGGACATTGAAATCCCTCTAGGGACATAGAAATCCCTCTAGGGACCTAGAAATCTATCCCTCTAGGGACCTAGAAATCCCTCTAGGGACATTGAAATCCCTCTAGGGACCTAGAAATCTCTCTAGGGACATAGAAATCTCTCTAGGGACATAGAAATCCCTCTAGGGACATAGAAATCTATCCCTCTAGGGACCTAGAAATCCCTCTAGGGACCTAGAAATCCCTCTAGGGACCTAGAAATCCCTCTAGGGACCTAGAAATCCCTCTAGGAACCTAGAAATCCCTCTAGGGACCTAGAAATCCCTCTAGGGACATAGAAATCTCTCTCTCTAGGGACCTAGAAATCAATCTAGGGACCTAGAAATCCCTCTAGGGACCTAGAAATCTCTCTAGGGACATAGAAATCCCTCTAGGGACATAGAAATCTATCCCTCTAGGGACCTAGAAATCCCTCTAGGGACCTAGAAATCCCTCTAGGGACATAGAAATCTCTCTCTCTAGGGACCTAGAAATCCCTCTAGGGACATAGAAATCCCTCTAGGGACCTAGAAATCTATCCCTCTAGGGACATAGAAATCCCTCTAGGGACCTAGAAATCTATCCCTCTAGGGACCTAGAAATCCCTCTAGGGACATTGAAATCCCTCTAGGGACCTAGAAATCTCTCTAGTGACATAGAAATCCCTCTAGGGACATAGAAATCTATCCCTCTAGGGACCTAGAAATCTATCCCTCTAGGGACCTAGAAATCCCTCTAGCGACATAGAAATCCCTCTAGCGACATAGAAATCCCTCTAGGGACATAGAAATCCCTCTAGGGACCTAGAAATCTATCCCTCTAGGGACCTAGAAATCCCTCTAGGGACATTGAAATCCCTCTAGGGACCTAGAAATCCCTCTAGGGACCTAGAAATCTCTCTAGGGACATAGAAATCTCTCTAGGGACATTGAAATCCCTCTAGGGACCTAGAAATCCCGCTAGGGACATTGAAATCCCTCTAGGGACCTAGAAATCTATCCCTCTAGGGACCTAGAAATCCCTCTAGGGACATTGAAATCCCTCTAGGGACCTAGAAATCTATCCCTCTAGGGACCTAGAAATCCCTCTAGCGACATAGAAATCCCTCTAGCGACATAGAAATCCCTCTAGGGACATAGAAATCCCTCTAGGGACCTAGAAATCTATCCCTCTAGGGACCTAGAAATCCCTCTAGGGACATTGAAATCCCTCTAGGGACCTAGAAATCCCTCTAGGGACATTGAAATCCCTCTAGGGACCTAGAAATCTATCCCTCTAGGGACCTAGAAATCCCTCTAGGGACATTGAAATCCCTCTAGGGACCTAGAAATCTATCCCTCTAGGGACCTAGAAATCTATCCCTCTAGGGACCTAGAAATCCCTCTAGGGACCTAGAAATCCCTCTAGGGACATAGAAATCTCTCTCTCTAGGGACCTAGAAATCCCTCTAGGGACATAGAAATCCCTCTAGGGACCTAGAAATCTATCCCTCTAGGGACCTAGAAATCCCTCTAGGTACCTAGAAATCCCTCTAGGGACCTAGAAATCCCTCTAGGGACATAGAAATCTCTCTCTCTCTAGGGACCTAGAAATCCCTCTAGGGACATAGAAATCCCTCTAGGGACATAGAAATCTATCGCTCTAGGGACATAGAAATCCCTCTAGGGACATAGAAATCCCTCTAGGGACATAGAAATCCCTCTAGGGACATAGAAATCCCTCTAGGGACCTAGAAATCTATCCCTCTAGGGACCTAGAAATCCCTCTAGGGACATAGAAATCCCTCTAGGGACCTAGAAATCTATCCCTCTAGGGACCTAGAAATCCCTCTAGGGACATTGAAATCCCTCTAGGGACCTAGAAATCCCTCTAGGGACATTGAAATCCCTCTAGGGACCTAGAAATCTATCCCTCTAGGGACCTAGAAATCCCTCTAGGGACATTGAAATCCCTCTAGGGACCTAGAAATCTATCCCTCTAGGGACCTAGAAATCCCTCTAGCGACATAGAAATCCCTCTAGCGACATAGAAATCCCTCTAGGGACATAGAAATCCCTCTAGGGACCTAGAAATCTATCCCTCTAGGGACCTAGAAATCCCTCTAGGGACATTGAAATCCCTCTAGGGACCTAGAAATCCCTCTAGGGACATTGAAATCCCTCTAGGGACCTAGAAATCTATCCCTCTAGGGACCTAGAAATCCCTCTAGGGACATTGAAATCCCTCTAGGGACCTAGAAATCTATCCCTCTAGGGACCTAGAAATCTATCCCTCTAGGGACCTAGAAATCCCTCTAGGGACATAGAAATCTCTCTCTCTAGGGACCTAGAAATCCCTCTAGGGACCTAGAAATCCCTCTAGCGACATAGAAATCCCTCTAGCGACATAGAAATCCCTCTAGGGACATAGAAATCTATCGCTCTAGGGACATAGAAATCCCTCTAGGGACCTAGAAATCCCTCTAGGGACATAGAAATCCCTCTAGGGACATAGAAATCTATCCCTCTAGGGACCTAGAAATCCCTCTAGGGACCTAGAAATCCCTCTAGGGACCTAGAAATCCCTCTAGGGACCTAGAAATCCCTCTAGGGACCTAGAAATCCCTCTAGGGACCTAGAAATCCCTCTAGGGACCTAGAAATCCCTCTAGGGACATAGAAATCTCTCTCTCTAGGGACCTAGAAATCCCTCTAGGGACATAGAAATCCCTCTAGGGACATAGAAATCTATCCCTCTAGGGACATAGAAATCCCTCTAGGGACATAGAAATCCCTCTAGGGACATAGAAATCCCTCTAGGGACATAGAAATCCCTCTAGGGATCTAGAAATCTATCCCTCTAGGGACCTAGAAATCCCTCTAGGGACATTGAAATCCCTCTAGGGACCTAGAAATCCCTCTAGGGACATTGAAATCCCTCTAGGGACCTAGAAATCTATCCCTCTAGGGACCTAGAAATCCCTCTAGGGACATTGAAATCCCTCTAGGGACCTAGAAATCTATCCCTCTAGGGACCTAGAAATCCCTCTAGGGACCTAGAAATCCCTCTAGGGACATAGAAATCTCTCTCTCTAGGGACCTAGAAATCCCTCTAGGGACATAGAAATCTCTCTCTCTAGGGACCTAGAAATCCCTCTAGGGACCTAGAAATCCCTCTAGCGACATAGAAATCCCTCTAGCGACATAGAAATCCCTCTAGGGACATAGAAATCTATCGCTCTAGGGACATAGAAATCCCTCTAGGGACCTAGAAATCCCTCTAGGGACATAGAAATCTATCCCTCTAGGGACCTAGAAATCCCTCTAGGGACATAGAAATCCCTCTATGGACATAGAAATCCCTCTAGGGACATATAAATCTATCCCTCTAGGGACATAGAAATCCCTCTAGGGACCTAGAAATCCCTCTAGGGACATAGAAATCCCTCTAGGGACATAGAAATCCCTCTCGAGACATAGAAATCTATCCCTCTAGGGACATAGAAATCCCTCTAGGGACCTAGAAATCCCTCTAGGGACCTAGAAATCCCTCTAGGGACATTGAAATCCCTCTAGGGACCTAGAAATCCCTCTAGGGACCTAGAAATCCCTCTAGGGACATAGAAATCCCTCTAGGGACCTAGAAATCTCTCTAGGGACATAGAAATCCCTCTAGGGACATAGAAATCTATCCCTCTAGGGACCTAGAAATCCCTCTAGGGACCTAGAAATCCCTCTAGGGACCTAGAAATCCCTCTAGGGACATAGAAATCTCTCTCTCTAGGGACCTAGAAATCCCTCTAGGGACATAGAAATCTCTCTCTCTAGGGACCTAGAAATCCCTCTAGGGACCTAGAAATCCCTCTAGCGACATAGAAATCCCTCTAGCGACATAGAAATCCCTCTAGGGACATAGAAATCCCTCTAGGGACATAGAAATCCCTATAGGGACATAGAAATCCCTCTAGGGACATAGAAATCTATCCCTCTAGGGACATAGAAATCCCTCTAGGGACATAGAAATCCCTCTAGGGACATTGAAATCCCTCTAGGGACATAGAAATCCCTCTAGGGACCTAGAAATCTATCCCTCTAGGGACCTAGAAATCCCTCTAGGGACATTGAAATCCCTCTAGGGACCTAGAAATCTCTCTAGGGACATAGAAATCTCTCTAGGGACATAGAAATCCCTCTAGGGACATAGAAATCTATCCCTCTAGGGACCTAGAAATCCCTCTAGGGACCTAGAAATCCCTCTAGGGACCTAGAAATCCCTCTAGGGACCTAGAAATCCCTCTAGGAACCTAGAAATCCCTCTAGGGACCTAGAAATCCCTCTAGGGACATAGAAATCTCTCTCTCTAGGGACCTAGAAATCAATCTAGGGACCTAGAAATCCCTCTAGGGACCAAGAAATCTCTCTAGGGACATAGAAATCCCTCTAGGGACATAGAAATCTATCCCTCTAGGGACCTAGAAATCCCTCTAGGGACCTAGAAATCCCTCTAGGGACATAGAAATCTCTCTCTCTAGGGACCTAGAAATCCCTCTAGGGACATAGAAATCCCTCTAGGGACCTAGAAATCTATCCCTCTAGGGACATAGAAATCCCTCTAGGGACCTAGAAATCTATCCCTCTAGGGACCTAGAAATCCCTCTAGGGACATTGAAATCCCTCTAGGGACCTAGAAATCTCTCTAGTGACATAGAAATCCCTCTAGGGACATAGAAATCTATCCCTCTAGGGACCTAGAAATCTATCCCTCTAGGGACCTAGAAATCCCTCTAGCGACATAGAAATCCCTCTAGCGACATAGAAATCCCTCTAGGGACATAGAAATCCCTCTAGGGACCTAGAAATCTATCCCTCTAGGGACCTAGAAATCCCTCTAGGGACATTGAAATCCCTCTAGGGACCTAGAAATCTATCCCTCTAGGGACCTAGAAATCCCTCTAGGGACCTAGAAATCCCTCTAGGGACATAGAAATCTCTCTCTCTAGGGACCTAGAAATCCCTCTAGGGACATAGAAATCTCTCTCTCTAGGGACCTAGAAATCCCTCTAGGGACCTAGAAATCCCTCTAGCGACATAGAAATCCCTCTAGCGACATAGAAATCCCTCTAGGGACATAGAAATCTATCGCTCTAGGGACATAGAAATCCCTCTAGGGACCTAGAAATCCCTCTAGGGACATAGAAATCTATCCCTCTAGGGACCTAGAAATCCCTCTAGGGACATAGAAATCCCTCTATGGACATAGAAATCCCTCTAGGGACATATAAATCTATCCCTCTAGGGACATAGAAATCCCTCTAGGGACCTAGAAATCCCTCTAGGGACATAGAAATCCCTCTAGGGACATAGAAATCCCTCTCGAGACATAGAAATCTATCCCTCTAGGGACATAGAAATCCCTCTAGGGACCTAGAAATCCCTCTAGGGACCTAGAAATCCCTCTAGGGACATTGAAATCCCTCTAGGGACCTAGAAATCCCTCTAGGGACCTAGAAATCCCTCTAGGGACATAGAAATCCCTCTAGGGACCTAGAAATCTCTCTAGGGACATAGAAATCCCTCTAGGGACATAGAAATCTATCCCTCTAGGGACCTAGAAATCCCTCTAGGGACCTAGAAATCCCTCTAGGGACCTAGAAATCCCTCTAGGGACATAGAAATCTCTCTCTCTAGGGACCTAGAAATCCCTCTAGGGACATAGAAATCTCTCTCTCTAGGGACCTAGAAATCCCTCTAGGGACCTAGAAATCCCTCTAGCGACATAGAAATCCCTCTAGCGACATAGAAATCCCTCTAGGGACATAGAAATCCCTCTAGGGACATAGAAATCCCTATAGGGACATAGAAATCCCTCTAGGGACATAGAAATCTATCCCTCTAGGGACATAGAAATCCCTCTAGGGACATAGAAATCCCTCTAGGGACATTGAAATCCCTCTAGGGACATAGAAATCCCTCTAGGGACCTAGAAATCTATCCCTCTAGGGACCTAGAAATCCCTCTAGGGACATTGAAATCCCTCTAGGGACCTAGAAATCTCTCTAGGGACATAGAAATCTCTCTAGGGACATAGAAATCCCTCTAGGGACATAGAAATCTATCCCTCTAGGGACCTAGAAATCCCTCTAGGGACCTAGAAATCCCTCTAGGGACCTAGAAATCCCTCTAGGGACCTAGAAATCCCTCTAGGAACCTAGAAATCCCTCTAGGGACCTAGAAATCCCTCTAGGGACATAGAAATCTCTCTCTCTAGGGACCTAGAAATCAATCTAGGGACCTAGAAATCCCTCTAGGGACCAAGAAATCTCTCTAGGGACATAGAAATCCCTCTAGGGACATAGAAATCTATCCCTCTAGGGACCTAGAAATCCCTCTAGGGACCTAGAAATCCCTCTAGGGACCTAGAAATCCCTCTAGGGACATAGAAATCTCTCTCTCTAGGGACCTAGAAATCCCTCTAGGGACATAGAAATCCCTCTAGGGACCTAGAAATCTATCCCTCTAGGGACATAGAAATCCCTCTAGGGACCTAGAAATCTATCCCTCTAGGGACCTAGAAATCCCTCTAGGGACATTGAAATCCCTCTAGGGACCTAGAAATCTCTCTAGTGACATAGAAATCCCTCTAGGGACATAGAAATCTATCCCTCTAGGGACCTAGAAATCTATCCCTCTAGGGACCTAGAAATCCCTCTAGCGACATAGAAATCCCTCTAGCGACATAGAAATCCCTCTAGGGACATAGAAATCCCTCTAGGGACCTAGAAATCTATCCCTCTAGGGACCTAGAAATCCCTCTAGGGACATTGAAATCCCTCTAGGGACCTAGAAATCCCTCTAGGGACCTAGAAATCTCTCTAGGGACATAGAAATCTCTCTAGGGACATAGAAATCCCTCTAGGGACATAGAAATCTATCCCTCTAGGGACCTAGAAATCCCTCTAGGGACCTAGAAATCCCTCTAGGGACCTAGAAATCCCTCTAGGGACCTAGAAATCCCTCTAGGAACCTAGAAATCCCTCTAGGGACCTAGAAATCCCTCTAGGGACATAGAAATCTCTCTCTCTAGGGACCTAGAAATCAATCTAGGGACCTAGAAATCCCTCTAGGGACCTAGAAATCTCTCTAGGGACATAGAAATCCCTCTAGGGACATAGAAATCTATCCCTCTAGGGACCTAGAAATCCCTCTAGGGACCTAGAAATCCCTCTAGGGACCTAGAAATCCCTCTAGGGACATAGAAATCTCTCTCTCTAGGGACCTAGAAATCCCTCTAGGGACATAGAAATCCCTCTAGGGACCTAGAAATCTATCCCTCTAGGGACATAGAAATCCCTCTAGGGACCTAGAAATCTATCCCTCTAGGGACCTAGAAATCCCTCTAGGGACATTGAAATCCCTCTAGGGACCTAGAAATCTCTCTAGTGACATAGAAATCCCTCTAGGGACATAGAAATCTCTCTCTCTAGGGACCTAGAAATCCCTCTAGGGACCTAGAAATCCCTCTAGCGACATAGAAATCCCTCTAGCGACATAGAAATCCCTCTAGGGACATAGAAATCTATCGCTCTAGGGTCATAGAAATCCCTCTAGGGACCTAGAAATCCCTCTAGGGACATAGAAATCCCTCTAGGAACCTAGAAATCCCTCTAGGGACCTAGAAATCCCTCTAGGGACCTAGAAATCCCTCTAGGGACCTAGAAATCCCTCTAGGGACCTAGAAATCCCTCTAGGGACCTAGAAATCCCTCTAGGAACCTAGAAATCCCTCTAGGGACCTAGAAATCCCTCTAGGGACATAGAAATCTCTCTCTCTAGGGACCTAGAAATCAATCTAGGGACCTAGAAATCCCTCTAGGGACCTAGAAATCTCTCTAGGGACATAGAAATCCCTCTAGGGACATAGAAATCTATCCCTCTAGGGACCTAGAAATCCCTCTAGGGACCTAGAAATCCCTCTAGGGACCTAGAAATCCCTCTAGGGACATTGAAATCCCTCTAGGGACCTAGAAATCTATCCCTCTAGGGACCTAGAAATCCCTCTAGGGACATTGAAATCCCTCTAGGGACCTAGAAATCTATCCCTCTAGGGACCTAGAAATCCCTCTAGCGACATAGAAATCCCTCTAGCGACATAGAAATCCCTCTAGGGACATAGAAATCCCTCTAGGGACCTAGAAATCTATCCCTCTAGGGACCTAGAAATCCCTCTAGGGACATTGAAATCCCTCTAGGGACCTAGAAATCCCTCTAGGGACATTGAAATCCCTCTAGGGACCTAGAAATCTATCCCTCTAGGGACCTAGAAATCCCTCTAGGGACATTGAAATCCCTCTAGGGACCTAGAAATCTATCCCTCTAGGGACCTAGAAATCTATCCCTCTAGGGACCTAGAAATCCCTCTAGGGACCTAGAAATCCCTCTAGGGACATAGAAATATCTCTCTCTAGGGACCTAGAAATCCCTCTAGGGACCTAGAAATCCCTCTAGCGACATAGAAATCCCTCTAGCGACATAGAAATCCCTCTAGGGACATAGAAATCTATCGCTCTAGGGACATAGAAATCCCTCTAGGGACCTAGAAATCCCTCTAGGGACATAGAAATCCCTCTAGGGACATAGAAATCTATCCCTCTAGGGACCTAGAAATCCCTCTAGGGACCTAGAAATCCCTCTAGAGACCTAGAAATCCCTCTAGGGACCTAGAAATCCCTCTAGGGACCTAGAAATCCCTCTAGGGACCTAGAAATCCCTCTAGGGACATAGAAATCTCTCTCTCTAGGGACCTAGAAATCCCTCTAGGGACATAGAAATCCCTCTAGGGACATAGAAATCTATCCCTCTAGGGACATAGAAATCCCTCTAGGGACATAGAAATCCCTCTAGGGACATAGAAATCCCTCTAGGGATCTAGAAATCTATCCCTCTAGGGACCTAGAAATCCCTCTAGGGACATTGAAATCCCTCTAGGGACCTAGAAATCCCTCTAGGGACATTGAAATCCCTCTAGGGACCTAGAAATCTATCCCTCTAGGGACCTAGAAATCCCTCTAGGGACATTGAAATCCCTCTAGGGACCTAGAAATCTATCCCTCTAGGGACCTAGAAATCCCTCTAGGGACCTAGAAATCCCTCTAGGGACATAGAAATCTCTCTCTCTAGGGACCTAGAAATCCCTCTAGGGACATAGAAATCTCTCTCTCTAGGGACCTAGAAATCCCTCTAGGGACCTAGAAATCCCTCTAGCGACATAGAAATCCCTCTAGCGACATAGAAATCCCTCTAGGGACATAGAAATCTATCGCTCTAGGGACATAGAAATCCCTCTAGGGACCTAGAAATCCCTCTAGGGACATAGAAATCTATCCCTCTAGGGACCTAGAAATCCCTCTAGGGACATAGAAATCCCTCTATGGACATAGAAATCCCTCTAGGGACATATAAATCTATCCCTCTAGGGACATAGAAATCCCTCTAGGGACCTAGAAATCCCTCTAGGGACATAGAAATCCCTCTAGGGACATAGAAATCCCTCTCGAGACATAGAAATCTATCCCTCTAGGGACATAGAAATCCCTCTAGGGACCTAGAAATCCCTCTAGGGACCTAGAAATCCCTCTAGGGACATTGAAATCCCTCTAGGGACCTAGAAATCCCTCTAGGGACATAGAAATCTCTCTCTCTAGGGACCTAGAAATCAATCTAGGGACCTAGAAATCCCTCTAGGGACCTAGAAATCTCTCTAGGGACATAGAAATCCCTCTAGGGACATAGAAATCTATCCCTCTAGGGACCTAGAAATCCCTCTAGGGACCTAGAAATCCCTCTAGGGACCTAGAAATCCCTCTAGGGACATTGAAATCCCTCTAGGGACCTAGAAATCTATCCCTCTAGGGACCTAGAAATCCCTCTAGGGACATTGAAATCCCTCTAGGGACCTAGAAATCTATCCCTCTAGGGACCTAGAAATCCCTCTAGCGACATAGAAATCCCTCTAGCGACATAGAAATCCCTCTAGGGACATAGAAATCCCTCTAGGGACCTAGAAATCTATCCCTCTAGGGACCTAGAAATCCCTCTAGGGACATTGAAATCCCTCTAGGGACCTAGAAATCCCTCTAGGGACATTGAAATCCCTCTAGGGACCTAGAAATCTATCCCTCTAGGGACCTAGAAATCCCTCTAGGGACATTGAAATCCCTCTAGGGACCTAGAAATCTATCCCTCTAGGGACCTAGAAATCTATCCCTCTAGGGACCTAGAAATCCCTCTAGGGACCTAGAAATCCCTCTAGGGACATAGAAATATCTCTCTCTAGGGACCTAGAAATCCCTCTAGGGACCTAGAAATCCCTCTAGCGACATAGAAATCCCTCTAGCGACATAGAAATCCCTCTAGGGACATAGAAATCTATCGCTCTAGGGACATAGAAATCCCTCTAGGGACCTAGAAATCCCTCTAGGGACATAGAAATCCCTCTAGGGACATAGAAATCTATCCCTCTAGGGACCTAGAAATCCCTCTAGGGACCTAGAAATCCCTCTAGAGACCTAGAAATCCCTCTAGGGACCTAGAAATCCCTCTAGGGACCTAGAAATCCCTCTAGGGACCTAGAAATCCCTCTAGGGACATAGAAATCTCTCTCTCTAGGGACCTAGAAATCCCTCTAGGGACATAGAAATCCCTCTAGGGACATAGAAATCTATCCCTCTAGGGACATAGAAATCCCTCTAGGGACATAGAAATCCCTCTAGGGACATAGAAATCCCTCTAGGGATCTAGAAATCTATCCCTCTAGGGACCTAGAAATCCCTCTAGGGACATTGAAATCCCTCTAGGGACCTAGAAATCCCTCTAGGGACATTGAAATCCCTCTAGGGACCTAGAAATCTATCCCTCTAGGGACCTAGAAATCCCTCTAGGGACATTGAAATCCCTCTAGGGACCTAGAAATCTATCCCTCTAGGGACCTAGAAATCCCTCTAGGGACCTAGAAATCCCTCTAGGGACATAGAAATCTCTCTCTCTAGGGACCTAGAAATCCCTCTAGGGACATAGAAATCTCTCTCTCTAGGGACCTAGAAATCCCTCTAGGGACCTAGAAATCCCTCTAGCGACATAGAAATCCCTCTAGCGACATAGAAATCCCTCTAGGGACATAGAAATCTATCGCTCTAGGGACATAGAAATCCCTCTAGGGACCTAGAAATCCCTCTAGGGACATAGAAATCTATCCCTCTAGGGACCTAGAAATCCCTCTAGGGACATAGAAATCCCTCTATGGACATAGAAATCCCTCTAGGGACATATAAATCTATCCCTCTAGGGACATAGAAATCCCTCTAGGGACCTAGAAATCCCTCTAGGGACATAGAAATCCCTCTAGGGACATAGAAATCCCTCTCGAGACATAGAAATCTATCCCTCTAGGGACATAGAAATCCCTCTAGGGACCTAGAAATCCCTCTAGGGACCTAGAAATCCCTCTAGGGACATTGAAATCCCTCTAGGGACCTAGAAATCCCTCTAGGGACCTAGAAATCCCTCTAGGGACATAGAAATCCCTCTAGGGACCTAGAAATCTCTCTAGGGACATAGAAATCCCTCTAGGGACATAGAAATCTATCCCTCTAGGGACCTAGAAATCCCTCTAGGGACCTAGAAATCCCTCTAGGGACCTAGAAATCCCTCTAGGGACATAGAAATCTCTCTCTCTAGGGACCTAGAAATCCCTCTAGGGACATAGAAATCTCTCTCTCTAGGGACCTAGAAATCCCTCTAGGGACCTAGAAATCCCTCTAGCGACATAGAAATCCCTCTAGCGACATAGAAATCCCTCTAGGGACATAGAAATCCCTCTAGGGACATAGAAATCCCTATAGGGACATAGAAATCCCTCTAGGGACATAGAAATCTATCCCTCTAGGGACATAGAAATCCCTCTAGGGACATAGAAATCTCTCTAGGGACATTGAAATCCCTCTAGGGACATAGAAATCCCTCTAGGGACCTAGAAATCTATCCCTCTAGGGACCTAGAAATCCCTCTAGGGACATTGAAATCCCTCTAGGGACCTAGAAATCTCTCTAGGGACATAGAAATCTCTCTAGGGACATAGAAATCCCTCTAGGGACATAGAAATCTATCCCTCTAGGGACCTAGAAATCCCTCTAGGGACCTAGAAATCCCTCTAGGGACCTAGAAATCCCTCTAGGGACCTAGAAATCCCTCTAGGAACCTAGAAATCCCTCTAGGGACCTAGAAATCCCTCTAGGGACATAGAAATCTCTCTCTCTAGGGACCTAGAAATCAATCTAGGGACCTAGAAATCCCTCTAGGGACCTAGAAATCTCTCTAGGGACATAGAAATCCCTCTAGGGACATAGAAATCTATCCCTCTAGGGACCTAGAAATCCCTCTAGGGACCTAGAAATCCCTCTAGGGACCTAGAAATCCCTCTAGGGACATAGAAATCTCTCTCTCTAGGGACCTAGAAATCCCTCTAGGGACATAGAAATCCCTCTAGGGACCTAGAAATCTATCCCTCTAGGGACATAGAAATCCCTCTAGGGACCTAGAAATCTATCCCTCTAGGGACCTAGAAATCCCTCTAGGGACATTGAAATCCCTCTAGGGACCTAGAAATCTCTCTAGTGACATAGAAATCCCTCTAGGGACATAGAAATCTATCCCTCTAGGGACCTAGAAATCTATCCCTCTAGGGACCTAGAAATCCCTCTAGCGACATAGAAATCCCTCTAGCGACATAGAAATCCCTCTAGGGACATAGAAATCCCTCTAGGGACCTAGAAATCTATCCCTCTAGGGACCTAGAAATCCCTCTAGGGACATTGAAATCCCTCTAGGGACCTAGAAATCCCTCTAGGGACCTAGAAATCTCTCTAGGGACATAGAAATCTCTCTAGGGACATAGAAATCCCTCTAGGGACATAGAAATCTATCCCTCTAGGGACCTAGAAATCCCTCTAGGGACCTAGAAATCCCTCTAGGGACCTAGAAATCCCTCTAGGGACCTAGAAATCCCTCTAGGAACCTAGAAATCCCTCTAGGGACCTAGAAATCCCTCTAGGGACATAGAAATCTCTCTCTCTAGGGACCTAGAAATCAATCTAGGGACCTAGAAATCCCTCTAGGGACCTAGAAATCTCTCTAGGGACATAGAAATCCCTCTAGGGACATAGAAATCTATCCCTCTAGGGACCTAGAAATCCCTCTAGGGACCTAGAAATCCCTCTAGGGACCTAGAAATCCCTCTAGGGACATAGAAATCTCTCTCTCTAGGGACCTAGAAATCCCTCTAGGGACATAGAAATCCCTCTAGGGACCTAGAAATCTATCCCTCTAGGGACATAGAAATCCCTCTAGGGACCTAGAAATCTATCCCTCTAGGGACCTAGAAATCCCTCTAGGGACATTGAAATCCCTCTAGGGACCTAGAAATCTCTCTAGTGACATAGAAATCCCTCTAGGGACATAGAAATCTCTCTCTCTAGGGACCTAGAAATCCCTCTAGGGACCTAGAAATCCCTCTAGCGACATAGAAATCCCTCTAGCGACATAGAAATCCCTCTAGGGACATAGAAATCTATCGCTCTAGGGACATAGAAATCCCTCTAGGGACATAGAAATCCCTCTAGGGACATAGAAATCCCTATAGGGACATAGAAATCCCTCTAGGGACATAGAAATCTATCCCTCTAGGGACATAGAAATCCCTCTAGGGACATAGAAATCCCTCTAGGGACATTGAAATCCCTCTAGGGACATAGAAATCCCTCTAGGGACCTAGAAATCTATCCCTCTAGGGACCTAGAAATCCCTCTAGGGACATTGAAATCCCTCTAGGGACCTAGAAATCTCTCTAGTGACATAGAAATCCCTCTAGGGACATAGAAATCCCTCTAGGAACCTAGAAATCCCTCTAGGGACCTAGAAATCCCTCTAGGGACCTAGAAATCCCTCTAGGGACCTAGAAATCCCTCTAGGGACCTAGAAATCCCTCTAGGGACCTAGAAATCCCTCTAGGAACCTAGAAATCCCTCTAGGGACCTAGAAATCCCTCTAGGGACATAGAAATCTCTCTCTCTAGGGACCTAGAAATCAATCTAGGGACCTAGAAATCCCTCTAGGGACCTAGAAATCTCTCTAGGGACATAGAAATCCCTCTAGGGACATAGAAATCTATCCCTCTAGGGACCTAGAAATCCCTCTAGGGACCTAGAAATCCCTCTAGGGACCTAGAAATCCCTCTAGGGACATAGAAATCTCTCTCTCTAGGGACCTAGAAATCCCTCTAGGGACATAGAAATCCCTCTAGGGACCTAGAAATCTATCCCTCTAGGGACATAGAAATCCCTCTAGGGACCTAGAAATCTATCCCTCTAGGGACCTAGAAATCCCTCTAGGGACATTGAAATCCCTCTAGGGACCTAGAAATCTCTCTAGTGACATAGAAATCCCTCTAGGGACATAGAAATCTATCCCTCTAGGGACCTAGAAATCCCTCTAGGGACCTAGAAATCCCTCTAGGGACATAGAAATCCCTCTAGGGACCTAGAAATCCCTCTAGGGACATTGAAATCTATCCCTCTAGGGACCTAGAAATCCCTCTAGGGACATTGAAGTCCCTCTAGGGACCTAGAAATCTCTCTAGGGACATAGAAATCTCTCTAGGGACATAGAAATCCCTCTAGGGACCTAGAAATCCCTCTAGGGACATTGAAATCCCTCTAGGGACCTAGAAATCCCTCTAGGGACCTAGAAATCCCTCTAGGGACATAGAAATCCCTCTAGGGACCTAGAAATCTCTCTAGGGACATAGAAATCCCTCTAGGGACATAGAAATCTATCCCTCTAGGGACCTAGAAATCCCTCTAGGGACCTAGAAATCCCTCTAGGGACATAGAAATCTCTCTCTCTAGGGACCTAGAAATCCCTCTAGGGACATAGAAATCTCTCTCTCTAGGGACCTAGAAATCCCTCTAGGGACCTAGAAATCCCTCTAGCGACATAGAAATCCCTCTAGCGACATAGAAATCCCTCTAGGGACATAGAAATCCCTCTAGGGACATAGAAATCCCTATAGGGACATAGAAATCCCTCTAGGGACATAGAAATCTATCCCTCTAGGGACATAGAAATCCCTCTAGGGACATAGAAATCCCTCTAGGGACATTGAAATCCCTCTAGGGACATAGAAATCCCTCTAGGGACCTAGAAATCTATCCCTCTAGGGACCTAGAAATCCCTCTAGGGACATTGAAATCCCTCTAGGGACCTAGAAATCTCTCTAGTGACATAGAAATCCCTCTAGGGACATAGAAATCTATCCCTCTAGGGACCTAGAAATCCCTCTAGGGACCTAGAAATCCCTCTAGGGACCTAGAAATCCCTCTAGGGACATAGAAATCCCTCTAGCGACATAGAAATCCCTCTAGGGACATAGAAATCTATCCCTCTAGGGACATAGAAATCCCTCTAGGGACCTAGAAATCCCTCTAGGGACATTGAAATCTATCCCTCTAGGGACCTAGAAATCTATCTAGGGACATTGAAATCCCTCTAGGGACCTAGAAATCTCTCTAGGGACATAGAAATCTCTCTAGGGACATAGAAATCCCTCTAGGGACATAGAAATCCCTCTAGGGACCTAGAAATCTATCCCTCTAGGGACCTAGAAATCCCTCTAGGGACATAGAAATCCCTCTAGGGACCTAGAAATCTATCCCTCTAGGGACTTAGAAATCCCTCTAGGGACATTGAAATCCCTCTAGGGACCTAGAAATCCCTCTAGGGACATTGAAATCCCTCTAGGGACCTAGAAATCTATCCCTCTAGGGACCTAGAAATCCCTCTAGGGACATTGAAATCCCTCTAGGGACCTAGAAATCTATCCCTCTAGGGACCTAGAAATCCCTCTAGCGACATAGAAATCCCTCTAGCGACATAGAAATCCCTCTAGGGACATAGAAATCCCTCTAGGGACCTAGAAATCTATCCCTCTAGGGACCTAGAAATCCCTCTAGGGACATTGAAATCCCTCTAGGGACCTAGAAATCCCTCTAGGGACATTGAAATCCCTCTAGGGACCTAGAAATCTATCCCTCTAGGGACCTAGAAATCTCTCTAGGGACATTGAAATCCCTCTAGGGACCTAGAAATCTATCCCTCTAGGGACCTAGAAATCTATCCCTCTAGGGACCTAGAAATCCCTCTAGGGACCAAGAAATCCCTCTAGGGACATAGAAATCTCTCTCTCTAGGGACCTAGAAATCCCTCTAGGGACATAGAAATCCCTCTAGGGACCTAGAAATCTATCCCTCTAGGGACCTAGAAATCCCTCTAGGGACCTAGAAATCCCTCTAGGGACCTAGAAATCCCTCTAGGGACATAGAAATCTCTCTCTCTCTAGGGACCTAGAAATCCCTCTAGGGACATAGAAATCCCTCTAGGGACATAGAAATCTATCCCTCTAGGGACATAGAAATCCCTCTAGGGACATAGAAATCCCTCTAGGGACATAGAAATCCCTCTAGGGACATAGAAATCCCTCTAGGGACCTAGAAATCTATCCCTCTAGGGACCTAGAAATCCCTCTAGGGACATAGAAATCCCTCTAGGGACCTAGAAATCTATCCCTCTAGGGACCTAGAAATCCCTCTAGGGACATTGAAATCCCTCTAGGGACCTAGAAATCCCTCTAGGGACATTGAAATCCCTCTAGGGACCTAGAAATCTATCCCTCTAGGGACCTAGAAATCCCTCTAGGGACATTGAAATCCCTCTAGGGACCTAGAAATCTATCCCTCTAGGGACCTAGAAATCCCTCTAGCGACATAGAAATCCCTCTAGCGACATAGAAATCCCTCTAGGGACATAGAAATCCCTCTAGGGACCTAGAAATCTATCCCTCTAGGGACCTAGAAATCCCTCTAGGGACATTGAAATCCCTCTAGGGACCTAGAAATCCCTCTAGGGACATTGAAATCCCTCTAGGGACCTAGAAATCTATCCCTCTAGGGACCTAGAAATCCCTCTAGGGACATTGAAATCCCTCTAGGGACCTAGAAATCTATCCCTCTAGGGACCTAGAAATCTATCCCTCTAGGGACCTAGAAATCCCTCTAGGGACCTAGAAATCCCTCTAGGGACATAGAAATCTCTCTCTCTAGGGACCTAGAAATCCCTCTAGGGACCTAGAAATCCCTCTAGCGACATAGAAATCCCTCTAGCGACATAGAAATCCCTCTAGGGACATAGAAATCTATCGCTCTAGGGACATAGAAATCCCTCTAGGGACCTAGAAATCCCTCTAGGGACATAGAAATCCCTCTAGGGACATAGAAATCTATCCCTCTAGGGACCTAGAAATCCCTCTAGGGACCTAGAAATCCCTCTAGGGACCTAGAAATCCCTCTAGGGACCTAGAAATCCCTCTAGGGACCTAGAAATCCCTCTAGGGACCTAGAAATCCCTCTAGGGACATAGAAATCTCTCTCTCTAGGGACCTAGAAATCCCTCTAGGGACATAGAAATCTATCCCTCTAGGGACATAGAAATCCCTCTAGGGACATAGAAATCCCTCTAGGGACATAGAAATCCCTCTAGGGACATAGAAATCCCTCTAGGGATCTAGAAATCTATCCCTCTAGGGACCTAGAAATCCCTCTAGGGACATTGAAATCCCTCTAGGGACCTAGAAATCCCTCTAGGGACATTGAAATCCCTCTAGGGACCTAGAAATCTATCCCTCTAGGGACCTAGAAATCCCTCTAGGGACATTGAAATCCCTCTAGGGACCTAGAAATCCCTCTAGGGACCTAGAAATCTCTCTAGGGACATAGAAATCTCTCTAGGGACATAGAAATCCCTCTAGGGACATAGAAATCTATCCCTCTAGGGACCTAGAAATCCCTCTAGGGACCTAGAAATCCCTCTAGGGACCTAGAAATCCCTCTAGGAACCTAGAAATCCCTCTAGGGACCTAGAAATCCCTCTAGGGACATAGAAATCTCTCTCTCTAGGGACCTAGAAATCAATCTAGGGACCTAGAAATCCCTCTAGGGACCTAGAAATCTCTCTAGGGACATAGAAATCCCTCTAGGGACATAGAAATCTATCCCTCTAGGGACCTAGAAATCCCTCTAGGGACCTAGAAATCCCTCTAGGGACCTAGAAATCCCTCTAGGGACATAGAAATCTCTCTCTCTAGGGACCTAGAAATCCCTCTAGGGACATAGAAATCCCTCTAGGGACCTAGAAATCTATCCCTCTAGGGACATAGAAATCCCTCTAGGGACCTAGAAATCTATCCCTCTAGGGACCTAGAAATCCCTCTAGGGACATTGAAATCCCTCTAGGGACCTAGAAATCTATCCCTCTAGGGACCTAGAAATCCCTCTAGGGACATTGAAATCCCTCTAGGGACCTAGAAATCTCTCTAGTGACATAGAAATCCCTCTAGGGACATAGAAATCTATCCCTCTAGGGACCTAGAAATCCCTCTAGGGACCTAGAAATCCCTCTAGGGACCTAGAAATCCCTCTAGGGACATAGAAATCCCTCTAGCGACATAGAAATCCCTCTAGGGACATAGAAATCTATCCCTCTAGGGACATAGAAATCCCTCTAGGGACCTAGAAATCCCTCTAGGGACATTGAAATCTATCCCTCTAGGGACCTAGAAATCTATCTAGGGACATTGAAATCCCTCTAGGGACCTAGAAATCTCTCTAGGGACATAGAAATCTCTCTAGGGACATAGAAATCCCTCTAGGGACATAGAAATCCCTCTAGGGACCTAGAAATCTATCCCTCTAGGGACCTAGAAATCCCTCTAGGGACATAGAAATCCCTCTAGGGACCTAGAAATCTATCCCTCTAGGGACTTAGAAATCCCTCTAGGGACATTGAAATCCCTCTAGGGACCTAGAAATCCCTCTAGGGACATTGAAATCCCTCTAGGGACCTAGAAATCTATCCCTCTAGGGACCTAGAAATCCCTCTAGGGACATTGAAATCCCTCTAGGGACCTAGAAATCTATCCCTCTAGGGACCTAGAAATCCCTCTAGCGACATAGAAATCCCTCTAGCGACATAGAAATCCCTCTAGGGACATAGAAATCCCTCTAGGGACCTAGAAATCTATCCCTCTAGGGACCTAGAAATCCCTCTAGGGACATTGAAATCCCTCTAGGGACCTAGAAATCCCTCTAGGGACATTGAAATCCCTCTAGGGACCTAGAAATCTATCCCTCTAGGGACCTAGAAATCTCTCTAGGGACATTGAAATCCCTCTAGGGACCTAGAAATCTATCCCTCTAGGGACCTAGAAATCTATCCCTCTAGGGACCTAGAAATCCCTCTAGGGACCAAGAAATCCCTCTAGGGACATAGAAATCTCTCTCTCTAGGGACCTAGAAATCCCTCTAGGGACATAGAAATCCCTCTAGGGACCTAGAAATCTATCCCTCTAGGGACCTAGAAATCCCTCTAGGGACCTAGAAATCCCTCTAGGGACCTAGAAATCCCTCTAGGGACATAGAAATCTCTCTCTCTCTAGGGACCTAGAAATCCCTCTAGGGACATAGAAATCCCTCTAGGGACATAGAAATCTATCCCTCTAGGGACATAGAAATCCCTCTAGGGACATAGAAATCCCTCTAGGGACATAGAAATCCCTCTAGGGACATAGAAATCCCTCTAGGGACCTAGAAATCTATCCCTCTAGGGACCTAGAAATCCCTCTAGGGACATAGAAATCCCTCTAGGGACCTAGAAATCTATCCCTCTAGGGACCTAGAAATCCCTCTAGGGACATTGAAATCCCTCTAGGGACCTAGAAATCCCTCTAGGGACATTGAAATCCCTCTAGGGACCTAGAAATCTATCCCTCTAGGGACCTAGAAATCCCTCTAGGGACATTGAAATCCCTCTAGGGACCTAGAAATCTATCCCTCTAGGGACCTAGAAATCCCTCTAGCGACATAGAAATCCCTCTAGCGACATAGAAATCCCTCTAGGGACATAGAAATCCCTCTAGGGACCTAGAAATCTATCCCTCTAGGGACCTAGAAATCCCTCTAGGGACATTGAAATCCCTCTAGGGACCTAGAAATCCCTCTAGGGACATTGAAATCCCTCTAGGGACCTAGAAATCTATCCCTCTAGGGACCTAGAAATCCCTCTAGGGACATTGAAATCCCTCTAGGGACCTAGAAATCTATCCCTCTAGGGACCTAGAAATCTATCCCTCTAGGGACCTAGAAATCCCTCTAGGGACCTAGAAATCCCTCTAGGGACATAGAAATCTCTCTCTCTAGGGACCTAGAAATCCCTCTAGGGACCTAGAAATCCCTCTAGCGACATAGAAATCCCTCTAGCGACATAGAAATCCCTCTAGGGACATAGAAATCTATCGCTCTAGGGACATAGAAATCCCTCTAGGGACCTAGAAATCCCTCTAGGGACATAGAAATCCCTCTAGGGACATAGAAATCTATCCCTCTAGGGACCTAGAAATCCCTCTAGGGACCTAGAAATCCCTCTAGGGACCTAGAAATCCCTCTAGGGACCTAGAAATCCCTCTAGGGACCTAGAAATCCCTCTAGGGACCTAGAAATCCCTCTAGGGACATAGAAATCTCTCTCTCTAGGGACCTAGAAATCCCTCTAGGGACATAGAAATCTATCCCTCTAGGGACATAGAAATCCCTCTAGGGACATAGAAATCCCTCTAGGGACATAGAAATCCCTCTAGGGACATAGAAATCCCTCTAGGGATCTAGAAATCTATCCCTCTAGGGACCTAGAAATCCCTCTAGGGACATTGAAATCCCTCTAGGGACCTAGAAATCCCTCTAGGGACATTGAAATCCCTCTAGGGACCTAGAAATCTATCCCTCTAGGGACCTAGAAATCCCTCTAGGGACATTGAAATCCCTCTAGGGACCTAGAAATCCCTCTAGGGACCTAGAAATCTCTCTAGGGACATAGAAATCTCTCTAGGGACATAGAAATCCCTCTAGGGACATAGAAATCTATCCCTCTAGGGACCTAGAAATCCCTCTAGGGACCTAGAAATCCCTCTAGGGACCTAGAAATCCCTCTAGGGACCTAGAAATCCCTCTAGGAACCTAGAAATCCCTCTAGGGACCTAGAAATCCCTCTAGGGACATAGAAATCTCTCTCTCTAGGGACCTAGAAATCAATCTAGGGACCTAGAAATCCCTCTAGGGACCTAGAAATCTCTCTAGGGACATAGAAATCCCTCTAGGGACATAGAAATCTATCCCTCTAGGGACCTAGAAATCCCTCTAGGGACCTAGAAATCCCTCTAGGGACCTAGAAATCCCTCTAGGGACATAGAAATCTCTCTCTCTAGGGACCTAGAAATCCCTCTAGGGACATAGAAATCCCTCTAGGGACCTAGAAATCTATCCCTCTAGGGACATAGAAATCCCTCTAGGGACCTAGAAATCTATCCCTCTAGGGACCTAGAAATCCCTCTAGGGACATTGAAATCCCTCTAGGGACCTAGAAATCTCTCTAGTGACATAGAAATCCCTCTAGGGACATAGAAATCTCTCTCTCTAGGGACCTAGAAATCCCTCTAGGGACCTAGAAATCCCTCTAGCGACATAGAAATCCCTCTAGCGACATAGAAATCCCTCTAGGGACATAGAAATCTATCGCTCTAGGGACATAGAAATCCCTCTAGGGACCTAGAAATCCCTCTAGGGACATAGAAATCCCTCTAGGAACCTAGAAATCCCTCTAGGGACCTAGAAATCCCTCTAGGGACCTAGAAATCCCTCTAGGGACCTAGAAATCCCTCTAGGGACCTAGAAATCCCTCTAGGGACCTAGAAATCCCTCTAGGAACCTAGAAATCCCTCTAGGGACCTAGAAATCCCTCTAGGGACATAGAAATCTCTCTCTCTAGGGACCTAGAAATCAATCTAGGGACCTAGAAATCCCTCTAGGGACCTAGAAATCTCTCTAGGGACATAGAAATCCCTCTAGGGACATAGAAATCTATCCCTCTAGGGACCTAGAAATCCCTCTAGGGACCTAGAAATCCCTCTAGGGACCTAGAAATCCCTCTAGGGACATAGAAATCTCTCTCTCTAGGGACCTAGAAATCCCTCTAGGGACATAGAAATCCCTCTAGGGACCTAGAAATCTATCCCTCTAGGGACATAGAAATCCCTCTAGGGACCTAGAAATCTATCCCTCTAGGGACCTAGAAATCCCTCTAGGGACATTGAAATCCCTCTAGGGACCTAGAAATCTCTCTAGTGACATAGAAATCCCTCTAGGGACATAGAAATCTATCCCTCTAGGGACCTAGAAATCCCTCTAGGGACCTAGAAATCCCTCTAGCGACATAGAAATCCCTCTAGGGACATAGAAATCTATCCCTCTAGGGACATAGAAATCCCTCTAGGGACCTAGAAATCCCTCTAGGGACATTGAAATCTATCCCTCTAGGGACCTAGAAATCCCTCTAGGGACATTGAAGTCCCTCTAGGGACCTAGAAATCTCTCTAGGGACATAGAAATCTCTCTAGGGACATAGAAATCCCTCTAGGGACCTAGAAATCCCTCTAGGGACATTGAAATCCCTCTAGGGACCTAGAAATCCCTCTAGGGACCTAGAAATCCCTCTAGGGACATAGAAATCCCTCTAGGGACCTAGAAATCTCTCTAGGGACATAGAAATCCCTCTAGGGACATAGAAATCTATCCCTCTAGGGACCTAGAAATCCCTCTAGGGACCTAGAAATCCCTCTAGGGACATAGAAATCTCTCTCTCTAGGGACCTAGAAATCCCTCTAGGGACATAGAAATCTCTCTCTCTAGGGACCTAGAAATCCCTCTAGGGACCTAGAAATCCCTCTAGCGACATAGAAATCCCTCTAGCGACATAGAAATCCCTCTAGGGACATAGAAATCCCTCTAGGGACATAGAAATCCCTATAGGGACATAGAAATCCCTCTAGGGACATAGAAATCTATCCCTCTAGGGACATAGAAATCCCTCTAGGGACATAGAAATCCCTCTAGGGACATTGAAATCCCTCTAGGGACATAGAAATCCCTCTAGGGACCTAGAAATCTATCCCTCTAGGGACCTAGAAATCCCTCTAGGGACATTGAAATCCCTCTAGGGACCTAGAAATCTCTCTAGTGACATAGAAATCCCTCTAGGGACATAGAAATCTATCCCTCTAGGGACCTAGAAATCCCTCTAGGGACCTAGAAATCCCTCTAGGGACCTAGAAATCCCTCTAGGGACATAGAAATCCCTCTAGCGACATAGAAATCCCTCTAGGGACATAGAAATCTATCCCTCTAGGGACATAGAAATCCCTCTAGGGACCTAGAAATCCCTCTAGGGACATTGAAATCTATCCCTCTAGGGACCTAGAAATCCCTCTAGGGACATTGAAGTCCCTCTAGGGACCTAGAAATCTCTCTAGGGACATAGAAATCTCTCTAGGGACATAGAAATCCCTCTAGGGACCTAGAAATCCCTCTAGGGACATAGAAATCTATCCCTCTAGGGACCTAGAAATCCCTCTAGGGACCTAGAAATCCCTCTAGGGACCTAGAAATCCCTCTAGGGACATAGAAATCCCTCTAGGGACCTAGAAATCTCTCTAGGGACATAGAAATCCCTCTAGGGACATAGAAATCTATCCCTCTAGGGACCTAGAAATCCCTCTAGGGACCTAGAAATCCCTCTAGGGACATAGAAATCTCTCTCTCTAGGGACCTAGAAATCCCTCTAGGGACATAGAAATCTCTCTCTCTAGGGACCTAGAAATCCCTCTAGGGACCTAGAAATCCCTCTAGCGACATAGAAATCCCTCTAGCGACATAGAAATCCCTCTAGGGACATAGAAATCCCTCTAGGGACATAGAAATCCCTATAGGGACATAGAAATCCCTCTAGGGACATAGAAATCTATCCCTCTAGGGACATAGAAATCCCTCTAGGGACATAGAAATCCCTCTAGGGACATTGAAATCCCTCTAGGGACATAGAAATCCCTCTAGGGACCTAGAAATCTATCCCTCTAGGGACCTAGAAATCCCTCTAGGGACATTGAAATCCCTCTAGGGACCTAGAAATCTCTCTAGTGACATAGAAATCCCTCTAGGGACATAGAAATCTATCCCTCTAGGGACCTAGAAATCCCTCTAGGGACCTAGAAATCCCTCTAGGGACCTAGAAATCCCTCTAGGGACATAGAAATCCCTCTAGCGACATAGAAATCCCTCTAGGGACATAGAAATCTATCCCTCTAGGGACATAGAAATCCCTCTAGGGACCTAGAAATCCCTCTAGGGACATTGAAATCTATCCCTCTAGGGACCTAGAAATCTATCTAGGGACATTGAAATCCCTCTAGGGACCTAGAAATCTCTCTAGGGACATAGAAATCTCTCTAGGGACATAGAAATCCCTCTAGGGACATAGAAATCCCTCTAGGGACCTAGAAATCTATCCCTCTAGGGACCTAGAAATCCCTCTAGGGACATAGAAATCCCTCTAGGGACCTAGAAATCTATCCCTCTAGGGACTTAGAAATCCCTCTAGGGACCTAGAAATCTATCCCTCTAGGGACCTAGAAATCCCTCTAGGGACATTGAAATCCCTCTAGGGACCTAGAAATCTATCCCTCTAGGGACCTAGAAATCCCTCTAGGGACATTGAAATCCCTCTAGGGACCTAGAAATCTATCCCTCTAGGGACCTAGAAATCCCTCTAGCGACATAGAAATCCCTCTAGCGACATAGAAATCCCTCTAGGGACATAGAAATCCCTCTAGGGACCTAGAAATCTATCCCTCTAGGGACCTAGAAATCCCTCTAGGGACATTGAAATCCCTCTAGGGACCTAGAAATCCCTCTAGGGACATTGAAATCCCTCTAGGGACCTAGAAATCTATCCCTCTAGGGACCTAGAAATCTCTCTAGGGACATTGAAATCCCTCTAGGGACCTAGAAATCTATCCCTCTAGGGACCTAGAAATCTATCCCTCTAGGGACCTAGAAATCCCTCTAGGGACCTAGAAATCCCTCTAGGGACATAGAAATCTCTCTCTCTAGGGACCTAGAAATCCCTCTAGGGACATAGAAATCCCTCTAGGGACCTAGAAATCTATCCCTCTAGGGACCTAGAAATCCCTCTAGGGACCTAGAAATCCCTCTAGGGACCTAGAAATCCCTCTAGGGACATAGAAATCTCTCTCTCTCTAGGGACCTAGAAATCCCTCTAGGGACATAGAAATCCCTCTAGGGACATAGAAATCTATCCCTCTAGGGACATAGAAATCCCTCTAGGGACATAGAAATCCCTCTAGGGACATAGAAATCCCTCTAGGGACATAGAAATCCCTCTAGGGACCTAGAAATCTATCCCTCTAGGGACCTAGAAATCCCTCTAGGGACATAGAAATCCCTCTAGGGACCTAGAAATCTATCCCTCTAGGGACCTAGAAATCCCTCTAGGGACATTGAAATCCCTCTAGGGACCTAGAAATCCCTCTAGGGACATTGAAATCCCTCTAGGGACCTAGAAATCTATCCCTCTAGGGACCTAGAAATCCCTCTAGGGACATTGAAATCCCTCTAGGGACCTAGAAATCTATCCCTCTAGGGACCTAGAAATCCCTCTAGCGACATAGAAATCCCTCTAGCGACATAGAAATCCCTCTAGGGACATAGAAATCCCTCTAGGGACCTAGAAATCTATCCCTCTAGGGACCTAGAAATCCCTCTAGGGACATTGAAATCCCTCTAGGGACCTAGAAATCCCTCTAGGGACATTGAAATCCCTCTAGGGGCCTAGAAATCTATCCCTCTAGGGACCTAGAAATCCCTCTAGGGACATTGAAATCCCTCTAGGGACCTAGAAATCTATCCCTCTAGGGACCTAGAAATCTATCCCTCTAGGGACCTAGAAATCCCTCTAGGGACCTAGAAATCCCTCTAGGGACATAGAAATCTCTCTCTCTAGGGACCTAGAAATCCCTCTAGCGACATAGAAATCCCTCTAGCGACATAGAAATCCCTCTAGGGACATAGAAATCTATCGCTCTAGGGACATAGAAATCCCTCTAGGGACCTAGAAATCCCTCTAGGGACATAGAAATCCCTCTAGGGACATAGAAATCTATCCCTCTAGGGACCTAGAAATCCCTCTAGGGACCTAGAAATCCCTCTAGGGACCTAGAAATCCCTCTAGGGACCTAGAAATCCCTCTAGGGACCTAGAAATCCCTCTAGGGACATAGAAATCTCTCTCTCTAGGGACCTAGAAATCCCTCTAGGGACATAGAAATCCCTCTAGGGACATAGAAATCTATCCCTCTAGGGACATAGAAATCCCTCTAGGGACATAGAAATCCCTCTAGGGACATAGAAATCCCTCTAGGGACATAGAAATCCCTCTAGGGATCTAGAAATCTATCCCTCTAGGGACCTAGAAATCCCTCTAGGGACATTGAAATCCCTCTAGGGACCTAGAAATCCCTCTAGGGACATTGAAATCCCTCTAGGGACCTAGAAATCTATCCCTCTAGGGACCTAGAAATCCCTCTAGGGACATTGAAATCCCTCTAGGGACCTAGAAATCTATCCCTCTAGGGACCTAGAAATCCCTCTAGGGACCTAGAAATCCCTCTAGGGACATAGAAATCTCTCTCTCTAGGGACCTAGAAATCCCTCTAGGGACATAGAAATCTCTCTCTCTAGGGACCTAGAAATCCCTCTAGGGACCTAGAAATCCCTCTAGCGACATAGAAATCCCTCTAGCGACATAGAAATCCCTCTAGGGACATAGAAATCTATCGCTCTAGGGACATAGAAATCCCTCTAGGGACCTAGAAATCCCTCTAGGGACATAGAAATCTATCCCTCTAGGGACCTAGAAATCCCTCTAGGGACATAGAAATCCCTCTATGGACATAGAAATCCCTCTAGGGACATATAAATCTATCCCTCTAGGGACATAGAAATCCCTCTAGGGACCTAGAAATCCCTCTAGGGACATAGAAATCCCTCTAGGGACATAGAAATCCCTCTCGAGACATAGAAATCTATCCCTCTAGGGACATAGAAATCCCTCTAGGGACCTAGAAATCCCTCTAGGGACCTAGAAATCCCTCTAGGGACATTGAAATCCCTCTAGGGACCTAGAAATCCCTCTAGGGACCTAGAAATCCCTCTAGGGACATAGAAATCCCTCTAGGGACCTAGAAATCTCTCTAGGGACATAGAAATCCCTCTAGGGACATAGAAATCTATCCCTCTAGGGACCTAGAAATCCCTCTAGGGACCTAGAAATCCCTCTAGGGACCTAGAAATCCCTCTAGGGACATAGAAATCTCTCTCTCTAGGGACCTAGAAATCCCTCTAGGGACATAGAAATCTCTCTCTCTAGGGACCTAGAAATCCCTCTAGGGACCTAGAAATCCCTCTAGCGACATAGAAATCCCTCTAGCGACATAGAAATCCCTCTAGGGACATAGAAATCCCTCTAGGGACATAGAAATCCCTATAGGGACATAGAAATCCCTCTAGGGACATAGAAATCTATCCCTCTAGGGACATAGAAATCCCTCTAGGGACATAGAAATCCCTCTAGGGACCTAGAAATCTATCCCTCTAGGGACCTAGAAATCCCTCTAGGGACATTGAAATCCCTCTAGGGACCTAGAAATCTCTCTAGGGACATAGAAATCTCTCTAGGGACATAGAAATCCCTCTAGGGACATAGAAATCTATCCCTCTAGGGACCTAGAAATCCCTCTAGGGACCTAGAAATCCCTCTAGGGACCTAGAAATCCCTCTAGGGACCTAGAAATCCCTCTAGGAACCTAGAAATCCCTCTAGGGACCTAGAAATCCCTCTAGGGACATAGAAATCTCTCTCTCTAGGGACCTAGAAATCAATCTAGGGACCTAGAAATCCCTCTAGGGACCTAGAAATCTCTCTAGTGACATAGAAATCCCTCTAGGGACATAGAAATCTATCCCTCTAGGGACCTAGAAATCTATCCCTCTAGGGACCTAGAAATCCCTCTAGCGACAAAGAAATCCCTCTAGCGACATAGAAATCCCTCTAGGGACATAGAAATCCCTCTAGGGACCTAGAAATCTATCCCTCTAGGGACCTAGAAATCCCTCTAGGGACATTGAAATCCCTCTAGGGACCTAGAAATCCCTCTAGGGACCTAGAAATCTCTCTAGGGACATAGAAATCTCTCTAGGGACATAGAAATCCCTCTAGGGACATAGAAATCTATCCCTCTAGGGACCTAGAAATCCCTCTAGGGACCTAGAAATCCCTCTAGGGACCTAGAAATCCCTCTAGGGACGTAGAAATCCCTCTAGGGACCTAGAAATCCCTCTAGGAACCTAGAAATCCCTCTAGGGACCTAGAAATCCCTCTAGGGACATAGAAATCTCTCTAGGGACATTGAAATCCCTCTAGGGACCTAGAAATCTATCCCTCTAGGGACCTAGAAATCCCTCTAGGGACATAGAAATCTCTCTCTCTAGGGACCTAGAAATCCCTCTAGGGACATAGAAATCCCTCTAGGGACCTAGAAATCTATCCCTCTAGGGACCTAGAAATCCCTCTAGGGACCTAGAAATCCCTCTAGGGACCTAGAAATCCCTCTAGGGACATAGAAATCTCTCTCTCTCTAGGGACCTAGAAATCCCTCTAGGGACATAGAAATCCCTCTAGGGACATAGAAATCTATCCCTCTAGGGACATAGAAATCCCTCTAGGGACATAGAAATCCCTCTAGGGACATAGAAATCCCTCTAGGGACATAGAAATCCCTCTAGGGACATAGAAATCCCTCTAGGGACCTAGAAATCTATCCCTCTAGGGACCTAGAAATCCCTCTAGGGACATAGAAATCCCTCTAGGGACCTAGAAATCTATCCCTCTAGGGACCTAGAAATCCCTCTAGGGACATTGAAATCCCTCTAGGGACCTAGAAATCCCTCTAGGGACATTGAAATCCCTCTAGGGACCTAGAAATCTATCCCTCTAGGGACCTAGAAATCCCTCTAGGGACATTGAAATCCCTCTAGGGACCTAGAAATCTATCCCTCTAGGGACCTAGAAATCCCTCTAGCGACATAGAAATCCCTCTAGCGACATAGAAATCCCTCTAGGGACATAGAAATCCCTCTAGGGACCTAGAAATCTATCCCTCTAGGGACCTAGAAATCCCTCTAGGGACATTGAAATCCCTCTAGGGACCTAGAAATCCCTCTAGGGACATTGAAATCCCTCTAGGGACCTAGAAATCTATCCCTCTAGGGACCTAGAAATCCCTCTAGGGACATTGAAATCCCTCTAGGGACCTAGAAATCCCTCTAGGGACATTGAAATCCCTCTAGGGACATTGAAATCCCTCTAGGGACCTAGAAATCCCTCTAGGGACATTGAAATCCCTCTAGGGACCTAGAAATCTATCCCTCTAGGGACCTAGAAATCCCTCTAGGGACATTGAAATCCCTCTAGGGACCTAGAAATCTATCCCTCTAGGGACCTAGAAATCCCTCTAGGGACCTAGAAATCCCTCTAGGGACATAGAAATCTCTCTCTCTAGGGACCTAGAAATCCCTCTAGGGACATAGAAATCTCTCTCTCTAGGGACCTAGAAATCCCTCTAGGGACCTAGAAATCCCTCTAGCGACATAGAAATCCCTCTAGCGACATAGAAATCCCTCTAGGGACATAGAAATCTATCGCTCTAGGGACATAGAAATCCCTCTAGGGACCTAGAAATCCCTCTAGCGACATAGAAATCTATCCCTCTAGGGACATAGAAATCCCTCTAGGGACATAGAAATCCCTCTAGGGACCTAGAAATCTATCCCTCTAGGGACCTAGAAATCCCTCTAGGGACATTGAAATCCCTCTAGGGACCTAGAAATCTCTCTAGGGACATAGAAATCTCTCTAGGGACATAGAAATCCCTCTAGGGGCATAGAAATCTATCCCTCTAGGGACCTAGAAATCCCTCTAGGGACCTAGAAATCCCTCTAGGGACCTAGAAATCCCTCTAGGGACCTAGAAATCCCTCTAGGAACCTAGAAATCCCTCTAGGGACCTAGAAATCCCTCTAGGGACATAGAAATCTCTCTCTCTAGGGACCTAGAAATCAATCTAGGGACCTAGAAATCCCTCTAGGGACCTAGAAATCTCTCTAGTGACATAGAAATCCCTCTAGGGACATAGAAATCTATCCCTCTAGGGACCTAGAAATCTATCCCTCTAGGGACCTAGAAATCCCTCTAGCGACAAAGAAATCCCTCTAGCGACATAGAAATCCCTCTAGGGACATAGAAATCCCTCTAGGGACCTAGAAATCTATCCCTCTAGGGACCTAGAAATCCCTCTAGGGACATTGAAATCCCTCTAGGGACCTAGAAATCCCTCTAGGGACCTAGAAATCTCTCTAGGGACATAGAAATCTCTCTAGGGACATAGAAATCCCTCTAGGGACATAGAAATCTATCCCTCTAGGGACCTAGAAATCCCTCTAGGGACCTAGAAATCCCTCTAGGGACCTAGAAATCCCTCTAGGGACGTAGAAATCCCTCTAGGGACCTAGAAATCCCTCTAGGAACCTAGAAATCCCTCTAGGGACCTAGAAATCCCTCTAGGGACATAGAAATCTCTCTAGGGACATTGAAATCCCTCTAGGGACCTAGAAATCTATCCCTCTAGGGACCTAGAAATCCCTCTAGGGACATAGAAATCTCTCTCTCTAGGGACCTAGAAATCCCTCTAGGGACATAGAAATCCCTCTAGGGACCTAGAAATCTATCCCTCTAGGGACCTAGAAATCCCTCTAGGGACCTAGAAATCCCTCTAGGGACCTAGAAATCCCTCTAGGGACATAGAAATCTCTCTCTCTCTAGGGACCTAGAAATCCCTCTAGGGACATAGAAATCCCTCTAGGGACATAGAAATCTATCCCTCTAGGGACATAGAAATCCCTCTAGGGACATAGAAATCCCTCTAGGGACATAGAAATCCCTCTAGGGACATAGAAATCCCTCTAGGGACCTAGAAATCTATCCCTCTAGGGACCTAGAAATCCCTCTAGGGACATAGAAATCCCTCTAGGGACCTAGAAATCTATCCCTCTAGGGACCTAGAAATCCCTCTAGGGACATTGAAATCCCTCTAGGGACCTAGAAATCCCTCTAGGGACATTGAAATCCCTCTAGGGACCTAGAAATCTATCCCTCTAGGGACCTAGAAATCCCTCTAGGGACATTGAAATCCCTCTAGGGACCTAGAAATCTATCCCTCTAGGGACCTAGAAATCCCTCTAGCGACATAGAAATCCCTCTAGCGACATAGAAATCCCTCTAGGGACATAGAAATCCCTCTAGGGACCTAGAAATCTATCCCTCTAGGGACCTAGAAATCCCTCTAGGGACATTGAAATCCCTCTAGGGACCTAGAAATCCCTCTAGGGACATTGAAATCCCTCTAGGGACCTAGAAATCTATCCCTCTAGGGACCTAGAAATCCCTCTAGGGACATTGAAATCCCTCTAGGGACCTAGAAATCCCTCTAGGGACATTGAAATCCCTCTAGGGACATTGAAATCCCTCTAGGGACCTAGAAATCCCTCTAGGGACATTGAAATCCCTCTAGGGACCTAGAAATCTATCCCTCTAGGGACCTAGAAATCCCTCTAGGGACATTGAAATCCCTCTAGGGACCTAGAAATCTATCCCTCTAGGGACCTAGAAATCCCTCTAGGGACCTAGAAATCCCTCTAGGGACATAGAAATCTCTCTCTCTAGGGACCTAGAAATCCCTCTAGGGACATAGAAATCTCTCTCTCTAGGGACCTAGAAATCCCTCTAGGGACCTAGAAATCCCTCTAGCGACATAGAAATCCCTCTAGCGACATAGAAATCCCTCTAGGGACATAGAAATCTATCGCTCTAGGGACATAGAAATCCCTCTAGGGACCTAGAAATCCCTCTAGGGACATAGAAATCTATCCCTCTAGGGACCTAGAAATCCCTCTAGGGACATAGAAATCCCTCTATGGACATAGAAATCCCTCTAGGGACATATAAATCTATCCCTCTAGGGACATAGAAATCCCTCTAGGGACCTAGAAATCCCTCTAGGGACATAGAAATCCCTCTAGGGACATAGAAATCCCTCTCGAGACATAGAAATCTATCCCTCTAGGGACATAGAAATCCCTCTAGGGACCTAGAAATCCCTCTAGGGACCTAGAAATCCCTCTAGGGACATTGAAATCCCTCTAGGGACCTAGAAATCCCTCTAGGGACCTAGAAATCCCTCTAGGGACATAGAAATCCCTCTAGGGACCTAGAAATCTCTCTAGGGACATAGAAATCCCTCTAGGGACATAGAAATCTATCCCTCTAGGGACCTAGAAATCCCTCTAGGGACCTAGAAATCCCTCTAGGGACCTAGAAATCCCTCTATGGACATAGAAATCTCTCTCTCTAGGGACCTAGAAATCCCTCTAGGGACATAGAAATCTCTCTCTCTAGGGACCTAGAAATCCCTCTAGGGACCTAGAAATCCCTCTAGCGACATAGAAATCCCTCTAGCGACATAGAAATCCCTCTAGGGACATAGAAATCCCTCTAGGGACATAGAAATCCCTATAGGGACATAGAAATCCCTCTAGGGACATAGAAATCTATCCCTCTAGGGACATAGAAATCCCTCTAGGGACATAGAAATCCCTCTAGGGACCTAGAAATCTATCCCTCTAGGGACCTAGAAATCCCTCTAGGGACATTGAAATCCCTCTAGGGACCTAGAAATCTCTCTAGGGACATAGAAATCTCTCTAGGGACATAGAAATCCCTCTAGGGACATAGAAATCTATCCCTCTAGGGACCTAGAAATCTCTCTAGGGACCTAGAAATCCCTCTAGGGACCTAGAAATCCCTCTAGGGACCTAGAAATCCCTCTAGGAACCTAGAAATCCCTCTAGGGACCTAGAAATCCCTCTAGGGACATAGAAATCTCTCTCTCTAGGGACCTAGAAATCAATCTAGGGACCTAGAAATCCCTCTAGGGACCTAGAAATCTCTCTAGGGACATAGAAATCCCTCTAGGGACATAGAAATCTATCCCTCTAGGGACCTAGAAATCTATCCCTCTAGGGACCTAGAAATCCCTCTAGCGACAAAGAAATCCCTCTAGCGACATAGAAATCCCTCTAGGGACATAGAAATCCCTCTAGGGACCTAGAAATCTATCCCTCTAGGGACCTAGAAATCCCTCTAGGGACATTGAAATCCCTCTAGGGACCTAGAAATCCCTCTAGGGACCTAGAAATCTCTCTAGGGACATAGAAATCTCTCTAGGGACATAGAAATCCCTCTAGGGACATAGAAATCTATCCCTCTAGGGACCTAGAAATCCCTCTAGGGACCTAGAAATCCCTCTAGGGACCTAGAAATCCCTCTAGGGACCTAGAAATCCCTCTAGGAACCTAGAAATCCCTCTAGGGACCTAGAAATCCCTCTAGGGACATAGAAATCTCTCTAGGGACATTGAAATCCCTCTAGGGACCTAGAAATCTATCCCTCTAGGGACCTAGAAATCCCTCTAGGGACATAGAAATCTCTCTCTCTAGGGACCTAGAAATCCCTCTAGGGACATAGAAATCCCTCTAGGGACCTAGAAATCTATCCCTCTAGGGACCTAGAAATCCCTCTAGGGACCTAGAAATCCCTCTAGGGACCTAGAAATCCCTCTAGGGACATAGAAATCTCTCTCTCTCTAGGGACCTAGAAATCCCTCTAGGGACATAGAAATCCCTCTAGGGACATAGAAATCTATCCCTCTAGGGACATAGAAATCCCTCTAGGGACATAGAAATCCCTCTAGGGACATAGAAATCCCTCTAGGGACATAGAAATCCCTCTAGGGACCTAGAAATCTATCCCTCTAGGGACCTAGAAATCCCTCTAGGGACATAGAAATCCCTCTAGGGACCTAGAAATCTATCCCTCTAGGGACCTAGAAATCCCTCTAGGGACATTGAAATCCCTCTAGGGACCTAGAAATCCCTCTAGGGACATTGAAATCCCTCTAGGGACCTAGAAATCTATCCCTCTAGGGACCTAGAAATCCCTCTAGGGACATTGAAATCCCTCTAGGGACCTAGAAATCTATCCCTCTAGGGACCTAGAAATCCCTCTAGCGACATAGAAATCCCTCTAGCGACATAGAAATCCCTCTAGGGACATAGAAATCCCTCTAGGGACCTAGAAATCTATCCCTCTAGGGACCTAGAAATCCCTCTAGGGACATTGAAATCCCTCTAGGGACCTAGAAATCCCTCTAGGGACATTGAAATCCCTCTAGGGACCTAGAAATCTATCCCTCTAGGGACCTAGAAATCCCTCTAGGGACATTGAAATCCCTCTAGGGACCTAGAAATCTATCCCTCTAGGGACCTAGAAATCTATCCCTCTAGGGACCTAGAAATCCCTCTAGGGACCTAGAAATCCCTCTAGGGACATAGAAATCTCTCTCTCTAGGGACCTAGAAATCCCTCTAGCGACATAGAAATCCCTCTAGCGACATAGAAATCCCTCTAGGGACATAGAAATCTATCGCTCTAGGGACATAGAAATCCCTCTAGGGACCTAGAAATCCCTCTAGGGACATAGAAATCCCTCTAGGGACATAGAAATCTATCCCTCTAGGGACCTAGAAATCCCTCTAGGGACCTAGAAATCCCTCTAGGGACCTAGAAATCCCTCTAGGGACCTAGAAATCCCTCTAGGGACCTAGAAATCCCTCTAGGGACCTAGAAATCCCTCTAGGGACATAGAAATCTCTCTCTCTAGGGACCTAGAAATCCCTCTAGGGACATAGAAATCCCTCTAGGGACATAGAAATCTATCCCTCTAGGGACATAGAAATCCCTCTAGGGACATAGAAATCCCTCTAGGGACATAGAAATCCCTCTAGGGATCTAGAAATCTATCCCTCTAGGGACCTAGAAATCCCTCTAGGGACATTGAAATCCCTCTAGGGACCTAGAAATCCCTCTAGGGACATTGAAATCCCTCTAGGGACCTAGAAATCTATCCCTCTAGGGACCTAGAAATCCCTCTAGGGACATTGAAATCCCTCTAGGGACCTAGAAATCTATCCCTCTAGGGACCTAGAAATCCCTCTAGGGACCTAGAAATCCCTCTAGGGACATAGAAATCTCTCTCTCTAGGGACCTAGAAATCCCTCTAGGGACATAGAAATCTCTCTCTCTAGGGACCTAGAAATCCCTCTAGGGACCTAGAAATCCCTCTAGCGACATAGAAATCCCTCTAGCGACATAGAAATCCCTCTAGGGACATAGAAATCTATCGCTCTAGGGACATAGAAATCCCTCTAGGGACCTAGAAATCCCTCTAGGGACATAGAAATCTATCCCTCTAGGGACCTAGAAATCGCTCTAGGGACATAGAAATCCCTCTATGGACATAGAAATCCCTCTAGGGACATATAAATCTATCCCTCTAGGGACATAGAAATCCCTCTAGGGACCTAGAAATCCCTCTAGGGACATAGAAATCCCTCTAGGGACATAGAAATCCCTCTCGAGACATAGAAATCTATCCCTCTAGGGACATAGAAATCCCTCTAGGGACCTAGAAATCCCTCTAGGGACCTAGAAATCCCTCTAGGGACATTGAAATCCCTCTAGGGACCTAGAAATCCCTCTAGGGACCTAGAAATCCCTCTAGGGACATAGAAATCCCTCTAGGGACCTAGAAATCTCTCTAGGGACATAGAAATCCCTCTAGGGACATAGAAATCTATCCCTCTAGGGACCTAGAAATCCCTCTAGGGACCTAGAAATCCCTCTAGGGACCTAGAAATCCCTCTATGGACATAGAAATCTCTCTCTCTAGGGACCTAGAAATCCCTCTAGGGACATAGAAATCTCTCTCTCTAGGGACCTAGAAATCCCTCTAGGGACCTAGAAATCCCTCTAGCGACATAGAAATCCCTCTAGCGACATAGAAATCCCTCTAGGGACATAGAAATCCCTCTAGGGACATAGAAATCCCTATAGGGACATAGAAATCCCTCTAGGGACATAGAAATCTATCCCTCTAGGGACATAGAAATCCCTCTAGGGACATAGAAATCCCTCTAGGGACCTAGAAATCTATCCCTCTAGGGACCTAGAAATCCCTCTAGGGACATTGAAATCCCTCTAGGGACCTAGAAATCTCTCTAGGGACATAGAAATCTCTCTAGGGACATAGAAATCCCTCTAGGGACATAGAAATCTATCCCTCTAGGGACCTAGAAATCCCTCTAGGGACCTAGAAATCCCTCTAGGGACCTAGAAATCCCTCTAGGGACCTAGAAATCCCTCTAGGAACCTAGAAATCCCTCTAGGGACCTAGAAATCCCTCTAGGGACATAGAAATCTCTCTCTCTAGGGACCTAGAAATCAATCTAGGGACCTAGAAATCCCTCTAGGGACCTAGAAATCTCTCTAGGGACATAGAAATCCCTCTAGGGACATAGAAATCTATCCCTCTAGGGACCTAGAAATCCCTCTAGGGACCTAGAAATCCCTCTAGGGACCTAGAAATCCCTCTAGGGACATAGAAATCTCTCTCTCTAGGGACCTAGAAATCCCTCTAGGGACATAGAAATCCCTCTAGGGACCTAGAAATCTATCCCTCTAGGGACATAGAAATCCTCCTAGGGACCTAGAAATCTATCCCTCTAGGGACCTAGAAATCCCTCTAGGGACATTGAAATCCCTCTAGGGACCTAGAAATCTCTCTAGTGACATAGAAATCCCTCTAGGGACATAGAAATCTATCCCTCTAGGGACCTAGAAATCTATCCCTCTAGGGACCTAGAAATCCCTCTAGCGACATAGAAATCCCTCTAGCGACATAGAAATCCCTCTAGGGACATAGAAATCCCTCTAGGGACCTAGAAATCTATCCCTCTAGGGACCTAGAAATCCCTCTAGGGACATTGAAATCCCTCTAGGGACCTAGAAATCCCTCTAGGGACCTAGAAATCTCTCTAGGGACATAGAAATCTCTCTAGGGACATAGAAATCCCTCTAGGGACATAGAAATCTATCCCTCTAGGGACCTAGAAATCCCTCTAGGGACCTAGAAATCCCTCTAGGGACCTAGAAATCCCTCTAGGGACCTAGAAATCCCTCTAGGGACCTAGAAATCCCTCTAGGAACCTAGAAATCCCTCTAGGGACCTAGAAATCCCTCTAGGGACATAGAAATCTCTCTCTCTAGGGACCTAGAAATCAATCTAGGGACCTAGAAATCCCTCTAGGGACCTAGAAATCTCTCTAGGGACATAGAAATCCCTCTAGGGACATAGAAATCTATCCCTCTAGGGACCTAGAAATCCCTCTAGGGACCTAGAAATCCCTCTAGGGACCTAGAAATCCCTCTAGGGACCTAGAAATCCCTCTAGGGACATAGAAATCTCTCTCTCTAGGGACCTAGAAATCCCTCTAGGGACATAGAAATCCCTCTAGGGACCTAGAAATCTATCCCTCTAGGGACATAGAAATCCCTCTAGGGACCTAGAAATCTATCCCTCTAGGGACATAGAAATCCCTCTAGGGACCTAGAAATCTATCCCTCTAGGGACCTAGAAATCCCTCTAGGGACATTGAAATCCCTCTAGGGACCTAGAAATCTCTCTAGTGACATAGAAATCCCTCTAGGGACATAGAAATCTATCCCTCTAGGGACCTAGAAATCTATCCCTCTAGGGACCTAGAAATCCCTCTAGCGACATAGAAATCCCTCTAGCGACATAGAAATCCCTCTAGGGACATAGAAATCCCTCTAGGGACCTAGAAATCTATCCCTCTAGGGACCTAGAAATCCCTCTAGGGACATTGAAATCCCTCTAGGGACCTAGAAATCCCTCTAGGGACATTGAAATCCCTCTAGGGACCTAGAAATCTATCCCTCTAGGGACCTAGAAATCCCTCTAGGGACATTGAAATCCCTCTAGGGACCTAGAAATCTATCCCTCTAGGGACCTAGAAATCTATCCCTCTAGGGACCTAGAAATCCCTCTAGGGACCTAGAAATCCCTCTAGGGACATAGAAATCTCTCTCTCTAGGGACCTAGAAATCCCTCTAGGGACCTAGAAATCCCTCTAGCGACATAGAAATCCCTCTAGCGACATAGAAATCCCTCTAGGGACATAGAAATCTATCGCTCTAGGGACATAGAAATCCCTCTAGGGACCTAGAAATCCCTCTAGGGACATAGAAATCCCTCTAGGAACCTAGAAATCCCTCTAGGGACCTAGAAATCCCTCTAGGGACCTAGAAATCCCTCTAGGGACCTAGAAATCCCTCTAGGGACATAGAAATCTCTCTCTCTAGGGACCTAGAAATCCCTCTAGGGACATAGAAATCCCTCTAGGGACCTAGAAATCTATCCCTCTAGGGACATAGAAATCCCTCTAGGGACCTAGAAATCTATCCCTCTAGGGACCTAGAAATCCCTCTAGGGACATTGAAATCCCTCTAGGGACCTAGAAATCTCTCTAGTGACATAGAAATCCCTCTAGGGACATAGAAATCTATCCCTCTAGGGACCTAGAAATCCCTCTAGGGACCTAGAAATCCCTCTAGGGACATAGAAATCCCTCTAGCGACATAGAAATCCCTCTAGGGACATAGAAATCTATCCCTCTAGGGACATAGAAATCCCTCTAGGGACCTAGAAATCCCTCTAGGGACATTGAAATCTATCCCTCTAGGGACCTAGAAATCCCTCTAGGGACATTGAAGTCCCTCTAGGGACCTAGAAATCTCTCTAGTGACATAGAAATCCCTCTAGGGACATAGAAATCTATCCCTCTAGGGACCTAGAAATCTATCCCTCTAGGGACCTAGAAATCCCTCTAGCGACATAGAAATCCCTCTAGCGACATAGAAATCCCTCTAGGGACATAGAAATCCCTCTAGGGACCTAGAAATCTATCCCTCTAGGGACCTAGAAATCCCTCTAGGGACATTGAAATCCCTCTAGGGACCTAGAAATCCCTCTAGGGACATTGAAATCCCTCTAGGGACCTAGAAATCTATCCCTCTAGGGACCTAGAAATCCCTCTAGGGACATTGAAATCCCTCTAGGGACCTAGAAATCTATCCCTCTAGGGACCTAGAAATCTATCCCTCTAGGGACCTAGAAATCCCTCTAGGGACCTAGAAATCCCTCTAGGGACATAGAAATCTCTCTCTCTAGGGACCTAGAAATCCCTCTAGGGACCTAGAAATCCCTCTAGCGACATAGAAATCCCTCTAGCGACATAGAAATCCCTCTAGGGACATAGAAATCTATCGCTCTAGGGACATAGAAATCCCTCTAGGGACCTAGAAATCCCTCTAGGGACATAGAAATCCCTCTAGGAACCTAGAAATCCCTCTAGGGACCTAGAAATCCCTCTAGGGACCTAGAAATCCCTCTAGGGACCTAGAAATCCCTCTAGGGACCTAGAAATCCCTCTAGGGACCTAGAAATCCCTCTAGGAACCTAGAAATCCCTCTAGGGACCTAGAAATTCCTCTAGGGACATAGAAATCTCTCTCTCTAGGGACCTAGAAATCAATCTAGGGACCTAGAAATCCCTCTAGGGACATAGAAATCTCTCTCTCTAGGGACCTAGAAATCCCTCTAGGGACATAGAAATCCCTCTAGGGACCTAGAAATCTATCCCTCTAGGGACATAGAAATCCCTCTAGGGACCTAGAAATCTATCCCTCTAGGGACCTAGAAATCCCTCTAGGGACCTAGAAATCCCTCTAGGGACATTGAAATCCCTCTAGGGACCTAGAAATCTCTCTAGTGACATAGAAATCCCTCTAGGGACATAGAAATCTATCCCTCTAGGGACCTAGAAATCCCTCTAGGGACCTAGAAATCCCTCTAGGGACATAGAAATCCCTCTAGCGACATAGAAATCCCTCTAGGGACATAGAAATCTATCCCTCTAGGGACATAGAAATCCCTCTAGGGACCTAGAAATCCCTCTAGGGACATTGAAATCTATCCCTCTAGGGACCTAGAAATCCCTCTAGGGACATTGAAGTCCCTCTAGGGACCTAGAAATCTCTCTAGGGACATAGAAATCTCTCTAGGGACATAGAAATCCCTCTAGGGACCTAGAAATCCCTCTAGGGACATTGAAATCCCTCTAGGGACCTAGAAATCCCTCTAGGGACCTAGAAATCCCTCTAGGGACATAGAAATCCCTCTAGGGACCTAGAAATCTCTCTAGGGACAAAGAAATCCCTCTAGGGACATAGAAATCTATCCCTCTAGGGACCTAGAAATCCCTCTAGGGACCTAGAAATCCCTCTAGGGACATAGAAATCTCTCTCTCTAGGGACCTAGAAATCCCTCTAGGGACATAGAAATCTCTCTCTCTAGGGACCTAGAAATCCCTCTAGGGACCTAGAAATCCCTCTAGCGACATAGAAATCCCTCTAGCGACATAGAAATCCCTCTAGGGACATAGAAATCCCTCTAGGGACATAGAAATCCCTATAGGGACATAGAAATCCCTCTAGGGACATAGAAATCTATCCCTCTAGGGACATAGAAATCCCTCTAGGGACATAGAAATCCCTCTAGGGACATTGAAATCCCTCTAGGGACATAGAAATCCCTCTAGGGACCTAGAAATCTATCCCTCTAGGGACCTAGAAATCCCTCTAGGGACATTGAAATCCCTCTAGGGACCTAGAAATCTCTCTAGTGACATAGAAATCCCTCTAGGGACATAGAAATCTATCCCTCTAGGGACCTAGAAATCCCTCTAGGGACCTAGAAATCCCTCTAGGGACATAGAAATCCCTCTAGCGACATAGAAATCCCTCTAGGGACATAGAAATCTATCCCTCTAGGGACATAGAAATCCCTCTAGGGACCTAGAAATCCCTCTAGGGACATTGAAATCCCTCTAGGGACCTAGAAATCTCTCTAGTGACATAGAAATCCCTCTAGGGACATAGAAATCTATCCCTCTAGGGACCTAGAAATCTATCCCTCTAGGGACCTAGAAATCCCTCTAGCGACATAGAAATCCCTCTAGCGACATAGAAATCCCTCTAGGGACATAGAAATCCCTCTAGGGACCTAGAAATCTATCCCTCTAGGGACCTAGAAATCCCTCTAGGGACATTGAAATCCCTCTAGGGACCTAGAAATCCCTCTAGGGACATTGAAATCCCTCTAGGGACCTAGAAATCTATCCCTCTAGGGACCTAGAAATCCCTCTAGGGACATTGAAATCCCTCTAGGGACCTAGAAATCTATCCCTCTAGGGACCTAGAAATCTATCCCTCTAGGGACCTAGAAATCCCTCTAGGGACCTAGAAATCCCTCTAGGGACATAGAAATCTCTCTCTCTAGGGACCTAGAAATCCCTCTAGGGACATAGAAATCCCTCTAGCGACATTGAAATCCCTCTAGGGACCTAGAAATCCCTCTAGGGACATTGAAATCCCTCTAGGGACCTAGAAATCTATCCCTCTAGGGACATAGAAATCCCTCTAGCGACATAGAAATCCCTCTAGCGACATAGAAATCCCTCTAGGGACATAGAAATCTATCGCTCTAGGAACCTAGAAATCCCTCTAGGGACCTAGAAATCCCTCTAGGGACCTAGAAATCCCTCTAGGGACCTAGAAATCCCTCTAGGGACCTAGAAATACCTCTAGGGACCTAGAAATCCCTCTAGGAACCTAGAAATCCCTCTAGGGACCTAGAAATCTATCCCTCTAGGGACCTAGAAATCCCTCTAGGGACATTGAAATCCCTCTAGGGACCTAGAAATCTATCCCTCTAGGGACCTAGAAATCTATCCCTCTAGGGACCTAGAAATCCCTCTAGGGACCTAGAAATCCCTCTAGGGACATAGAAATCTCTCTCTCTAGGGACCTAGAAATCCCTCTAGGGACATAGAAATCCCTCTAGCGACATAGAAATCCCTCTAGCGACATAGAAATCCCTCTAGGGACATAGAAATCCCTCTAGGAACCTAGAAATCCCTCTAGGGACCTAGAAATCCCTCTAGGGACCTAGAAATCCCTCTAGGGACCTAGAAATCCCTCTAGGGACCTAGAAATCCCTCTAGGGACCTAGAAATCCCTCTAGGAACCTAGAAATCCCTCTAGGGACCTAGAAATCCCTCTAGGGACATAGAAATCTCTCTCTCTAGGGACCTAGAAATCAATCTAGGGACCTAGAAATCCCTCTAGGGACCTAGAAATCTCTCTAGGGACATAGAAATCCCTCTAGGGACATAGAAATCTATCCCTCTAGGGACCTAGAAATCCCTCTAGGGACCTAGAAATCCCTCTAGGGACCTAGAAATCCCTCTAGGGACATAGAAATCTCTCTCTCTAGGGACCTAGAAATCCCTCTAGGGACATAGAAATCCCTCTAGGGACCTAGAAATCTATCCCTCTAGGGACATAGAAATCCCTCTAGGGACCTAGAAATCTATCCCTCTAGGGACCTAGAAATCCCTCTAGGGACATTGAAATCCCTCTAGGGACCTAGAAATCTCTCTAGTGACATAGAAATCCCTCTAGGGACATAGAAATCTATCCCTCTAGGGACCTAGAAATCCCTCTAGGGACCTAGAAATCCCTCTAGGGACATAGAAATCCCTCTAGCGACATAGAAATCCCTCTAGGGACATAGAAATCTATCCCTCTAGGGACATAGAAATCCCTCTAGGGACCTAGAAATCCCTCTAGGGACATTGAAATCTATCCCTCTAGGGACCTAGAAATCCCTCTAGGGACATTGAAGTCCCTCTAGGGACCTAGAAATCTCTCTAGGGACATAGAAATCTCTCTAGGGACATAGAAATCCCTCTAGGGACCTAGAAATCCCTCTAGGGACATTGAAATCCCTCTAGGGACCTAGAAATCCCTCTAGGGACCTAGAAATCCCTCTAGGGACATAGAAATCCCTCTAGGGACCTAGAAATCTCTCTAGGGACATAGAAATCCCTCTAGGGACATAGAAATCTATCCCTCTAGGGACCTAGAAATCCCTCTAGGGACCTAGAAATCCCTCTAGGGACATAGAAATCTCTCTCTCTAGGGACCTAGAAATCCCTCTAGGGACATAGAAATCTCTCTCTCTAGGGACCTAGAAATCCCTCTAGGGACCTAGAAATCCCTCTAGCGACATAGAAATCCCTCTAGCGACATAGAAATCCCTCTAGGGACATAGAAATCCCTCTAGGGACATAGAAATCCCTCTAGCGACATAGAAATCCCTCTAGGGACATAGAAATCCCTCTAGGGACATAGAAATCCCTATAGGGACCTAGAAATCTATCCCTCTAGGGACCTAGAAATCCCTCTAGGGACATTGAAATCCCTCTAGGGACCTAGAAATCCCTCTAGGGACATTGAAATCCCTCTAGGGACCTAGAAATCTATCCCTCTAGGGACCTAGAAATCCCTCTAGGGACATTGAAATCCCTCTAGGGACCTAGAAATCTATCCCTCTAGGGACCTAGAAATCTATCCCTCTAGGGACCTAGAAATCCCTCTAGGGACCTAGAAATCCCTCTAGGGACATAGAAATCTCTCTCTCTAGGGACCTAGAAATCCCTCTAGGGACCTAGAAATCCCTCTAGCGACATAGAAATCCCTCTAGCGACATAGAAATCCCTCTAGGGACATAGAAATCTATCGCTCTAGGGACATAGAAATCCCTCTAGGGACCTAGAAATCCCTCTAGGGACATAGAAATCCCTCTAGGATTCTAGAAATCCCTCTAGGGACCTAGAAATCCCTCTAGGGACCTAGAAATCCCTCTAGGGACCTAGAAATCCCTCTAGGGACCTAGAAATCCCTCTAGGGACCTAGAAATCCCTCTAGGAACCTAGAAATCCCTCTAGGGACCTAGAAATCCCTCTAGGGACATAGAAATCTCTCTCTCTAGGGACCTAGAAATCAATCTAGGGACCTAGAAATCCCTCTAGGGACCTAGAAATCTCTCTAGGGACATAGAAATCCCTCTAGGGACATAGAAATCTATCCCTCTAGGGACCTAGAAATCCCTCTAGGGACCTAGAAATCCCTCTAGGGACCTAGAAATCCCTCTAGGGACATAGAAATCTCTCTCTCTAGGGACCTAGAAATCCCTCTAGGGACATAGAAATCCCTCTAGGGACCTAGAAATCTATCCCTCTAGGGACATAGAAATCCCTCTAGGGACCTAGAAATCTATCCCTCTAGGGACCTAGAAATCCCTCTAGGGACATTGAAATACCTCTAGGGACCTAGAAATCTCTCTAGTGACATAGAAATCCCTCTAGGGACATAGAAATCTATCCCTCTAGGGACCTAGAAATCCCTCTAGGGACCTAGAAATCCCTCTAGGGACATAGAAATCCCTCTAGCGACATAGAAATCCCTCTAGGGACATAGAAATCTATCCCTCTAGGGACATAGAAATCCCTCTAGGGACCTAGAAATCCCTCTAGGGACATTGAAATCTATCCCTCTAGGGACCTAGAAATCTATCTAGGGACATTGAAATCCCTCTAGGGACATAGAAATCCCTCTAGCGACATAGAAATCCCTCTAGGGACATAGAAATCCCTCTAGGGACATAGAAATCCCTATAGGGACCTAGAAATCTATCCCTCTAGGGACCTAGAAATCCCTCTAGGGACATTGAAATCCCTCTAGGGACCTAGAAATCTATCCCTCTAGGGACCTAGAAATCCCTCTAGGGACATTGAAATCCCTCTAGGGACCTAGAAATCTATCCCTCTAGGGACCTAGAAATCTATCCCTCTAGGGACCTAGTAATCCCTCTAGGGACCTAGAAATCCCTCTAGGGACATAGAAATCTCTCTCTCTAGGGACCTAGAAATCCCTCTAGGGACCTAGAAATCCCTCTAGCGACATAGAAATCCCTCTAGCGACATAGAAATCCCTCTAGGGACATAGAAATCTATCGCTCTAGGGACATAGAAATCCCTCTAGGGACCTAGAAATCCCTCTAGGGACATAGAAATCCCTCTAGGAACCTAGAAATCCCTCTAGGGACCTAGAAATCCCTCTAGGGACCTAGAAATCCCTCTAGGGACCTAGAAATCCCTCTAGGGACCTAGAAATCCCTCTAGGGACCTAGAAATCCCTCTAGGAACCTAGAAATCCCTCTAGGGACCTAGAAATCCCTCTAGGGACATAGAAATCTCTCTCTCTAGGGACCTAGAAATCAATCTAGGGACCTAGAAATCCCTCTAGGGACCTAGAAATCTCTCTAGGGACATAGAAATCCCTCTAGGGACATAGAAATCTATCCCTCTAGGGACCTAGAAATCCCTCTAGGGACCTAGAAATCCCTCTAGGGACCTAGAAATCCCTCTAGGGACATAGAAATCTCTCTCTCTAGGGACCTAGAAATCCCTCTAGTGACATAGAAATCCCTCTAGGGACCTAGAAATCTATCCCTCTAGGGACATAGAAATCCCTCTAGGGACCTAGAAATCTATCCCTCTAGGGACCTAGAAATCCCTCTAGGGACATTGAAATCCCTCTAGGGACCTAGAAATCTCTCTAGTGACATAGAAATCCCTCTAGGGACATAGAAATCTATCCCTCTAGGGACCTAGAAATCCCTCTAGCGACATAGAAATCCCTCTAGGGACATAGAAATCCCTCTAGGGACATAGAAATCCCTCTAGCGACATAGAAATCCCTCTAGGGACATAGAAATCCCTCTAGGGACATAGAAATCCCTATAGGGACCTAGAAATCTATCCCTCTAGGGACCTAGAAATCCCTCTAGGGACATTGAATTCCCTCTAGGGACCTAGAAATCCCTCTAGGGACATTGAAATCCCTCTAGGGACCTAGAAATCTATCCCTCTAGGGACCTAGAAATCCCTCTAGGGACATTGAAATCCCTCTAGGGACCTAGAAATCTATCCCTCTAGGGACCTAGAAATCTATCCCTCTAGGGACCTAGAAATCCCTCTAGGGACCTAGAAATCCCTCTAGGGACATAGAAATCTCTCTCTCTAGGGACCTAGAAATCCCTCTAGGGACCTAGAAATCCCTCTAGCGACATAGAAATCCCTCTAGCGACATAGAAATCCCTCTAGGGACATAGAAATCTATCGCTCTAGGGACATAGAAATCCCTCTAGGGACCTAGAAATCCCTCTAGGGACATAGAAATCCCTCTAGGATTCTAGAAATCCCTCTAGGGACCTAGAAATCCCTCTAGGGACCTAGAAATCCCTCTAGGGACCTAGAAATCCCTCTAGGGACCTAGAAATCCCTCTAGGGACCTAGAAATCCCTCTAGGAACCTAGAAATCCCTCTAGGGACCTAGAAATCCCTCTAGGGACATAGAAATCTCTCTCTCTAGGGACCTAGAAATCAATCTAGGGACCTAGAAATCCCTCTAGGGACCTAGAAATCTCTCTAGGGACATAGAAATCCCTCTAGGGACATAGAAATCTATCCCTCTAGGGACCTAGAAATCCCTCTAGGGACCTAGAAATCCCTCTAGGGACCTAGAAATCCCTCTAGGGACATAGAAATCTCTCTCTCTAGGGACCTAGAAATCCCTCTAGGGACATAGAAATCCCTCTAGGGACCTAGAAATCTATCCCTCTAGGGACATAGAAATCCCTCTAGGGACCTAGAAATCTATCCCTCTAGGGACCTAGAAATCCCTCTAGGGACATTGAAATACCTCTAGGGACCTAGAAATCTCTCTAGTGACATAGAAATCCCTCTAGGGACATAGAAATCTATCCCTCTAGGGACCTAGAAATCCCTCTAGGGACCTAGAAATCCCTCTAGGGACATAGAAATCCCTCTAGCGACATAGAAATCCCTCTAGGGACATAGAAATCTATCCCTCTAGGGACATAGAAATCCCTCTAGGGACCTAGAAATCCCTCTAGGGACATTGAAATCTATCCCTCTAGGGACCTAGAAATCTATCTAGGGACATTGAAATCCCTCTAGGGACATAGAAATCCCTCTAGCGACATAGAAATCCCTCTAGGGACATAGAAATCCCTCTAGGGACATAGAAATCCCTATAGGGACCTAGAAATCTATCCCTCTAGGGACCTAGAAATCCCTCTAGGGACATTGAAATCCCTCTAGGGACCTAGAAATCTATCCCTCTAGGGACCTAGAAATCCCTCTAGGGACATTGAAATCCCTCTAGGGACCTAGAAATCTATCCCTCTAGGGACCTAGAAATCTATCCCTCTAGGGACCTAGTAATCCCTCTAGGGACCTAGAAATCCCTCTAGGGACATAGAAATCTCTCTCTCTAGGGACCTAGAAATCCCTCTAGGGACCTAGAAATCCCTCTAGCGACATAGAAATCCCTCTAGCGACATAGAAATCCCTCTAGGGACATAGAAATCTATCGCTCTAGGGACATAGAAATCCCTCTAGGGACCTAGAAATCCCTCTAGGGACATAGAAATCCCTCTAGGAACCTAGAAATCCCTCTAGGGACCTAGAAATCCCTCTAGGGACCTAGAAATCCCTCTAGGGACCTAGAAATCCCTCTAGGGACCTAGAAATCCCTCTAGGGACCTAGAAATCCCTCTAGGAACCTAGAAATCCCTCTAGGGACCTAGAAATCCCTCTAGGGACATAGAAATCTCTCTCTCTAGGGACCTAGAAATCAATCTAGGGACCTAGAAATCCCTCTAGGGACCTAGAAATCTCTCTAGGGACATAGAAATCCCTCTAGGGACATAGAAATCTATCCCTCTAGGGACCTAGAAATCCCTCTAGGGACCTAGAAATCCCTCTAGGGACCTAGAAATCCCTCTAGGGACATAGAAATCTCTCTCTCTAGGGACCTAGAAATCCCTCTAGGGACATAGAAATCCCTCTAGGGACCTAGAAATCTATCCCTCTAGGGACATAGAAATCCCTCTAGGGACCTAGAAATCTATCCCTCTAGGGACCTAGAAATCCCTCTAGGGACATTGAAATCCCTCTAGGGACCTAGAAATCTCTCTAGTGACATAGAAATCCCTCTAGGGACATAGAAATCTATCCCTCTAGGGACCTAGAAATCCCTCTAGGGACCTAGAAATCCCTCTAGGGACATAGAAATCCCTCTAGCGACATAGAAATCCCTCTAGGGACATAGAAATCTATCCCTCTAGGGACATAGAAATCCCTCTAGGGACCTAGAAATCCCTGTAGGGACATTGAAATCTATCCCTCTAGGGACCTAGAAATCCCTCTAGGGACATTGAAGTCCCTCTAGGGACCTAGAAATCTCTCTAGGGACATAGAAATCTCTCTAGGGACATAGAAATCCCTCTAGGGACCTAGAAATCCCTCTAGGGACATTGAAATCCCTCTAGGGACCTAGAAATCCCTCTAGGGACCTAGAAATCCCTCTAGGGACATAGAAATCCCTCTAGGGACCTAGAAATCTCTCTAGGGACATAGAAATCCCTCTAGGGACATAGAAATCTATCCCTCTAGGGACCTTGAAATCCCTCTAGGGACCTAGAAATCCCTCTAGGGACATAGAAATCTCTCTCTCTAGGGACCTAGAAATCCCTCTAGGGACATAGAAATCTCTCTCTCTAGGGACCTAGAAATCCCTCTAGGGACCTAGAAATCCCTCTAGCGACATAGAAATCCCTCTAGCGACATAGAAATCCCTCTAGGGACATAGAAATCCCTCTAGGGACATAGAAATCCCTATAGGGACATAGAAATCCCTCTAGGGACATAGAAATCTATCCCTCTAGGGACATAGAAATCCCTCTAGGGACATAGAAATCCCTCTAGGGACATTGAAATCCCTCTAGGGACATAGAAATCCCTCTAGGGACCTAGAAATCTATCCCTCTAGGGACCTAGAAATCCCTCTAGGGACATTGAAATACCTCTAGGGACCTAGAAATCTCTCTAGTGACATAGAAATCCCTCTAGGGACATAGAAATCTATCCCTCTAGGGACCTAGAAATCCCTCTAGGGACCTAGAAATCCCTCTAGGGACATAGAAATCCCTCTAGCGACATAGAAATCCCTCTAGGGACATAGAAATCTATCCCTCTAGGGACATAGAAATCCCTCTAGGGACCTAGAAATCCCTCTAGGGACATTGAAATCTATCCCTCTAGGGACCTAGAAATCTATCTAGGGACATTGAAATCCCTCTAGGGACCTAGAAATCTCTCTAGGGACATAGAAATCTCTCTAGGGACATAGAAATACCTCTAGGGACATAGAAATCTATCCCTCTAGGGACCTAGAAATCCCTCTAGGGACCTAGAAATCCCTCTAGGGACCTAGAAATCCCTCTAGGGACCTAGAAATCCCTCTAGGGACCTAGAAATCCCTCTAGGGACATAGAAATCTCTCTCTCTAGGGACCTAGAAATCCCTCTAGGGACATAGAAATCCCTCTAGGGACATAGAAATCTATCCCTCTAGGGACATAGAAATCCCTCTAGGGACATAGAAATCCCTCTAGGGACATAGAAATCCCTCTAGGGACATAGAAATCCCTCTAGGGACCTAGAAATCTATCCCTCTAGGGACCTAGAAATCCCTCTAGGGACATAGAAATCCCTCTAGGGAACTAGAAATCTATCCCTCTAGGGACCTAGAAATCCCTCTAGGGACATTGAAATCCCTCTAGGGACCTAGAAATCCCTCTAGGGACATTGAAATCCCTCTAGGGACCTAGAAATCTATCCCTCTAGGGACCTAGAAATCCCTCTAGGGACATTGAAATCCCTCTAGGGACCTAGAAATCTATCCCTCTAGGGACCTAGAAATCCCTCTAGCGACATAGAAATCCCTCTAGCGACATAGAAATCCCTCTAGGGACATAGAAATCCCTCTAGGGACCTAGAAATCTATCCCTCTAGGGACCTAGAAATCCCTCTAGGGACATTGAAATCCCTCTAGGAACCTAGAAATCCCTCTAGGGACATTGAAATCCCTCTAGGGACCTAGAAATCTATCCCTCTAGGGACCTAGAAATCCCACTAGGGACATTGAAATCCCTCTAGGGACCTAGAAATCTATCCCTCTAGGGACCTAGAAATCTATCCCTCTAGGGACCTAGAAATCCCTCTAGGGACATAGAAATCTCTCTCTCTAGGGACCTAGAAATCCCTCTAGGGACCTAGAAATCCCTCTAGCGACATAGAAATCCCTCTAGCGACATAGAAATCCCTCTAGGGACATAGAAATCTATCGCTCTAGGGACATAGAAATCCCTCTAGGGACCTAGAAATCCCTCTAGGGACATAGAAATCCCTCTAGGGACATAGAAATCTATCCCTCTAGGGACCTAGAAATCCCTCTAGGGACCTAGAAATCCCTCTAGGGACCTAGAAATCCCTCTAGGGACATTGAAATCCCTCTAGGGACCTAGAAATCTATCCCTCTAGGGACCTAGAAATCTATCCCTCTAGGGACCTAGAAATCCCTCTAGGGACCTAGAAATCCCTCTAGGGACCTAGAAATCCCTCTAGGGACCTAGAAATCCCTCTAGGGACATAGAAATCTCTCTCTCTAGGGACCTAGAAATCCCTCTAGGGACATAGAAATCCCTCTAGGGACATAGAAATCTATCCCTCTAGGGACATAGAAATCCCTCTAGGGACATAGAAATCCCTCTAGGGACATAGAAATCCCTCTAGGGACATAGAAATCCCTCTAGGGACCTAGAAATCTATCCCTCTAGGGACCTAGAAATCCCTCTAGGGACATTGAAATCCCTCTAGGGACCTAGAAATCCCTCTAGGGACATTGAAATCCCTCTAGGGACCTAGAAATCTATCCCTCTAGGGACCTAGAAATCCCTCTAGGGACATTGAAATCCCTCTAGGGACCTAGAAATCTATCCCTCTAGGGACCTAGAAATCCCTCTAGTGACCTAGAAATCCCTCTAGGGACATAGAAATCTCTCTCTCTAGGGACCTAGAAATCCCTCTAGGGACATAGAAATCTCTCTCTCTAGGGACCTAGAAATCCCTCTAGGGACCTAGAAATCCCTCTAGCGACATAGAAATCCCTCTAGCGACATAGAAATCCCTCTAGGGACATAGAAATCTATCGCTCTAGGGACATAGAAATCCCTCTAGGGACCTAGAAATCCCTCTAGGGACATAGAAATCTATCCCTCTAGGGACCTAGAAATCCCTCTAGGGACATAGAAATCCCTCTATGGACATAGAAATCCCTCTAGGGACATATAAATCTATCCCTCTAGGGACATAGAAATCCCTCTAGGGACCTAGAAATCCCTCTAGGGACATAGAAATCCCTCTAGGGACATAGAAATCCCTCTAGGGACATAGAAATCTATCCCTCTAGGGACATAGAAATCCCTCTAGGGACCTAGAAATCCCTCTAGGGACCTAGAAATCCCTCTAGGGACATTGAAATCCCTCTAGGGACCTAGAAATCCCTCTAGGGACCTAGAAATCCCTCTAGGGACATAGAAATCCCTCTAGGGACCTAGAAATCTCTCTAGGGACATAGAAATCCCTCTAGGGACATAGAAATCTATCCCTCTAGGGACCTAGAAATCCCTCTAGGGACCTAGAAATCCCTCTAGGGACCTAGAAATCCCTCTAGGGACCTAGAAATCCCTCTAGGGACATAGAAATCTCTCTCTCTAGGGACCTAGAAATCCCTCTAGGGACATAGAAATCCCTCTAGGGACCTAGAAATCTATCCCTCTAGGGACATAGAAATCCCTCTAGGGACCTAGAAATCTATCCCTCTAGGGACCTAGAAATCCCTCTAGGGACATTGAAATACCTCTAGGGACCTAGAAATCTCTCTAGTGACATAGAAATCCCTCTAGGGACATAGAAATCTATCCCTCTAGGGACCTAGAAATCCCTCTAGGGACCTAGAAATCCCTCTAGGGACATAGAAATCCCTCTAGCGACATAGAAATCCCTCTAGGGACATAGAAATCTATCCCTCTAGGGACATAGAAATCCCTCTAGGGACCTAGAAATCCCTCTAGGGACATTGAAATCTATCCCTCTAGGGACCTAGAAATCTATCTAGGGACATTGAAATCCCTCTAGGGACATAGAAATCCCTCTAGCGACATAGAAATCCCTCTAGGGACATAGAAATCCCTCTAGGGACATAGAAATCCCTATAGGGACCTAGAAATCTATCCCTCTAGGGACCTAGAAATCCCTCTAGGGACATTGAAATCCCTCTAGGGACCTAGAAATCTATCCCTCTAGGGACCTAGAAATCCCTCTAGGGACATTGAAATCCCTCTAGGGACCTAGAAATCTATCCCTCTAGGGACCTAGAAATCTATCCCTCTAGGGACCTAGTAATCCCTCTAGGGACCTAGAAATCCCTCTAGGGACATAGAAATCTCTCTCTCTAGGGACCTAGAAATCCCTCTAGGGACCTAGAAATCCCTCTAGCGACATAGAAATCCCTCTAGCGACATAGAAATCCCTCTAGGGACATAGAAATCTATCGCTCTAGGGACATAGAAATCCCTCTAGGGACCTAGAAATCCCTCTAGGGACATAGAAATCCCTCTAGGAACCTAGAAATCCCTCTAGGGACCTAGAAATCCCTCTAGGGACCTAGAAATCCCTCTAGGGACCTAGAAATCCCTCTAGGGACCTAGAAATCCCTCTAGGGACCTAGAAATCCCTCTAGGAACCTAGAAATCCCTCTAGGGACCTAGAAATCCCTCTAGGGACATAGAAATCTCTCTCTCTAGGGACCTAGAAATCAATCTAGGGACCTAGAAATCCCTCTAGGGACCTAGAAATCTCTCTAGGGACATAGAAATCCCTCTAGGGACATAGAAATCTATCCCTCTAGGGACCTAGAAATCCCTCTAGGGACCTAGAAATCCCTCTAGGGACCTAGAAATCCCTCTAGGGACATAGAAATCTCTCTCTCTAGGGACCTAGAAATCCCTCTAGGGACATAGAAATCCCTCTAGGGACCTAGAAATCTATCCCTCTAGGGACATAGAAATCCCTCTAGGGACCTAGAAATCTATCCCTCTAGGGACCTAGAAATCCCTCTAGGGACATTGAAATCCCTCTAGGGACCTAGAAATCTCTCTAGTGACATAGAAATCCCTCTAGGGACATAGAAATCTATCCCTCTAGGGACCTAGAAATCCCTCTAGCGACATAGAAATCCCTCTAGGGACATAGAAATCCCTCTAGGGACATAGAAATCCCTCTAGCGACATAGAAATCCCTCTAGGGACATAGAAATCCCTCTAGGGACATAGAAATCCCTATAGGGACCTAGAAATCTATCCCTCTAGGGACCTAGAAATCCCTCTAGGGACATTGAAATCCCTCTAGGGACCTAGAAATCCCTCTAGGGACATTGAAATCCCTCTAGGGACCTAGAAATCTATCCCTCTAGGGACCTAGAAATCCCTCTAGGGACATTGAAATCCCTCTAGGGACCTAGAAATCTATCCCTCTAGGGACCTAGAAATCTATCCCTCTAGGGACCTAGAAATCCCTCTAGGGACCTAGAAATCCCTCTAGGGACATAGAAATCTCTCTCTCTAGGGACCTAGAAATCCCTTTAGGGACCTAGAAATCCCTCTAGCGACATAGAAATCCCTCTAGCGACATAGAAATCCCTCTAGGGACATAGAAATCTATCGCTCTAGGGACATAGAAATCCCTCTAGGGACCTAGAAATCCCTCTAGGGACATAGAAATCCCTCTAGGATTCTAGAAATCCCTCTAGGGACCTAGAAATCCCTCTAGGGACCTAGAAATCCCTCTAGGGACCTAGAAATCCCTCTAGGGACCTAGAAATCCCTCTAGGGACCTAGAAATCCCTCTAGGAACCTAGAAATCCCTCTAGGGACCTAGAAATCCCTCTAGGGACATAGAAATCTCTCTCTCTAGGGACCTAGAAATCAATCTAGGGACCTAGAAATCCCTCTAGGGACCTAGAAATCTCTCTAGGGACATAGAAATCCCTCTAGGGACATAGAAATCTATCCCTCTAGGGACCTAGAAATCCCTCTAGGGACCTAGAAATCCCTCTAGGGACCTAGAAATCCCTCTAGGGACATAGAAATCTCTCTCTCTAGGGACCTAGAAATCCCTCTAGGGACATAGAAATCCCTCTAGGGACCTAGAAATCTATCCCTCTAGGGACATAGAAATCCCTCTAGGGACCTAGAAATCTATCCCTCTAGGGACCTAGAAATCCCTCTAGGGACATTGAAATACCTCTAGGGACCTAGAAATCTCTCTAGTGACATAGAAATCCCTCTAGGGACATAGAAATCTATCCCTCTAGGGACCTAGAAATCCCTCTAGGGACCTAGAAATCCCTCTAGGGACATAGAAATCCCTCTAGCGACATAGAAATCCCTCTAGGGACATAGAAATCTATCCCTCTAGGGACATAGAAATCCCTCTAGGGACCTAGAAATCCCTCTAGGGACATTGAAATCTATCCCTCTAGGGACCTAGAAATCTATCTAGGGACATTGAAATCCCTCTAGGGACATAGAAATCCCTCTAGCGACATAGAAATCCCTCTAGGGACATAGAAATCCCTCTAGGGACATAGAAATCCCTATAGGGACCTAGAAATCTATCCCTCTAGGGACCTAGAAATCCCTCTAGGGACATTGAAATCCCTCTAGGGACCTAGAAATCTATCCCTCTAGGGACCTAGAAATCCCTCTAGGGACATTGAAATCCCTCTAGGGACCTAGAAATCTATCCCTCTAGGGACCTAGAAATCTATCCCTCTAGGGACCTAGTAATCCCTCTAGGGACCTAGAAATCCCTCTAGGGACATAGAAATCTCTCTCTCTAGGGACCTAGAAATCCCTCTAGGGACCTAGAAATCCCTCTAGCGACATAGAAATCCCTCTAGCGACATAGAAATCCCTCTAGGGACATAGAAATCTATCGCTCTAGGGACATAGAAATCCCTCTAGGGACCTAGAAATCCCTCTAGGGACATAGAAATCCCTCTAGGAACCTAGAAATCCCTCTAGGGACCTAGAAATCCCTCTAGGGACCTAGAAATCCCTCTAGGGACCTAGAAATCCCTCTAGGGACCTAGAAATCCCTCTAGGGACCTAGAAATCCCTCTAGGAACCTAGAAATCCCTCTAGGGACCTAGAAATCCCTCTAGGGACATAGAAATCTCTCTCTCTAGGGACCTAGAAATCAATCTAGGGACCTAGAAATCCCTCTAGGGACCTAGAAATCTCTCTAGGGACATAGAAATCCCTCTAGGGACATAGAAATCTATCCCTCTAGGGACCTAGAAATCCCTCTAGGGACCTAGAAATCCCTCTAGGGACCTAGAAATCCCTCTAGGGACATAGAAATCTCTCTCTCTAGGGACCTAGAAATCCCTCTAGGGACATAGAAATCCCTCTAGGGACCTAGAAATCTATCCCTCTAGGGACATAGAAATCCCTCTAGGGACCTAGAAATCTATCCCTCTAGGGACCTAGAAATCCCTCTAGGGACATTGAAATCCCTCTAGGGACCTAGAAATCTCTCTAGTGACATAGAAATCCCTCTAGGGACATAGAAATCTATCCCTCTAGGGACCTAGAAATCCCTCTAGGGACCTAGAAATCCCTCTAGGGACATAGAAATCCCTCTAGCGACATAGAAATCCCTCTAGGGACATAGAAATCTATCCCTCTAGGGACATAGAAATCCCTCTAGGGACCTAGAAATCCCTCTAGGGACATTGAAATCTATCCCTCTAGGGACCTAGAAATCCCTCTAGGGACATTGAAGTCCCTCTAGGGACCTAGAAATCTCTCTAGGGACATAGAAATCTCTCTAGGGACATAGAAATCCCTCTAGGGACCTAGAAATCCCTCTAGGGACATTGAAATCCCTCTAGGGACCTAGAAATCCCTCTAGGGACCTAGAAATCCCTCTAGGGACATAGAAATCCCTCTAGGGACCTAGAAATCTCTCTAGGGACATAGAAATCCCTCTAGGGACATAGAAATCTATCCCTCTAGGGACCTTGAAATCCCTCTAGGGACCTAGAAATCCCTCTAGGGACATAGAAATCTCTCTCTCTAGGGACCTAGAAATCCCTCTAGGGACATAGAAATCTCTCTCTCTAGGGACCTAGAAATCCCTCTAGGGACCTAGAAATCCCTCTAGCGACATAGAAATCCCTCTAGCGACATAGAAATCCCTCTAGGGACATAGAAATCCCTCTAGGGACATAGAAATCCCTATAGGGACATAGAAATCCCTCTAGGGACATAGAAATCTATCCCTCTAGGGACATAGAAATCCCTCTAGGGACATAGAAATCCCTCTAGGGACATTGAAATCCCTCTAGGGACATAGAAATCCCTCTAGGGACCTAGAAATCTATCCCTCTAGGGACCTAGAAATCCCTCTAGGGACATTGAAATACCTCTAGGGACCTAGAAATCTCTCTAGTGACATAGAAATCCCTCTAGGGACATAGAAATCTATCCCTCTAGGGACCTAGAAATCCCTCTAGGGACCTAGAAATCCCTCTAGGGACATAGAAATCCCTCTAGCGACATAGAAATCCCTCTAGGGACATAGAAATCTATCCCTCTAGGGACATAGAAATCCCTCTAGGGACCTAGAAATCCCTCTAGGGACATTGAAATCTATCCCTCTAGGGACCTAGAAATCTATCTAGGGACATTGAAATCCCTCTAGGGACCTAGAAATCTCTCTAGGGACATAGAAATCTCTCTAGGGACATAGAAATACCTCTAGGGACATAGAAATCTATCCCTCTAGGGACCTAGAAATCCCTCTAGGGACCTAGAAATCCCTCTAGGGACCTAGAAATCCCTCTAGGGACCTAGAAATCCCTCTAGGGACCTAGAAATCCCTCTAGGGACATAGAAATCTCTCTCTCTAGGGACCTAGAAATCCCTCTAGGGACATAGAAATCCCTCTAGGGACATAGAAATCTATCCCTCTAGGGACATAGAAATCCCTCTAGGGACATAGAAATCCCTCTAGGGACATAGAAATCCCTCTAGGGACATAGAAATCCCTCTAGGGACCTAGAAATCTATCCCTCTAGGGACCTAGAAATCCCTCTAGGGACATAGAAATCCCTCTAGGGAACTAGAAATCTATCCCTCTAGGGACCTAGAAATCCCTCTAGGGACATTGAAATCCCTCTAGGGACCTAGAAATCCCTCTAGGGACATTGAAATCCCTCTAGGGACCTAGAAATCTATCCCTCTAGGGACCTAGAAATCCCTCTAGGGACATTGAAATCCCTCTAGGGACCTAGAAATCTATCCCTCTAGGGACCTAGAAATCCCTCTAGCGACATAGAAATCCCTCTAGCGACATAGAAATCCCTCTAGGGACATAGAAATCCCTCTAGGGACCTAGAAATCTATCCCTCTAGGGACCTAGAAATCCCTCTAGGGACATTGAAATCCCTCTAGGGACCTAGAAATCCCTCTAGGGACATTGAAATCCCTCTAGGGACCTAGAAATCTATCCCTCTAGGGACCTAGAAATCCCACTAGGGACATTGAAATCCCTCTAGGGACCTAGAAATCTATCCCTCTAGGGACCTAGAAATCTATCCCTCTAGGGACCTAGAAATCCCTCTAGGGACATAGAAATCTCTCTCTCTAGGGACCTAGAAATCCCTCTAGGGACCTAGAAATCCCTCTAGCGACATAGAAATCCCTCTAGCGACATAGAAATCCCTCTAGGGACATAGAAATCTATCGCTCTAGGGACATAGAAATCCCTCTAGGGACCTAGAAATCCCTCTAGGGACATAGAAATCCCTCTAGGGACATAGAAATCTATCCCTCTAGGGACCTAGAAATCCCTCTAGGGACCTAGAAATCCCTCTAGGGACCTAGAAATCCCTCTAGGGACATTGAAATCCCTCTAGGGACCTAGAAATCTATCCCTCTAGGGACCTAGAAATCTATCCCTCTAGGGACCTAGAAATCCCTCTAGGGACCTAGAAATCCCTCTAGGGACCTAGAAATCCCTCTAGGGACCTAGAAATCCCTCTAGGGACATAGAAATCTCTCTCTCTAGGGACCTAGAAATCCCTCTAGGGACATAGAAATCCCTCTAGGGACATAGAAATCTATCCCTCTAGGGACATAGAAATCCCTCTAGGGACATAGAAATCCCTCTAGGGACATAGAAATCCCTCTAGGGACATAGAAATCCCTCTAGGGACCTAGAAATCTATCCCTCTAGGGACCTAGAAATCCCTCTAGGGACATTGAAATCCCTCTAGGGACCTAGAAATCCCTCTAGGGACATTGAAATCCCTCTAGGGACCTAGAAATCTATCCCTCTAGGGACCTAGAAATCCCTCTAGGGACATTGAAATCCCTCTAGGGACCTAGAAATCTATCCCTCTAGGGACCTAGAAATCCCTCTAGGGACCTAGAAATCCCTCTAGGGACATAGAAATCTCTCTCTCTAGGGACCTAGAAATCCCTCTAGGGACATAGAAATCTCTCTCTCTAGGGACCTAGAAATCCCTCTAGGGACCTAGAAATCCCTCTAGCGACATAGAAATCCCTCTAGCGACATAGAAATCCCTCTAGGGACATAGAAATCTATCGCTCTAGGGACATAGAAATCCCTCTAGGGACCTAGAAATCCCTCTAGGGACATAGAAATCTATCCCTCTAGGGACCTAGAAATCCCTCTAGGGACATAGAAATCCCTCTATGGACATAGAAATCCCTCTAGGGACATATAAATCTATCCCTCTAGGGACATAGAAATCCCTCTAGGGACCTAGAAATCCCTCTAGGGACATAGAAATCCCTCTAGGGACATAGAAATCCCTCTAGGGACATAGAAATCTATCCCTCTAGGGACATAGAAATCCCTCTAGGGACCTAGAAATCCCTCTAGGGACATAGAAATCCCTCTAGGGACATTGAAATCCCTCTAGGGACCTAGAAATCCCTCTAGGGACCTAGAAATCCCTCTAGGGACATAGAAATCCCTCTAGGGACCTAGAAATCTCTCTAGGGACATAGAAATCCCTCTAGGGACATAGAAATCTATCCCTCTAGGGACCTAGAAATCCCTCTAGGGACCTAGAAATCCCTCTAGGGACCTAGAAATCCCTCTAGGGACCTAGAAATCCCTCTAGGGACATAGAAATCTCTCTCTCTAGGGACCTAGAAATCCCTCTAGGGACATAGAAATCTCTCTCTCTAGGGACCTAGAAATCCCTCTAGGGACCTAGAAATCCCTCTAGCGACATAGAAATCCCTCTAGCGACATAGAAATCCCTCTAGGGACATAGAAATCCCTCTAGGGACATAGAAATCCCTATAGGGACATAGAAATCCCTCTAGGGACATAGAAATCTATCCCTCTAGGGACCTAGAAATCCCTCTAGGGACCTAGAAATCCCTCTAGGGACATAGAAATCTCTCTCTCTAGGGACCTAGAAATCCCTCTAGGGACCTAGAAATCCCTCTAGCGACATAGAAATCCCTCTAGCGACATAGAAATCCCTCTAGGGACATAGAAATCTATCGCTCTAGGGACATAGAAATCCCTTTAGGGACCTAGAAATCCCTCTAGGGACATAGAAATCCCTCTAGGGACATAGAAATCTATCCCTCTAGGGACCTAGAAATCCCTCTAGGGACCTAGAAATCCCTCTAGGGACCTAGAAATCCCTCTAGGGACCTAGAAATCCCTCTAGGGACCTAGAAATCCCTCTAGGGACCTAGAAATCCCTCTAGGGACATAGAAATCTCTCTCTCTAGGGACCTAGAAATCCCTCTAGGGACATAGAAATCCCTCTAGGGACATAGAAATCTATCCCTCTAGGGACATAGAAATCCCTCTAGGGACATAGAAATCCCTCTAGGGACATAGAAATCCCTCTAGGGACATAGAAATCCCTCTAGGGACATAGAAATCCCTATAGGGACATAGAAATCCCTCTAGGGACATAGAAATCTATCCCTCTAGGGACATAGAAATCCCTCTAGGGACATAGAAATCCCTCTAGGGACATTGAAATCCCTCTAGGGACATAGAAATCCCTCTAGGGACCTAGAAATCTATCCCTCTAGGGACCTAGAAATCCCTCTAGGGACATTGAAATCCCTCTAGGGACCTAGAAATCTCTCTAGTGACATAGAAATCCCTCTAGGGACATAGAAATCTATCCCTCTAGGGACCTAGAAATCCCTCTAGGGACCTAGAAATCCCTCTAGGGACATAGAAATCCCTCTAGCGACATAGAAATCCCTCTAGGGACATAGAAATCTATCCCTCTAGGGACATAGAAATCCCTCTAGGGACCTAGAAATCCCTCTAGGGACATTGAAATCTATCCCTCTAGGGACCTAGAAATCTATCTAGGGACATTGAAATCCCTCTAGGGACCTAGAAATCTCTCTAGGGACATAGAAATCTCTCTAGGGACATAGAAATCCCTCTAGGGACATAGAAATCTATCCCTCTAGGGACCTAGAAATCCCTCTAGGGACCTAGAAATCCCTCTAGGGACCTAGAAATCCCTCTAGGGACCTAGAAATCCCTCTAGGGACCTAGAAATCCCTCTAGGGACATAGAAATCTCTCTCTCTAGGGACCTAGAAATCCCTCTAGGGACATAGAAATCCCTCTAGGGACATAGAAATCTATCCCTCTAGGGACATAGAAATCCCTCTAGGGACATAGAAATCCCTCTAGGGACATAGAAATCCCTCTAGGGACATAGAAATCCCTCTAGGGACCTAGAAATCTATCCCTCTAGGGACCTAGAAATCCCTCTAGGGACATAGAAATCCCTCTAGGGACCTAGAAATCTATCCCTCTAGGGACCTAGAAATCCCTCTAGGGACATTGAAATCCCTCTAGGGACCTAGAAATCCCTCTAGGGACATTGAAATCCCTCTAGGGACCTAGAAATCTATCCCTCTAGGGACCTAGAAATCCCTCTAGGGACATTGAAATCCCTCTAGGGACATTGAAATCCCTCTAGGGACCTAGAAATCCCTCTAGGGACTTTGAAATCCCTCTAGGGACCTAGAAATCTATCCCTCTAGGGACCTAGAAATCCCTCTAGGGACATTGAAATCCCTCAAGGGACCTAGAAATCTATCCCTCTAGGGACCTAGAAATCCCTCTAGGGACCTAGAAATCCCTCTAGGGACATAGAAATCTCTCTCTCTAGGGACCTAGAAATCCCTCTAGGGACATAGAAATCTCTCTCTCTAGGGACCTAGAAATCCCTCTAGGGACCTAGAAATCCCTCTAGGGACCTAGAAATCCCTCTAGCGACATAGAAATCCCTCTAGCGTCATAGAAATCCCTCTAGGGACATAGAAATCTATCGCTCTAGGGACATAGAAATCCCTCTAGGGACCTAGAAATCCCTCTAGGGACATAGAAATCTATCCCTCTAGGGACCTAGAAATCCCTCTAGGGACATAGAAATCCGTTTATGGACATAGAAATCCCTCTAGGGAAATATAAATCTATCCCTCTAGGGACATAGAAATCCCTCTAGGGACCTAGAAATCCCTCTAGGGACATAGAAATCCCTCTAGGGACATAGAAATCCCTCTAGGGACATAGAAATCTATCCCTCTAGGGACATAGAAATCCCTCTAGGGACCTAGAAATCCCTCTAGGGACCTAGAAATCCCTCTAGGGACATTGAAATCCCTCTAGGGACCTAGAAATCCCTCTAGGGACCTAGAAATCCCTCTAGGGACATAGAAATCCCTCTAGGGACCTAGAAATCTCTCTAGGGACATAGAAATCCCTCTAGGGACATAGAAATCTATCCCTCTAGGGACCTAGAAATCCCTCTAGGGACCTAGAAATCCCTCTAGTGACCTAGAAATCCCTCTAGGGACATAGAAATCTCTCTCTCTAGGGACCTAGAAATCCCTCTAGGGACATAGAAATCTCTCTCTCTAGGGACCTAGAAATCCCTCTAGGGACCTAGAAATCCCTCTAGCGACATAGAAATCCCTCTAGCGACATAGAAATCCCTCTAGGGACATAGAAATCCCTCTAGGGACATAGAAATCCCTATAGGGACATAGAAATCCCTCTAGGGACATAGAAATCTATCCCTCTAGGGACCTAGAAATCCCTCTAGGGACCTAGAAATCCCTCTAGGGACATAGAAATCTCTCTCTCTAGGGACCTAGAAATCCCTCTAGGGACCTAGAAATCCCTCTAGCGACATAGAAATCCCTCTAGCGACATAGAAATCCCTCTAGGGACATAGAAATCTATCGCTCTAGGGACATAGAAATCCCTCTAGGGACCTAGAAATCCCTCTAGGGACCTAGAAATCCCTCTAGGGACCTAGAAATCCCTCTAGGGACCTAGAAATCCCTCTAGGGACCTAGAAATCCCTCTAGGGACCTAGAAATCCCTCTAGGGACCTAGAAATCCCTCTAGGGACATAGAAATCTCTCTCTCTAGGGACCTAGAAATCCCTCTAGGGACATAGAAATCCCTCTAGGGACATAGAAATCTATCCCTCTAGGGATATAGAAATCCCTCTAGGGACATAGAAATCCCTCTAGGGACATAGAAATCCCTCTAGGGACATAGAAATCCCTCTAGGGACCTAAAAATCTATCCCTCTAGGGACCTAGAAATCCCTCTAGGGACATTGAAATCCCTCTAGGGACCTAGAAATCCCTCTAGGGACATTGAAATCCCTCTAGGGACCTAGAAATCTATCCCTCTAGGGACCTAGAAATCCCTCTAGGGACATTGAAATCCCTCTAGGGACCTAGAAATCTATCCCTCTAGGGACCTAGAAATCCCTCTAGGGACCTAGAAATCCCTCTAGGGACATAGAAATCTCTCTCTCTAGGGACCTAGAAATCCCTCTAGGGACATAGAAATCTCTCTCTCTAGGGACCTAGAAATCCCTCTAGGGACCTAGAAATCCCTCTAGCGACATAGAAATCCCTCTAGCGACATAGAAATCCCTCTAGGGACATAGAAATCTATCGCTCTAGGGACATAGAAATCCCTCTAGGGACCTAGAAATCCCTCTAGGGACATAGAAATCTCTCTCTCTAGGGACCTAGAAATCCCTCTAGGGACCTAGAAATCCCTCTAGGGACCTAGAAATCCCTCTAGCGACATAGAAATCCCTCTAGCGACATAGAAATCCCTCTAGGGACATAGAAATCCCTCTAGGGACATAGAAATCCCTATAGGGACATAGAAATCCCTCTAGGGACATAGAAATCTATCCCTCTAGGGACATAGAAATCCCTCTAGGGACATAGAAATCCCTCTAGGGACATTGAAATCCCTCTAGGGACATAGAAATCCCTCTAGGGACCTAGAAATCTATCCCTCTAGGGACCTAGAAATCCCTCTAGGGACCTAGAAATCTATCCCTCTAGGGACCTAGAAATCTCTCTAGTGACATAGAAATCCCTCTAGGGACATAGAAATCTATCCCTCTAGGGACCTAGAAATCCCTCTAGGGACCTAGAAATCCCTCTAGGGACATAGAAATCCCTCTAGCGACATAGAAATCCCTCTAGGGACATAGAAATCTATCCCTCTAGGGACATAGAAATCCCTCTAGGGACCTAGAAATCCCTCTAGGGACATTGAAATCTATCCCTCTAGGGACCTAGAAATCTATCTAGGGACATTGAAATCCCTCTAGGGACCTAGAAATCTCTCTAGGGACATAGAAATCTCTCTAGGGACATAGAAATCCCTCTAGGGACATAGAAATCTATCCCTCTAGGGACCTAGAAATCCCTCTAGGGACCTAGAAATCCCTCTAGGGACCTAGAAATCCCTCTAGGGACCTAGAAATCCCTCTAGGGACCTAGAAATCCCTCTAGGGACATAGAAATCTCTCTCTCTAGGGACCTAGAAATCCCTCTAGGGACATAGAAATCCCTCTAGGGGCATAGAAATCTATCCCTCTAGGGACATAGAAATCCCTCTAGGGACATAGAAATCCCTCTAGGGACATAGAAATCCCTCTAGGGACATAGAAATCCCTCTAGGGACCTAGAAATCTATCCCTCTAGGGACCTAGAAATCCCTCTAGGGACATAGAAATCCCTCTAGGGACCTAGAAATCTATCCCTCTAGGGACCTAGAAATCCCTCTAGGGACATTGAAATCCCTCTAGGGACCTAGAAATCCCTCTAGGGACATTGAAATCCCTCTAGGGACCTAGAAATCTATCCCTCTAGGGACCTAGAAATCCCTCTAGGGACATTGAAATCCCTCTAGGGACCTAGAAATCTATCCCTCTAGGGACCTAGAAATCCCTCTAGCGACATAGAAATCCCTCTAGCGACATAGAAATCCCTCTAGGGACATAGAAATCCCTCTAGGGACCTAGAAATCTATCCCTCTAGGGACCTAGAAATCCCTCTAGGGACATTGAAATCCCTCTAGGGACCTAGAAATCCCTCTAGGGACATTGAAATCCCTCTAGGGACCTAGAAATCTATCCCTCTAGGGACCTAGAAATCCCTCTAGGGACATTGAAATCCCTCTAGGGACCTAGAAATCTATCCCTCTAGGGACCTAGAAATCCCTCTAGCGACATAGAAATCCCTCTAGCGACATAGAAATCCCTCTAGGGACATAGAAATCCCTCTAGGGACCTAGAAATCTATCCCTCTAGGGACCTAGAAATCCCTCTAGGGACATTGAAATCCCTCTAGGGACCTAGAAATCCCTCTAGGGACATTGAAATCCCTCTAGGGACCTAGAAATCTATCCCTCTAGGGACCTAGAAATCCCTCTAGGGACATTGAAATCCCTCTAGGGACCTAGAAATCTATCCCTCTAGGGACCTAGAAATCCCTCTAGGGACCTAGAAATCCCTCTAGGGACATAGAAATCTCTCTCTCTAGGGACCTAGAAATCCCTCTAGGGACCTAGAAATCCCTCTAGCGACATAGAAATCCCTCTAGCGACATAGAAATCCCTCTAGGGACATAGAAATCTATCGCTCTAGGGACATAGAAATCCCTCTAGGGTCCTAGAAATCCCTCTAGGGACATAGAAATCCCTCTAGGGACATAGAAATCTATCCCTCTAGGGACCTAGAAATCCCTCTAGGGACCTAGAAATCCCTCTAGGGACCTAGAAATCCCTCTAGGGACCTAGAAATCCCTCTAGGGACCTAGAAATCCCTCTAGGGACCTAGAAATCCCTCTAGGGACATAGAAATCTCTCTCTCTAGGGACCTAGAAATCCCTCTAGGGACATAGAAATCCCTCTAGGGACATAGAAATCTATCCCTCTAGGGACATAGAAATCCCTCTAGGGACATAGAAATCCCTCTAGGGACATAGAAATCCCTCTAGGGACCTAGAAATCTATCCCTCTAGGGACCTAGAAATCCCTCTAGGGACATTGAAATCCCTCTAGGGACCTAGAAATCCCTCTAGGGACATTGAAATCCCTCTAGGGACCTAGAAATCTATCCCTCTAGGGACCTAGAAATCCCTCTAGGGACATTGAAATCCCTCTAGGGACCTAGAAATCTATCCCTCTAGGGACCTAGAAATCCCTCTAGGGACCTAGAAATCCCTCTAGGGACATAGAAATCTCTCTCTCTAGGGACCTAGAAATCCCTCTAGGGACATAGAAATCTCTCTCTCTAGGGACCTAGAAATCCCTCTAGGGACCTAGAAATCCCTCTAGCGACATAGAAATCCCTCTAGCGACATAGAAATCCCTCTAGGGACATAGAAATCTATCGCTCTAGGGACATAGAAATCCCTCTAGCGACATAGAAATCCCTCTAGGGACATAGAAATCTATCGCTCTAGGGACATAGAAATCCCTCTAGGGACCTAGAAATCCCTCTAGGGACATAGAAATCTCTCTCTCTAGGGACCTAGAAATCCCTCTAGGGACCTAGAAATCCCTCTAGCGACATAGAAATCCCTCTAGCGACATAGAAATCCCTCTAGGGACATAGAAATCCCTCTAGGGACATAGAAATCCCTATAGGGACATAGAAATCCCTCTAGGGACATAGAAATCTATCCCTCTAGGGACATAGAAATCCCTCTAGGGACATAGAAATCCCTCTAGGGACATTGAAATCCCTCTAGGGACATAGAAATCCCTCTAGGGACCTAGAAATCTATCCCTCTAAGGACCTAGAAATCCCTCTAGGGACCTAGAAATCTATCCCTCTAGGGACCTAGAAATCTCTCTAGTGACATAGAAATCCCTCTAGGGACATAGAAATCTATCCCTGTAGGGACCTAGAAATCCCTCTAGGGACCTAGAAATCCCTCTAGGGACATAGAAATCCCTCTAGCGACATAGAAATCCCTCTAGGGACATAGAAATCTATCCCTCTAGGGACATAGAAATCCCTCTAGGGACCTAGAAATCCCTCTAGGGACATTGAAATCTATCCCTCTAGGGACCTAGAAATCTATCTAGGGACATTGAAATCCCTCTAGGGACCTAGAAATCTCTCTAGGGACATAGAAATCTCTCTAGGGACATAGAAATCCCTCTAGGGACATAGAAATCTATCCCTCTAGGGACCTAGAAATCCCTCTAGGGACCTAGAAATCCCTCTAGGGACCTAGAAATCCCTCTAGGGACCTAGAAATCCCTCTAGGGACCTAGAAATCCCTCTAGGGACCTAGAAATCCCTCTAGGGACATAGAAATCTCTCTCTCTAGGGACCTAGAAATCCCTCTAGGGACATAGAAATCCCTCTAGGGACATAGAAATCTATCCCTCTAGGGACATAGAAATCCCTCTAGGGACATAGAAATCCCTCTAGGGACATAGAAATCCCTCTAGGGACATAGAAATCCCTCTAGGGACCTAGAAATCTATCCCTCTAGGGACCTAGAAATCCCTCTAGGGACATAGAAATCCCTCTAGGGACCTAGAAATCTATCCCTCTAGGGACCTAGAAATCCCTCTAGGGACATTGAAATCCCTCTAGGGACCTAGAAATCCCTCTAGGGACATTGAAATCCCTCTAGGGACCTAGAAATCTATCCCTCTAGGGACCTAGAAATCCCTCTAGGGACATTGAAATCCCTCTAGGGACCTAGAAATCTATCCCTCTAGGGACCTAGAAATCCCTCTAGCGACATAGAAATCCCTCTAGCGACATAGAAATCCCTCTAGGGACATAGAAATCCCTCTAGGGACCTAGAAATCTATCCCTCTAGGGACCTAGAAATCCCTCTAGGGACATTGAAATCCCTCCAGGGACCTAGAAATCCCTCTAGGGACATTGAAATCCCTCTAGGGACCTAGAAATCTATCCCTCTAGGGACCTAGAAATCCCTCTAGGGACATTGAAATCCCTCTAGGGACCTAGAAATCTATCCCTCTAGGGACCTAGAAATCTATCCCTCTAGGGACCTAGAAATCCCTCTAGGGACCTAGAAATCCCTCTAGGGACATAGAAATCTCTCTCTCTAGGGACCTAGAAATCCCTCTAGGGACCTAGAAATCTCTCTAGCGACATAGAAATCCCTCTAGCGACATAGAAATCCCTCTAGGGACATAGAAATCTATCGCTCTAGGGACATAGAAATCCCTCTAGGGTCCTAGAAATCCCTCTAGGGACATAGAAATCCCTCTAGGGACATAGAAATCTATCCCTCTAGGGACCTAGAAATCCCTCTAGGGACCTAGAAATCCCTCTAGGGACCTAGAAATCCCTCTAGGGACCTAGAAATCCCTCTAGGGACCTAGAAATCCCTCTAGGGACCTAGAAATCCCTCTAGGGACATAGAAATCTCTCTCTCTAGGGACCTAGAAATCCCTCTAGGGACATAGAAATTCCTCTAGGGACATAGAAATCTATCCCTCTAGGGACATAGAAATCCCTCTAGGGACATAGAAATCCCTCTAGGGACATAGAAATCCCTCTAGGGACATAGAAATCCCTCTAGGGACCTAGAAATCTATCCCTCTAGGGACCTAGAAATCCCTCTAGGGACATTGAAATCCCTCTAGGGACCTAGAAATCCCTCTAGGGACATTGAAATCCCTCTAGGGACCTAGAAATCTATCCCTCTAGGGACCTAGAAATCCCTCTAGGGACATTGAAATCCCTCTAGGGACCTAGAAATCTATCCCTCTAGGGACCTAGAAATCCCTCTAGGGACCTAGAAATCCCTCTAGGGACATAGAAATATCTCTCTCTAGGGACCTAGAAATCCCTCTAGGGACATAGAAATCTCTCTCTCTAGGGACCTAGAAATCCCTCTAGGGACCTAGAAATCCCTCTAGCGACATAGAAATCCCTCTAGCGACATAGAAATCCCTCTAGGGACATAGAAATCTATCGCTCTAGGGACATAGAAATCCCTCTAGGGACCTAGAAATCCCTCTAGGGACATAGAAATCTATCCCTCTAGGGACCTAGAAATCCCTCTAGGGACATAGAAATCCCTCTATGGACATAGAAATCCCTCTAGGGACATATAAATCTATCCCTCTAGGGACATAGAAATCCCTCTAGGGACCTAGAAATCCCTCTAGGGACATAGAAATCCCTCTAGGGACATAGAAATCCCTCTAGGGACATAGAAATCTATCCCTCTAGGGACATAGAAATCCCTCTAGGGACCTAGAAATCCCTCTAGGGACCTAGAAATCCCTCTAGGGACATTGAAATCCCTCTAGGGACCTAGAAATCCCTCTAGGGACCTAGAAATCCCTCTAGGGACATTGAAATCCCTCTAGGGACCTAGAAATCTCTCTAGGGACATAGAAATCCCTCTAGGGACATAGAAATCTATCCCTCTAGGGACCTAGAAATCCCTCTAGGGACCTAGAAATCCCTCTAGGGACCTAGAAATCCCTCTAGGGACATAGAAATCTCTCTCTCTAGGGACCTAGAAATCCCTCTAGGGACATAGAAATCTCTCTCTCTAGGGACCTAGAAATCCCTCTAGGGACCTAGAAATCCCTCTAGCGACATAGAAATCCCTCTAGCGACATAGAAATCCCTCTAGGGACATAGAAATCCCTCTAGGGACATAGAAATCCCTATAGGGACATAGAAATCCCTCTAGGGACATAGAAATCTATCCCTCTAGGGACCTAGAAATCCCTCTAGGGACCTAGAAATCCCTCTAGGGACATAGAAATCTCTCTCTCTAGGGACCTAGAAATCCCTCTAGGGACCTAGAAATCCCTCTAGCGACATAGAAATCCCTCTAGCGACATAGAAATCCCTCTAGGGACATAGAAATCTATCGCTCTAGGGACATAGAAATCCCTCTAGGGACCTAGAAATCCCTCTAGGGACATAGAAATCCCTCTAGGGACATAGAAATCTATCCCTCTAGGGACCTAGAAATCCCTCTAGGGACCTAGAAATCCCTCTAGGGACCTAGAAATCCCTCTAGGGACCTAGAAATCCCTCTAGGGACCTAGAAATCCCTCTAGGGACCTAGAAATCCCTCTAGGGACATAGAAATCTCTCTCTCTAGGGACCTAGAAATCCCTCTAGGGACATATAAATCCCTCTAGGGACATAGAAATCTATCCCTCTAGGGACATAGAAATCCCTCTAGGGACATAGAAATCCCTCTAGGGACATAGAAATCCCTCTAGGGACATAGAAATCCCTCTAGGGACCTAGAAATCTATCCCTCTAGGGACCTAGAAATCCCTCTAGGGACATTGAAATCCCTCTAGGGACATAGAAATCCTTCTAGGGACCTAGAAATCCCTCTAGGGACATAGAAATCCCTCTAGGGACATAGAAATCCCTCTAGGGACATAGAAATCTATCCCTCTAGGGACATAGAAATCCCTCTAGGGACCTAGAAATCCCTCTAGGGACCTAGAAATCCCTCTAGGGACATTGAAATCCCTCTAGGGACCTAGAAATCCCTCTAGGGACCTAGAAATCCCTCTAGGGACCTAGAAATCTCTCTAGGGACATAGAAATCCCTCTAGGGACATAGAAATCTATCCCTCTAGGGACCTAGAAATCCCTCTAGGGACATAGAAATCCCTCTATGGACATAGAAATCCCTCTAGGGACATATAAATCTATCCCTCTAGGGACATAGAAATCCCTCTAGGGACCTAGAAATCCCTCTAGGGACATAGAAATCCCTCTAGGGACATAGAAATCCCTCTAGGGACATAGAAATCTATCCCTCTAGGGACATAGAAATCCCTCTAGGGACCGAGAAATCCCTCTAGGGACATTGAAATCCCTCTAGGGACCTAGAAATCCCTCTAGGGACCTAGTAATCCCTCTAGGGACATAGAAATCCCTCTAGGGACATAGAAATCCCTCTAGGGACATAGAAATCCCTATAGGGACATAGAAATCCCTCTAGGGACATAGAAATCTATCCCTCTAGGGACATAGAAATCCCTCTAGGGACATAGAAATCCCTCTAGGGACATTGAAATCCCTCTAGGGACATAGAAATCCCTCTAGGGACCTAGAAATCTATCCCTCTAGGGACCTAGAAATCCCTCTAGGGACATAGAAATCTCTCTCTCTAGGGACCTAGAAATCCCTCTAGGGACCTAGAAATCCCTCTAGCGACATAGAAATCCCTCTAGCGACATAGAAATCCCTCTAGGGACATAGAAATCTATCGCTCTAGGGACATAGAAATCCCTCTAGGGACCTAGAAATCCCTCTAGGGACATAGAAATCCCTCTAGGAACCTAGAAATCCCTCTAGGGACCTAGAAATCCCTCTAGGGACATAGAAATCTCTCTCTCTAGGGACCTAGAAATCAATCTAGGGACCTAGAAATCCCTCTAGGGACCTAGAAATCTCTCTAGGGACATAGAAATCCCTCTAGGGACATAGAAATCTATCCCTCTAGGGACCTAGAAATCCCTCTAGGGACCTAGAAATCCCTCTAGGGACCTAGAAATCCCTCTAGGGACATAGAAATCTCTCTCTCTAGGGACCTAGAAATCCCTCTAGGGACATAGAAATCCCTCTAGGGACCTAGAAATCTATCCCTCTAGGGACCTAGAAATCCCTCTAGGGACCTAGAAATCTCTCTAGGGACATAGAAATCCCTCTAGGGACATAGAAATCTATCCCTCTAGGGAACTAGAAATCCCTCTAGGGACCTAGAAATCCCTCTAGGGACATAGAAATCTCTCTCTCTAGGGACCTAGAAATCCCTCTAGGGACATAGAAATCCCTCTAGGGACATAGAAATCTATCCCTCTAGGGACCTAGAAATCCCTCTAGGGACATAGAAATCCCTTTATGGACATAGAAATCCCTCTAGGGACATATAAATCTATCCCTCTAGGGACATAGAAATCCCTCTAGGGACCTAGAAATCCCTCTAGGGACATAGAAATCCCTCTAGGGACATAGAAATCCCTCTAGGGACATAGAAATCTATCCCTCTAGGGACATAGAAATCCCTCTAGGGACCTAGAAATCCCTCTAGGGACCTAGAAATCCCTCTAGGGACATTGAAATCCCTCTAGGGACCTAGAAATCCCTCTAGGGACCTAGAAATCCCTCTAGGGACATAGAAATCCCTCTAGGGACCTAGAAATCTCTCTAGGGACATAGAAATCCCTCTAGGGACAAAGAAATCTATCCCTCTAGGGACCTAGAAATCCCTCTAGGGACCTAGAAATCCCTCTAGGGACCTAGAAATCCCTCTAGGGACATAGAAATCTCTCTCTCTAGGGACCTAGAAAACCCTCTAGGGACATAGAAATCTCTCTCTCTAGGGACCTAGAAATCCCTCTAGGGACCTAGAAATCCCTCTAGCGACATAGAAATCCCTCTAGCGACATAGAAATCCCTCTAGGGACATAGAAATCCCTCTAGGGACATAGAAATCCCTATAGGGACATAGAAATCCCTCTAGGGACATAGAAATCTATCCCTCTAGGGACCTAGAAATCCCTCTAGGGACCTAGAAATCCCTCTAGGGACATAGAAATCTCTCTCTCTAGGGACCTAGAAATCCCTCTAGGGACCTAGAAATCCCTCTAGGGACCTAGAAATCCCTCTAGGGACCTAGAAATCCCTCTAGGGACATAGAAATCTATCGCTCTAGGGACATAGAAATCCCTCTAGGGACCTAGAAATCCCTCTAGGGACATAGAAATCCCTCTAGGGACATAGAAATCTATCCCTCTAGGGACCTAGAAATCCCTCTAGGGACCTAGAAATCCCTCTAGGGACCTAGAAATCCCTCTAGGGACCTAGAAATCCCTCTAGGGACCTAGAAATCCCTCTAGGGACCTAGAAATCCCTCTAGGGACATAGAAATCTCTCTCTCTAGGGACCTAGAAATCCCTCTAGGGACATAGAAATCCCTCTAGGGACATAGAAATCTATCCCTCTAGGGACATAGAAATCCCTCTAGGGACATAGAAATCCCTCTAGGGACATAGAAATCCCTCTAGGGACATAGAAATCCCTCTAGGGACCTAAAAATCTATCCCTCTAGGGACCTAGAAATCCCTCTAGGGACATAGAAATCCCTCTAGGGACATATAAATCTATCCCTCTAGGGACATAGAAATCCCTCTAGGGACCTAGAAATCCCTCTAGGGACATTGAAATCTATCCCTCTAGGGACCTAGAAATCTATCTAGGGACATTGAAATCCCTCTAGGGACCTAGAAATCTCTCTAGGGACATAGAAATCTCTCTAGGGACATAGAAATCCCTCTAGGGACATAGAAATCTATCCCTCTAGGGACCTAGAAATCCCTCTAGGGACCTAGAAATCCCTCTAGGGACCTAGAAATCCCTCTAGGGACCTAGAAATCCCTCTAGGGACCTAGAAATCCCTCTAGGGACATAGAAATCTCTCTCTCTAGGGACCTAGAAATCCCTCTAGGGACATAGAAATCCCTCTAGGGACATAGAAATCTATCCCTCTAGGGACATAGAAATCCCTCTAGGGACATAGAAATCCCTCTAGGGACATAGAAATCCCTCTAGGGACATAGAAATCCCTCTAGGGACCTAGAAATCTATCCCTCTAGGGACCTAGAAATCCCTCTAGGGACATAGAAATCCCTCTAGGGACCTAGAAATCTATCCCTCTAGGGACCTAGAAATCCCTCTAGGGACATTGAAATCCCTCTAGGGACCTAGAAATCCCTCTAGGGACATTGAAATCCCTCTAGGGACCTAGAAATCTATCCCTCTAGGGACCTAGAAATCCCTCTAGGGACATTGAAATCCCTCTAGGGACCTAGAAATCTATCCCTCTAGGGACCTAGAAATCCCTCTAGCGACATAGAAATCCCTCTAGCGACATAGAAATCCCTCTAGGGACATAGAAATCCCTCTAGGGACCTAGAAATCTATCCCTCTAGGGACCTAGAAATCCCTCTAGGGACATTGAAATCCCTCTAGGGACCTAGAAATCCCTCTAGGGACATTGAAATCCCTCTAGGGACCTAGAAATCTATCCCTCTAGGGACCTAGAAATCCCTCTAGGGACATTGAAATCCCTCTAGGGACCTAGAAATCTATCCCTCTAGGGACCTAGAAATCTATCCCTCTAGGGACCTAGAAATCCCTCTAGGGACCTAGAAATCCCTCTAGGGACATAGAAATCTCTCTCTCTAGGGACCTAGAAATCCCTCTAGGGACCTAGAAATCTCTCTAGCGACATAGAAATCCCTCTAGCGACATAGAAATCCCTCTAGGGACATAGAAATCTATCGCTCTAGGGACATAGAAATCCCTCTAGGGTCCTAGAAATCCCTCTAGGGACATAGAAATCCCTCTAGGGACATAGAAATCTATCCCTCTAGGGACCTAGAAATCCCTCTAGGGACCTAGAAATCCCTCTAGGGACCTAGAAATCCCTCTAGGGACCTAGAAATCCCTCTAGGGACCTAGAAATCCCTCTAGGGACATAGAAATCTCTCTCTCTAGGGACCTAGAAATCCCTCTAGGGACATAGAAATCCCTCTAGGGACATAGAAATCTATCCCTCTAGGGACATAGAAATCCCTCTAGGGACATAGAAATCCCTCTAGGGACATAGAAATCCCTCTAGGGACATAGAAATCCCTCTAGGGACCTAGAAATCTATCCCTCTAGGGACCTAGAAATCCCTCTAGGGACATTGAAATCCCTCTAGGGACCTAGAAATCCCTCTAGGGACATTGAAATCCCTCTAGGGACCTAGAAATCTATCCCTCTAGGGACCTAGAAATCCCTCTAGGGACATTGAAATCCCTCTAGGGACCTAGAAATCTATCCCTCTAGGGACCTAGAAATCCCTCTAGGGACCTAGAAATCCCTCTAGGGACATAGAAATCTCTCTCTCTAGGGACCTAGAAATCCCTCTAGGGACATAGAAATCTCTCTCTCTAGGGACCTAGAAATCCCTCTAGGGACCTAGAAATCCCTCTAGCGACATAGAAATCCCTCTAGCGACATAGAAATCCCTCTAGGGACATAGAAATCTATCGCTCTAGGGACATAGAAATCCCTCTAGCGACATAGAAATCCCTCTAGGGACATAGAAATCTATCGCTCTAGGGACATAGAAATCCCTCTAGGGACCTAGAAATCCCTCTAGGGACATAGAAATCTCTCTCTCTAGGGACCTAGAAATCCCTCTAGGGACCTAGAAATCCCTCTAGCGACATAGAAATCCCTCTAGCGACATAGAAATCCCTCTAGGGACATAGAAATCCCTCTAGGGACATAGAAATCCCTATAGGGACATAGAAATCCCTCTAGGGACATAGAAATCTATCCCTCTAGGGACATAGAAATCCCTCTAGGGACATAGAAATCCCTCTAGGGACATTGAAATCCCTCTAGGGACATAGAAATCCCTCTAGGGACCTAGAAATCTATCCCTCTAAGGACCTAGAAATCCCTCTAGGGACCTAGAAATCTATCCCTCTAGGGACCTAGAAATCTCTCTAGTGACATAGAAATCCCTCTAGGGACATAGAAATCTATCCCTGTAGGGACCTAGAAATCCCTCTAGGGACCTAGAAATCCCTCTAGGGACATAGAAATCCCTCTAGCGACATAGAAATCCCTCTAGGGACATAGAAATCTATCCCTCTAGGGACATAGAAATCCCTCTAGGGACCTAGAAATCCCTCTAGGGACATTGAAATCTATCCCTCTAGGGACCTAGAAATCTATCTAGGGACATTGAAATCCCTCTAGGGACCTAGAAATCTCTCTAGGGACATAGAAATCTCTCTAGGGACATAGAAATCCCTCTAGGGACATAGAAATCTATCCCTCTAGGGACCTAGAAATCCCTCTAGGGACCTAGAAATCCCTCTAGGGACCTAGAAATCCCTCTAGGGACCTAGAAATCCCTCTAGGGACCTAGAAATCCCTCTAGGGACCTAGAAATCCCTCTAGGGACATAGAAATCTCTCTCTCTAGGGACCTAGAAATCCCTCTAGGGACATAGAAATCCCTCTAGGGACATAGAAATCTATCCCTCTAGGGACATAGAAATCCCTCTAGGGACATAGAAATCCCTCTAGGGACATAGAAATCCCTCTAGGGACATAGAAATCCCTCTAGGGACATAGAAATCCCTCTAGGGACCTAGAAATCTATCCCTCTAGGGACCTAGAAATCCCTCTAGGGACATAGAAATCCCTCTAGGGACCTAGAAATCTATCCCTCTAGGGACCTAGAAATCCCTCTAGGGACATTGAAATCCCTCTAGGGACCTAGAAATCCCTCTAGGGACATTGAAATCCCTCTAGGGACCTAGAAATCTATCCCTCTAGGGACCTAGAAATCCCTCTAGGGACATTGAAATCCCTCTAGGGACCTAGAAATCTATCCCTCTAGGGACCTAGAAATCCCTCTAGCGACATAGAAATCCCTCTAGCGACATAGAAATCCCTCTAGGGACATAGAAATCCCTCTAGGGACCTAGAAATCTATCCCTCTAGGGACCTAGAAATCCCTCTAGGGACATTGAAATCCCTCTAGGGACCTAGAAATCCCTCTAGGGACATTGAAATCCCTCTAGGGACCTAGAAATCTATCCCTCTAGGGACCTAGAAATCCCTCTAGGGACATTGAAATCCCTCTAGGGACCTAGAAATCTATCCCTCTAGGGACCTAGAAATCTATCCCTCTAGGGACCTAGAAATCCCTCTAGGGACCTAGAAATCCCTCTAGGGACATAGAAATCTCTCTCTCTAGGGACCTAGAAATCCCTCTAGGGACCTAGAAATCCCTCTAGCGACATAGAAATCCCTCTAGCGACATAGAAATCCCTCTAGGGACATAGAAATCTATCGCTCTAGGGACATAGAAATCCCTCTAGGGTCCTAGAAATCCCTCTAGGGACATAGAAATCCCTCTAGGGACATAGAAATCTATCCCTCTAGGGACCTAGAAATCCCTCTAGGGACCTAGAAATCCCTCTAGGGACCTAGAAATCCCTCTAGGGACCTAGAAATCCCTCTAGGGACATAGAAATCTCTCTCTCTAGGGACCTAGAAATCCCTCTAGGGACATAGAAATTCCTCTAGGGACATAGAAATCTATCCCTCTAGGGACATAGAAATCCCTCTAGGGACATAGAAATCCCTCTAGGGACATAGAAATCCCTCTAGGGACATAGAAATCCCTCTAGGGACCTAGAAATCTATCCCTCTAGGGACCTAGAAATCCCTCTAGGGACATTGAAATCCCTCTAGGGACCTAGAAATCCCTCTAGGGACATTGAAATCCCTCTAGGGACCTAGAAATCTATCCCTCTAGGGACCTAGAAATCCCTCTAGGGACATTGAAATCCCTCTAGGGACCTAGAAATCTATCCCTCTAGGGACCTAGAAATCCCTCTAGGGACCTAGAAATCCCTCTAGGGACATAGAAATATCTCTCTCTAGGGACCTAGAAATCCCTCTAGGGACATAGAAATCTCTCTCTCTAGGGACCTAGAAATCCCTCTAGGGACCTAGAAATCCCTCTAGCGACATAGAAATCCCTCTAGCGACATAGAAATCCCTCTAGGGACATAGAAATCTATCGCTCTAGGGACATAGAAATCCCTCTAGGGACCTAGAAATCCCTCTAGGGACATAGAAATCTATCCCTCTAGGGACCTAGAAATCCCTCTAGGGACATAGAAATCCCTCTATGGACATAGAAATCCCTCTAGGGACATATAAATCTATCCCTCTAGGGACATAGAAATCCCTCTAGGGACCTAGAAATCCCTCTAGGGACATAGAAATCCCTCTAGGGACATAGAAATCCCTCTAGGGACATAGAAATCTATCCCTCTAGGGACATAGAAATCCCTCTAGGGACCTAGAAATCCCTCTAGGGACCTAGAAATCCCTCTAGGGACATTGAAATCCCTCTAGGGACCTAGAAATCCCTCTAGGGACCTAGAAATCCCTCTAGGGACATAGAAATCCCTCTAGGGACCTAGAAATCTCTCTAGGGACATAGAAATCCCTCTAGGGACATTGAAATCTATCCCTCTAGGGACCTAGAAATCCCTCTAGGGACCTAGAAATCCCTCTAGGGACCTAGAAATCCCTCTAGGGACATAGAAATCTCTCTCTCTAGGGACCTAGAAATCCCTCTAGGGACATAGAAATCTCTCTCTCTAGGGACCTAGAAATCCCTCTAGGGACCTAGAAATCCCTCTAGCGACATAGAAATCCCTCTAGCGACATAGAAATCCCTCTAGGGACATAGAAATCCCTCTAGGGACATAGAAATCCCTATAGGGACATAGAAATCCCTCTAGGGACATAGAAATCTATCCCTCTAGGGACCTAGAAATCCCTCTAGGGACCTAGAAATCCCTCTAGGGACATAGAAATCTCTCTCTCTAGGGACCTAGAAATCCCTCTAGGGACCTAGAAATCCCTCTAGCGACATAGAAATCCCTCTAGCGACATAGAAATCCCTCTAGGGACATAGAAATCTATCGCTCTAGGGACATAGAAATCCCTCTAGGAACCTAGAAATCCCTCTAGGGACATAGAAATCCCTCTAGGGACATAGAAATCTATCCCTCTAGGGACCTAGAAATCCCTCTAGGGACCTAGAAATCCCTCTAGGGACCTAGAAATCCCTCTAGGGACCTAGAAATCCCTCTAGGGACCTAGAAATCCCTCTAGGGACCTAGAAATCCCTCTAGGGACATAGAAATCTCTCTCTCTAGGGACCTAGAAATCCCTCTAGGGACATAGAAATCCCTCTAGGGACATAGAAATCTATCCCTCTAGGGACATAGAAATCCCTCTAGGGACATAGAAATCCCTCTAGGGACATAGAAATCCCTCTAGGGACATAGAAATCCCTCTAGGGACCTAGAAATCTATCCCTCTAGGGACCTAGAAATCCCTCTAGGGACATTGAAATCCCTCTAGGGACATAGAAATCCTTCTAGGAACCTAGAAATCCCTCTAGGGACATAGAAATCCCTCTAGGGACATAGAAATCCCTCTAGGGACATAGAAATCTATCCCTCTAGGGACATAGAAATCCCTCTAGGGACCTAGAAATCCCTCTAGGGACCTAGAAATCCCTCTAGGGACATTGAAATCCCTCTAGGGACCTAGAAATCCCTCTAGGGACCTAGAAATCCCTCTAGGGACCTAGAAATCTCTCTAGGGACATAGAAATCCCTCTAGGGACATAGAAATCTATCCCTCTAGGGACCTAGAAATCCCTCTAGGGACATAGAAATCCCTCTATGGACATAGAAATCCCTCTAGGGACATATAAATCTATCCCTCTAGGGACATAGAAATCCCTCTAGGGACCTAGAAATCCCTCTAGGGACATAGAAATCCCTCTAGGGACATAGAAATCCCTCTAGGGACATAGAAATCTATCCCTCTAGGGACATAGAAATCCCTCTAGGGACCGAGAAATCCCTCTAGGGACATTGAAATCCCTCTAGGGACCTAGAAATCCCTCTAGGGACCTAGTAATCCCTCTAGGGACATAGAAATCCCTCTAGGGACATAGAAATCCCTCTAGGGACATAGAAATCCCTATAGGGACATAGAAATCCCTCTAGGGACATAGAAATCTATCCCTCTAGGGACATAGAAATCCCTCTAGGGACATAGAAATCCCTCTAGGGACATTGAAATCCCTCTAGGGACATAGAAATCCCTCTAGGGACCTAGAAATCTATCCCTCTAGGGACCTAGAAATCCCTCTAGGGACCTAGAAATCTATCCCTCTAGGGACCTAGAAATCTCTCTAGTGACATAGAAATCCCTCTAGGGACATAGAAATCTATCCCTGTAGGGACCTAGAAATCCCTCCAGGGACCTAGAAATCCCTCTAGGGACATAGAAATCCCTCTAGCGACATAGAAATCCCTCTAGGGACATAGAAATCTATCCCTCTAGGGACATAGAAATCCCTCTAGGGACCTAGAAATCCCTCTAGGGACATTGAAATCTATCCCTCTAGGGACCTAGAAATCTATCTAGGGACATTGAAATCCCTCTAGGGACCTAGAAATCTCTCTAGGGACATAGAAATCTCTCTAGGGACATAGAAATCCCTCTAGGGACATAGAAATCTATCCCTCTAGGGACCTAGAAATCCCTCTAGGGACCTAGAAATCCCTCTAGGGACCTAGAAATCCCTCTAGGGACCTAGAAATCCCTCTAGGGACCTAGAAATCCCTCTAGGGACCTAGAAATCCCTCTAGGGACATAGAAATCTCTCTCTCTAGGGACCTAGAAATCCCTCTAGGGACATAGAAATCCCTCTAGGGACATAGAAATCTATCCCTCTAGGGACATAGAAATCCCTCTAGGGACATAGAAATCCCTCTAGGGACATAGAAATCCCTCTAGGGACCTAGAAATCTATCCCTCTAGGGACCTAGAAATCCCTCTAGGGACATAGAAATCCCTCTAGGGACCTAGAAATCTATCCCTCTAGGGACCTAGAAATCCCTCTAGGGACATTGAAATCCCTCTAGGGACCTAGAAATCCCTCTAGGGACATTGAAATCCCTCTAGGGACCTAGAAATCTATCCCTCTAGGGACCTAGAAATCCCTCTAGGGACATTGAAATCCCTCTAGGGACCTAGAAATCTATCCCTCTAGGGACCTAGAAATCCCTCTAGCGACATAGAAATCCCTCTAGCGACATATAAATCCCTCTAGGGACATAGAAATCCCTCTAGGGACCTAGAAATCTATCCCTCTAGGGACCTAGAAATCCCTCTAGGGACATTGAAATCCCTCTAGGGACCTAGAAATCCCTCTAGGGACATTGAAATCCCTCTAGGGACCTAGAAATCTATCCCTCTAGGGACCTAGAAATCCCTCTAGGGACATTGAAATCCCTCTAGGGACCTAGAAATCCCTCTAGCGACATAGAAATCCCTCTAGGGACATAGAAATCCCTCTAGGGACCTAGAAATCTATCCCTCTAGGGACCTAGAAATCCCTCTAGGGACATTGAAATCCCTCTAGGGACCTAGAAATCCCTCTAGGGACATTGAAATCCCTCTAGGGACCTAGAAATCTATCCCTCTAGGGACCTAGAAATCCCTCTAGGGACATTGAAATCCCTCTAGGGACCTAGAAATCTATCCCTCTAGGGACCTAGAAATCTATCCCTCTAGGGACCTAGAAATCCCTCTAGGGACCTAGAAATCCCTCTAGGGACATAGAAATCTCTCTCTCTAGGGACCTAGAAATCCCTCTAGGGACCTAGAAATCCCTCTAGCGACATAGAAATCCCTCTAGCGACATAGAAATCCCTCTAGGGACATAGAAATCTATCGCTCTAGGGACATAGAAATCCCTCTAGGGACCTAGAAATCCCTCTAGGGACATAGAAATCCCTCTAGGAACCTAGAAATCCCTCTAGGGACCTAGAAATCCCTCTAGGGACATAGAAATCTCTCTCTCTAGGGACCTAGAAATCAATCTAGGGACCTAGAAATCCCTCTAGGGACCTAGAAATCTCTCTAGGGACATAGAAATCCCTCTAGGGACATAGAAATCTATCCCTCTAGGGACCTAGAAATCCCTCTAGGGACCTAGAAATCCCTCTAGGGACCTAGAAATCCCTCTAGGGACATAGAAATCTCTCTCTCTAGGGACCTAGAAATCCCTCTAGGGACATAGAAATCCCTCTAGGGACCTAGAAATCTATCCCTCTAGGGACCTAGAAATCCCTCTAGGGACCTAGAAATCTCTCTAGGGACATAGAAATCCCTCTAGGGACATAGAAATCTATCCCTCTAGGGAACTAGAAATCCCTCTAGGGACCTAGAAATCCCTCTAGGGACATAGAAATCTCTCTCTCTAGGGACCTAGAAATCCCTCTAGGGACATAGAAATCCCTCTAGGGACATAGAAATCTATCCCTCTAGGGACATAGAAATCCCTCTAGGGACATAGAAATCCCTCTAGGGACATAGAAATCCCTCTAGGGACATAGAAATCCCTATAGGGACATAGAAATCCCTCTAGGGACATAGAAATCTATCCCTCTAGGGACATAGAAATCCCTCTAGGGACATAGAAATCCCTCTAGGGACATTGAAATCCCTCTAGGGACATAGAAATCCCACTAGGGACCTAGAAATCTATCCCTCTAGGGACCTAGAAATCCCTCTAGGGACATTGAAATCCCTCTAGGGACCTAGAAATCTCTCTAGTGACATAGAAATCCCTCTAGGGACATAGAAATCCCTCTAGGGACCTAGAAATCCCTCTAGGGACATTGAAATCCCTCTAGGGACCTAGAAATCCCTCTAGGGACCTAGAAATCCCTCTAGGGACATAGAAATCCCTCTAGGGACCTAGAAATCTCTCTAGGGACATAGAAATCCCTCTAGGGACATAGAAATCTATCCCTCTAGGGACCTAGAAATCCCTCTAGGGACCTAGAAATCCCTCTAGGGACCTAGAAATCCCTCTAGGGACCTAGAAATCCCTCTAGGGACATAGAAATCTCTCTCTCTAGGGACCTAGAAATCCCTCTAGGGACATAGAAATCTCTCTCTCTAGGGACCTAGAAATCCCTCTAGGGACCTAGAAATCCCTCTAGCGACATAGAAATCCCTCTAGCGACATAGAAATCCCTCTAGGGACATAGAAATCCCTCTAGGGACATAGAAATACCTATAGGGACATAGAAATCCCTCTAGGGACATAGAAATCTATCCCTCTAGGGACATAGAAATCTCTCTCTCTAGGGACATAGAAATCCCTCTAGGGACATAGAAATCTATCCCTCTAGGGACCTAGAAATCCCTCTAGGGACCTAGAAATCCCTCTAGGGACTTAGAAATCCCTCTAGGGACCTAGAAATCCCTCTAGGAACCTAGAAATCCCTCTAGGGACCTAGAAATCCCTCTAGGGACATAGAAATCTCTCTCTCTAGGGACCTAGAAATCAATCTAGGGACCTAGAAATCCCTCTAGGGACCTAGAAATCTCTCTAGGGACATAGAAATCCCTCTAGGGACATAGAAATCTATCCCTCTAGGGACCTAGAAATCCCTCTAGGGACCTAGAAATCCCTCTAGGGACCTAGAAATCCCTCTAGGGACATAGAAATCTCTCTCTCTAGGGACCTAGAAATCCCTCTAGGGACATAGAAATCCCTCTAGGGACCTAGAAATCTATCCCTCTAGGGACATAGAAATCCCTCTAGGGACCTAGAAATCTATCCCTCTAGGGACCTAGAAATCCCTCTAGAGACATTGAAATCCCTCTAGGGACCTAGAAATCCCTCTAGGGACATAGAAATCTATCCCTCTAGGGACCTAGAAATCTATCCCTCTAGGGACCTAGAAATCCCTCTAGCGACATAGAAATCCCTCTAGCGACATAGAAATCCCTCTAGGGACATAGAAATCCCTCTAGGGACCTAGAAATCTATCCCTCTAGGGACCTAGAAATCCCTCTAGGGACATTGAAATCCCTCTAGGGACCTAGAAATCCCTCTAGGGACATTGAAATCCCTCTAGGGACCTAGAAATCTATCCCTCTAGGGACCTAGAAATCCCTCTAGGGACATTGAAATCCCTCTAGGGACCTAGAAATCTATCCCTCTAGGGACCTAGAAATCTATCCCTCTAGGGACCTAGAAATCCCTCTAGGGACCTAGAAATCCCTCAAGGGACATAGAAATCTCTCTCTCTAGGGACCTAGAAATCCCTCTAGGGACCTAGAAATCCCTCTAGCGACATAGAAATCCCTCTAGCGACATAGAAATCCCTCTAGGGACATAGAAATCTATCGCTCTAGGGACATAGAAATCCCTCTAGGGACCTAGAAATCCCTCTAGGGACATAGAAATCCCTCTAGGAACCTAGAAATCCCTCTAGGGACCTAGAAATCCCTCTAGGGACCTAGAAATCCCTCTAGGGACCTAGAAATCCCTCTAGGGACCTAGAAATCCCTCTAGGAACCTAGAAATCCCTCTAGGGACCTAGAAATCCCTCTAGGGACATAGAAATCTCTCTCTCTAGGGACCTAGAAATCAATCTAGGGACCTAGAAATCCCACTAGGGACCTAGAAATCTCTCTAGGGACATAGAAATCCCTCTAGGGACATAGAAATCTATCCCTCTAGGGACCTAGAAATCCCTCTAGGGACCTAGAAATCCCTCTAGGGACCTAGAAATCCCTCTAGGGACATAGAAATCTCTCTCTCTAGGGACCTAGAAATCCCTCTAGGGACATAGAAATCCCTCTAGGGACCTAGAAATCTATCCCTCTAGGGACCTAGAAATCCCTCTAGGGACATTGAAATCCCTCTAGGGACCTAGAAATCTCTCTAGTGACATAGAAATCCCTCTAGGGACATAGAAATCTATCCCTCTAGGGACCTAGAAATCCCTCTAGGGACCTAGAAATCCCTCTAGGGACATAGAAATCCCTCTAGCGACATAGAAATCCCTCTAGGGACATAGAAATCTATCCCTCTAGGGACATAGAAATCCCTCTAGGGACCTAGAAATCCCTCTAGGGACATTGAAATCTATCCCTCTAGGGACCTAGAAATCTATCTAGGGACATTGAAATCCCTCTAGGGACCTAGAAATCTCTCTAGGGACATAGAAATCTCTCTAGGGACATAGAAATCCCTCTAGGGACATAGAAATCTATCCCTCTAGGGACCTAGAAATCCCTCTAGGGACCTAGAAATCCCTCTAGGGACCTAGAAATCCCTCTAGAGACCTAGAAATCCCTCTAGGGACCTAGAAATCCCTCTAGGGACCTAGAAATCCCTCTAGGGACATAGAAATCTCTCTCTCTAGGGACCTAGAAATCCCTCTAGGGACATAGAAATCCCTCTAGGGACATAGAAATCTATCCCTCTAGGGACATAGAAATCCCTCTAGGGACATAGAAATCCCTCTAGGGACATAGAAATCCCTCTAGGGACATAGAAATCCCTCTAGGGACCTAGAAATCTATCCCTCTAGGGACCTAGAAATCCCTCTAGGGACATAGAAATCCCTCTAGGGACCTAGAAATCTTTCCCTCTAGGGACCTAGAAATCCCTCTAGGGACATTGAAATCCATCTAGGGACCTAGAAATCCCTCTAGGGACATTGAAATCCCTCTAGGGACCTAGAAATCTATCCCTCTAGGGACCTAGAAATCCCTCTAGGGACATTGAAATCCCTCTAGGGACCTAGAAATCTATCCCTCTAGGGACCTAGAAATCCCTCTAGCGACATAGAAATCCCTCTAGCGACATAGAAATCCCTCTAGGGACATAGAAATCCCTCTAGGGACCTAGAAATCTATCCCTCTAGGGACCTAGAAATCCCTCTAGGGACATTGAAATCCCTCTAGGGACCTAGAAATCCCTCTAGGGACATTGAAATCCCTCTAGGGACCTAGAAATCTATCCCTCTAGGGACTTAGAAATCCCTCTAGGGACATTGAAATCCCTCTAGGGACCTAGAAATCTATCCCTCTAGAAACCTAGAAATCTATCCCTCTAGGGACCTAGAAATCCCTCTAGGGACCTAGAAATCCCTCTAGGGACATAGAAATCTCTCTCTCTAGGGACCTAGAAATCCCTCTAGGGACCTAGAAATCCCTCTAGCGACATAGAAATCCCTCTAGCGACATAGAAATCCCTCTAGGGACATAGAAATCTATCGCTCTAGGGACATAGAAATCCCTCTAGGGACCTAGAAATCCCTCTAGGGACATAGAAATCCCTCTAGGAACCTAGAAATCCCTCTAGGGACCTAGAAATCCCTCTAGGGACCTAGAAATCCCTCTAGGGACCTAGAAATCCCTCTAGGGACCTAGAAATCCCTCTAGGGACCTAGAAATCCCTCTAGGAACCTAGAAATCCCTCTAGGGACCTAGAAATCCCTCTAGGGACATAGAAATCTCTCTCTCTAGGGACCTAGAAATCAATCTAGGGACCTAGAAATCCCTCTAGGGACCTAGAAATCTCTCTAGGGACATAGAAATCCCTCTAGGGACATAGAAATCTATCCCTCTAGGGACCTAGAAATCCCTCTAGGGACCTAGAAATCCCTCTAGGGACCTAGAAATCCCTCTAGGGACATAGAAATCTCTCTCTCTAGGGACCTAGAAATCCCTCTAGGGACATAGAAATCCCTCTAGGGACCTAGAAATCTATCCCTCTAGGGACATAGAAATCCCTCTAGGGACCTAGAAATCTATCCCTCTAGGGACCTAGAAATCCCTCTAGGGACATTGAAATCCCTCTAGGGACCTAGAAATCTCTCTAGTGACATAGAAATCCCTCTAGGGACATAGAAATCTATCCCTCTAGGGACCTAGAAATCCCTCTAGGGACCTAGAAATCCCTCTAGGGACATAGAAATCCCTCTAGCGACATAGAACTCCCTCTAGGGACATAGAAATCTATCCCTCTAGGGACATAGAAATCCCTCTAGGGACCTAGAAATCCCTCTAGGGACATTGAAATCTATCCCTCTAGGGACCTAGAAATCCCTCTAGGGACATTGAAGTCCCTCTAGGGACCTAGAAATCTCTCTAGGGACATAGAAATCTCTCTAGGGATATAGAAATCCCTCTAGGGACCTAGAAATCCCTCTAGGGACATTGAAATCCCTCTAGGGACCTAGAAATCCCTCTAGGGACCTAGAAATCCCTCTAGGGACATAGAAATCCCTCTAGGGACCTAGAAATCTCTCTAGGGACATAGAAATCCCTCTAGGGACATAGAAATCTATCCCTCTAGGGACCTAGAAATCCCTCTAGGGACATAGAAATCTCTCTCTCTAGGGACCTAGAAATCCCTCTAGGGACATAGAAATCCCTCTAGGGACCTAGAAATCTATCCCTCTAGGGACCTAGAAATCCCTCTAGGGACATTGAAATCCCTCTAGGGACCTAGAAATCTCTCTAGTGACATAGAAATCCCTCTAGGGACTTAGAAATCTATCCCTCTAGGGACCTAGAAATCCCTCTAGGGACCTAGAAATCCCTCTAGGGACATAGAAATCCCTCTAGCGACATAGAAATCCCTCTAGGGACATAGAAATCTATCCCTCTAGGGACATAGAAATCCCTCTAGGGACCTAGAAATCCCTCTAGGGACATTGAAATCTATCCCTCTAGGGACCTAGAAATCTATCTAGGGACATTGAAATCCCTCTAGGGACCTATAAATCTCTCTAGGGACATAGAAATCTCTCTAGGGACATAGAAATCCCTCTAGGGACATAGAAATCTATCCCTCTAGGGACCTAGAAATCCCTCTAGGGACCTAGAAATCCCTCTAGGGACCTAGAAATCCCTCTAGGGACCTAGAAATCCCTCTAGGGACCTAGAAATCCCTCTAGGGACCTAGAAATCCCTCTAGGGACCTAGAAATCCCTCTAGGGACATAGAAATCTCTCCCTCTAGGGACCTAGAAATCTATCCCTCTAGGGACCTAGAAATCCCTCTAGGGACATAGAAATCCCTCTAGGGACCTAGAAATCTATCCCTCTAGGGACCTAGAAATCCCTCTAGGGACATTGAAATCCCTCTAGGGACCTAGAAATCCCTCTAGGGACATTGAAATCCCTCTAGGGACCTAGAAATCTATCCCTCTAGGGACCTAGAAATCCCTCTAGGGACATTGAAATCCCTCTAGGGACCTAGAAATCTATCCCTCTAGGGACCTAGAAATCCCTCTAGCGACATAGAAATCCCTCTATCGACATAGAAATCCCTCTAGGGACATAGAAATCCCTCTAGGGACCTAGAAATCTATCCCTCTAGGGACCTAGAAATCCCTCTAGGGACATTGAAATCCCTCTAGGGATCTAGAAATCCCTCTAGGGACATTGAAATCCCTCTAGGGACCTAGAAATCTATCCCTCTAGGGACCTAGAAATCCCTCTAGGGACATTGAAATCCCTCTAGGGACCTAGAAATCTATCCCTCTAGGGACCTAGAAATCTATCCCTCTAGGGACCTAGAAATCCCTCTAGGGACCTAGAAATCCCTCTAGGGACATAGAAATCTCTCTCTCTAGGGACCTAGAAATCCCTCTAGGGACCTAGAAATCCCTCTAGGGACCTAGAAATCCCTCTAGGGACATAGAAATCCCTCTAGGGACCTAGAAATCTCTCTAGGGACATAGAAATCCCTCTAGGGACATAGAAATCTATCCCTCTAGGGACCTAGAAATCCCTCTAGGGACCTAGAAATCCCTCTAGGGACATAGAAATCTCTCTCTCTAGGGACCTAGAAATCCCTCTAGGGACATAGAAATCTCTCTCTCTAGGGACCTAGAAATCCCTCTAGGGACCTAGAAATCCCTCTAGCGACATAGAAATCCCTCTAGCGACATAGAAATCCCTCTAGGGACATAGAAATCCCTCTAGGGACATAGAAATCCCTATAGGGACATAGAAATCCCTCTAGGGACATAGAAATCTATCCCTCTAGGGACATAGAAATCCCTCTAGGGACATAGAAATCCCTCTAGGGACATTGAAATCCCTCTAGGGACATAGAAATCCCTCTATGGACCTAGAAATCTATCCCTCTAGGGACCTAGAAATCCCTCTAGGGACATTGAAATCCCTCTAGGGACCTAGAAATCTCTCTAGTGACATAGAAATCCCTCTAGGGACATAGAAATCTATCCCTCTAGGGACCTAGAAATCCCTCTAGGGACCTAGAAATCCCTCTAGGGACATAGAAATCCCTCTAGCGACATAGAAATCCCTCTAGGGACATAGAAATCTATCCCTCTAGGGACATAGAAATCCCTCTAGGGACCTAGAAATCCCTCTAGGGACATTGAAATCTATCCCTCTAGGGACCTAGAAATCTATCTAGGGACATTGAAATCCCTCTAGGGACCTAGAAATCTCTCTAGGGACATAGAAATCTCTCTAGGGACATAGAAATCCCTCTAGGGACATAGAAATCTATCCCTCTAGGGACCTAGAAATCCCTCTAGGGACCTAGAAATCCCTCTAGGGACCTAGAAATCCCTCTAGGGACCTAGAAATCCCTCTAGGGACCTAGAAATCCCTCTAGGGACATAGAAATCTCTCTCTCTAGGGACCTAGAAATCCCTCTAGGGACATAGAAATCCCTCTAGGGACATAGAAATCTATCCCTCTAGGGACATAGAAATCCCTCTAGGGACATAGAAATCCCTCTAGGGACATAGAAATCCCTCTAGGGACATAGAAATCCCTCTAGGGACCTAGAAATCTATCCCTCTAGGGACCTAGAAATCCCTCTAGGGACATAGAAATCCCTCTAGGGACCTAGAAATCTATCCCTCTAGGGACCTAGAAATCCCTCTAGGGACATTGAAATCCCTCTAGGGACCTAGAAATCCCTCTAGGGACATTGAAATCCCTCTAGGGACCTAGAAATCTATCCCTCTAGGGACCTAGAAATCCCTCTAGCGACATAGAAATCCCTCTAGCGACAAAGAAATCCCTCTAGGGACATAGAAATCCCTCTAGGGACCTAGAAATCTATCCCTCTAGGGACCTAGAAATCCCTCTAGGGACATTGAAATCCCTCTAGGGACCTAGAAATCCCTCTAGGGACATTGAAATCCCTCTAGGGACATAGAAATCTATCCCTCTAGGGACCTAGAAATCCCTCTAGGGACATTGAAATCCCTCTAGGGACCTAGAAATCTATCCCTCTAGGGACCTAGAAATCTATCCCTCTAGGGACCTAGAAATCCCTCTAGGGACCTAGAAATCCCTCTAGGGACATAGAAATCTCTCTCTCTAGGGACCTAGAAATCCCTCTAGGGACCTAGAAATCCCTCTAGCGACATAGAAATCCCTCTAGCGACATAGAAATCCCTCTAGGGACATAGAAATCTATCGCTCTAGGGACATAGAAATCCCTCTAGGGACCTAGAAATCCCTCTAGGGACATAGAAATCCCTCTAGGGACCTAGAAATCCCTCTAGGGACATTGAAATCCCTCTAGGGACCTAGAAATCTATCCCTCTAGGGACCTAGAAATCCCTCTAGGGACATTGAAATCCCTCTAGGGACCTAGAAATCTATCCCTCTAGGGACCTAGAAATCCCTCTAGGGACCTAGAAATCCCTCTAGGGACATAGAAATCCCTCTAGGGACATAGAAATCCCTCTAGGGACATAGAAATCTATCCCTCTAGGGACATAGAAATCCCTCTAGGGACCTAGAAATCCCTCTAGGGACCTAGAAATCCCTCTAGGGACATTGAAATCCCTCTAGGGACCTAGAAATCCCTCTAGGGACCTAGAAATCCCTCTAGGGACATAGAAATCCCTCTAGGGACCTAGAAATCTCTCTAGGGACATAGAAATCCCTCTAGGGACATAGAAATCTATCCCTCTAGGGACCTAGAAATCCCTCTAGGGACCTAGAAATCCCTCTAGGGACCTAGAAATCCCTCTAGGGACCTAGAAATCCCTCTAGGGACATAGAAATCTCTCTCTCTAGGGACCTAGAAATCCCTCTAGGGACATAGAAATCTCTCTCTCTAGGGACCTAGAAATCCCTCTAGGGACCTAGAAATCCCTCTAGCGACATAGAAATCCCTCTAGCGACATAGAAATCCCTCTAGGGACATAGAAATCCCTCTAGGGACATAGAAATACCTATAGGGACATAGAAATCCCTCTAGGGACATAGAAATCTATCCCTCTAGGGACATAGAAATCCCTCTAGGGACATAGAAATCCCTCTAGGGACATTGAAATCCCTCTAGGGACATAGAAATCCCTCTAGGGACCTAGAAATCTATCCCTCTAGGGACCTAGAAATCCCTCTAGGGACATTGAAATCCCTCTAGGGACCTAGAAATCTCTCTAGGGACATAGAAATCTCTCTAGGGACATAGAAATCCCTCTAGGGACATAGAAATCTATCCCTCTAGGGACCTAGAAATCCCTCTAGGGACCTAGAAATCCCTCTAGGGACCTAGAAATCCCTCTAGGGACCTAGAAATCCCTCTAGGAACCTAGAAATCCCTCTAGGGACCTAGAAATCCCTCTAGGGACATAGAAATCTCTCTCTCTAGGGACCTAGAAATCAATCTAGGGACCTAGAAATCCCTCTAGGGACCTAGAAATCTCTCTAGGGACATAGAAATCCCTCTAGGGACATAGAAATCTATCCCTCTAGGGACCTAGAAATCCCTCTAGGGACCTAGAAATCCCTCTAGGGACCTAGAAATCCCTCTAGGGACATAGAAATCTCTCTCTCTAGGGACCTAGAAATCCCTCTAGGGACATAGAAATCCCTCTAGGGACCTAGAAATCTATCCCTCTAGGGACATAGAAATCCCTCTAGGGACCTAGAAATCTATCCCTCTAGGGACCTAGAAATCCCTCTAGAGACATTGAAATCCCTCTAGGGACCTAGAAATCCCTCTAGGGACATAGAAATCTATCCCTCTAGGGACCTAGAAATCTATCCCTCTAGGGACCTAGAAATCCCTCTAGCGACATAGAAATCCCTCTAGCGACATAGAAATCCCTCTAGGGACATAGAAATCCCTCTAGGGACCTAGAAATCTATCCCTCTAGGGACCTAGAAATCCCTCTAGGGACATTGAAATCCCTCTAGGGACCTAGAAATCCCTCTAGGGACATTGAAATCCCTCTAGGGACCTAGAAATCTATCCCTCTAGGGACCTAGAAATCCCTCTAGGGACATTGAAATCCCTCTAGGGACCTAGAAATCTATCCCTCTAGGGACCTAGAAATCTATCCCTCTAGGGACCTAGAAATCCCTCTAGGGACCTAGAAATCCCTCTAGGGACATAGAAATCTCTCTCTCTAGGGACCTAGAAATCCCTCTAGGGACCTAGAAATCCCTCTAGCGACATAGAAATCCCTCTAGCGACATAGAAATCCCTCTAGGGACATAGAAATCTATCGCTCTAGGGACATAGAAATCCCTCTAGGGACCTAGAAATCCCTCTAGGGACATAGAAATCCCTCTAGGAACCTAGAAATCCCTCTAGGGACCTAGAAATCCCTCTAGGGACATAGAAATCTCTCTCTCTAGGGACCTAGAAATCAATCTAGGGACCTAGAAATCCCTCTAGGGACCTAGAAATCTCTCTAGGGACATAGAAATCCCTCTAGGGACATAGAAATCTATCCCTCTAGGGACCTAGAAATCCCTCTAGGGACCTAGAAATCCCTCTAGGGACCTAGAAATCCCTCTAGGGACATAGAAATCTCTCTCTCTAGGGACCTAGAAATCCCTCTAGGGACATAGAAATCCCTCTAGGGACCTAGAAATCTATCCCTCTAGGGACCTAGAAATCCCTCTAGGGACCTAGAAATCTCTCTAGGGACATAGAAATCCCTCTAGGGACATAGAAATCTATCCCTCTAGGGAACTAGAAATCCCTCTAGGGACCTAGAAATCCCTCTAGGGACATAGAAATCTCTCTCTCTAGGGACCTAGAAATCCCTCTAGGGACATAGAAATCCCTCTAGGGACATAGAAATCTATCCCTCTAGGGACATAGAAATCCCTCTAGGGACATAGAAATCCCTCTAGGGACATAGAAATCCCTCTAGGGACATAGAAATCCCTATAGGGACATAGAAATCCCTCTAGGGACATAGAAATCTATCCCTCTAGGGACATAGAAATCCCTCTAGGGACATAGAAATCCCTCTAGGGACATTGAAATCCCTCTAGGGACATAGAAATCCCTCTAGGGACCTAGAAATCTATCCCTCTAGGGACCTAGAAATCCCTCTAGGGACATTGAAATCCCTCTAGGGACCTAGAAATCTCTCTAGTGACATAGAAATCCCTCTAGGGACATAGAAATCCCTCTAGGGACCTAGAAATCCCTCTAGGGACATTGAAATCCCTCTAGGGACCTAGAAATCCCTCTAGGGACCTAGAAATCCCTCTAGGGACATAGAAATCCCTCTAGGGACCTAGAAATCTCTCTAGGGACATAGAAATCCCTCTAGGGACATAGAAATCTATCCCTCTAGGGACCTAGAAATCCCTCTAGGGACCTAGAAATCCCTCTAGGGACCTAGAAATCCCTCTAGGGACCTAGAAATCCCTCTAGGGACATAGAAATCTCTCTCTCTAGGGACCTAGAAATCCCTCTAGGGACATAGAAATCTTTCTCTCTAGGGACCTAGAAATCCCTCTAGGGACCTAGAAATCCCTCTAGCGACATAAAAATCCCTCTAGCGACATAGAAATCCCTCTAGGGACATAGAAATCCCTCTAGGGACATAGAAATACCTATAGGGACATAGAAATCCCTCTAGGGACATAGAAATCTATCCCTCTAGGGACATAGAAATCCCTCTAGGGACATAGAAATCCCTCTAGGGACATTGAAATCCCTCTAGGGACATAGAAATCCCTCTAGGGACCTAGAAATCTATCCCTCTAGGGACCTAGAAATCCCTCTAGGGACATTGAAATCCCTCTAGGGACCTAGAAATCTCTCTAGGGACATAGAAATCTCTCTAGGGACATAGAAATCCCTCTAGGGACATAGAAATCTATCCCTCTAGGGACCTAGAAATCCCTCTAGGGACCTAGAAATCCCTCTAGGGACATAGAAATCTCTCTCTCTAGGGACCTAGAAATCCCTCTAGGGACCTAGAAATCCCTCTAGGGACCTAGAAATCTATCCCTCTAGGGACCTAGAAATCTATCCCTCTAGGGACCTAGAAATCCCTCTAGGGACCTAGAAATCCCTCTAGGGACATAGAAATCTCTCTCTCTAGGGACCTAGAAATCCCTCTAGGGACCTAGAAATCCCTCTAGCGACATAGAAATCCCTCTAGCGACATAGAAATCCCTCTAGGGACATAGAAATCTATCGCTCTAGGGACATAGAAATCCCTCTAGGGACCTAGAAATCCCTCTAGGGACATAGAAATCCCTCTAGGAACCTAGAAATCCCTCTAGGGACCTAGAAATCCCTCTAGGGACCTAGAAATCCCTCTAGGGACCTAGAAATCCCTCTAGGGACCTAGAAATCCATCTAGGAACCTAGAAATCCCTCTAGGGACCTAGAAATCCCTCTAGGGACATAGAAATCTCTCTCTCTAGGGACCTAGAAATCAATCTAGGGACCTAGAAATCCCTCTAGGGACCTAGAAATCTCTCTAGGGACATAGAAATCCCTCTAGGGACATAGAAATCTATCCCTCTAGGGACCTAGAAATCCCTCTAGGGACCTAGAAATCCCTCTAGGGACCTAGAAATCCCTCTAGGGACATAGAAATCTCTCTCTCTAGGGACCTAGAAATCCCTCTAGGGACATAGAAATCCCTCTAGGGACCTAGAAATCCCTCTAGGGACCTAGAAATCCCTCTAGGGACATAGAAATCTCTCTCTCTAGGGACCTAGAAATCCCTCTAGGGACATAGAAATCTCTCTCTCTAGGGACCTAGAAATCCCTCTAGGGACCTAGAAATCCCTCTAGCGACATAGAAATCCCTCTAGCGACATAGAAATCCCTCTAGGGACATAGAAATAGCTCTAGGGACATAGAAATACCTATAGGGACATAGAAATCCCTCTAGGGACATAGAAATCTATCCCTCTAGGGACATAGAAATCCCTCTAGGGACATAGAAATCCCTCTAGGGACATTGAAATCCCTCTAGGGACATAGAAATCCCTCTAGGGACCTAGAAATCTATCCCTCTAGGGACCTAGAAATCCCTCTAGGGACATTGAAATCCCTCTAGGGACCTAGAAATCACTCTAGGGACATAGAAATCTCTCTAGGGACATAGAAATCCCTCTAGGGACATAGAAATCTATCCCTCTAGGGACCTAGAAATCCCTCTAGGGACCTAGAAATCCCTCTAGGGACCTAGAAATCCCTCTAGGGACCTAGAAATCCCTCTAGGAACCTAGAAATCCCTCTAGGGACCTAGAAATCCCTCTAGGGACATAGAAATCTCTCTCTCTAGGGACCTAGAAATCAATCTAGGGACCTAGAAATCCCTCTAGGGACCTAGAAATCTCTCTAGGGACATAGAAATCCCTCTAGGGACATAGAAATCTATCCCTCTAGGGACCTAGAAATCCCTCTAGGGACCTAGAAATCCCTCTAGGGACCTAGAAATCCCTCTAGGGACATAGAAATCTCTCTCTCTAGGGACCTAGAAATCCCTCTAGGGACATAGAAATCCCTCTAGGGACCTAGAAATCTATCCCTCTAGGGACATAGAAATCCCTCTAGGGACCTAGAAATCTATCCCTCTAGGGACCTAGAAATCCCTCTAGAGACATTGAAATCCCTCTAGGGACCTAGAAATCCCTCTAGGGACATAGAAATCTATCCCTCTAGGGACCTAGAAATCTATCCCTCTAGGGACCTAGAAATCCCTCTAGCGACATAGAAATCCCTCTAGCGACATAGAAATCCCTCTAGGGACATAGAAATCCCTCTAGGGACCTAGAAATCTATCCCTCTAGGGACCTAGAAATCCCTCTAGGGACATTGAAATCCCTCTAGGGACCTAGAAATCCCTCTAGGGACATTGAAATCCCTCTAGGGACCTAGAAATCTATCCCTCTAGGGACCTAGAAATCCCTCTAGGGACATTGAAATCCCTCTAGGGACCTAGAAATCTATCCCTCTAGGGACCTAGAAATCTATCCCTCTAGGGACCTAGAAATCCCTCTAGGGACATAGAAATCTATCCCTCTAGGGACCTAGAAATCCCTCTAGGGACCTAGAAATCCCTCTAGGGACCTAGAAATCCCTCTAGGAACCTAGAAATCCCTCTAGGGACCTAGAAATCCCTCTAGGGACATAGAAATCTCTCTCTCTAGGGACCTAGAAATCAATCTAGGGACCTAGAAATCCCTCTAGGGACCTAGAAATCTCTCTAGGGACATAGAAATCCCTCTAGGGACATAGAAATCTATCCCTCTAGGGACCTAGAAATCCCTCTAGGGACCTAGAAATCCCTCTAGGGACCTAGAAATCCCTCTAGGGACATAGAAATCTCTCTCTCTAGGGACCTAGAAATCCCTCTAGGGACATAGAAATCCCTCTAGGGACCTAGAAATCTATCCCTCTAGGGACCTAGAAATCCCTCTAGGGACCTAGAAATCTCTCTAGGGACATAGAAATCCCTCTAGGGACATAGAAATCTATCACTCTAGGGAACTAGAAATCCCTCTAGGGACCTAGAAATCCCTCTAGGGACATAGAAATCTCTCTCTCTAGGGACCTAGAAATCCCTCTAGGGACATAGAAATCCCTCTAGGGACATAGAAATCTATCCCTCTAGGGACATAGAAATCCCTCTAGGGACATAGAAATCCCTCTAGGGACATAGAAATCCCTCTAGGGACATAGAAATCCCTATAGGGACATAGAAATCCCTCTAGGGACATAGAAATCTATCCCTCTAGGGACATAGAAATCCCTCTAGGGACATAGAAATCCCTCTAGGGACATTGAAATCCCTCTAGGGACATAGAAATCCCTCTAGGGACCTAGAAATCTATCCCTCTAGGGACCTAGAAATCCCTCTAGGGACATTGAAATCCCTCTAGGGACCTAGAAATCTCTCTAGTGACATAGAAATCCCTCTAGGGACATAGAAATCCCTCTAGGGACCTAGAAATCCCTCTAGGGACATTGAAATCCCTCTAGGGACCTAGAAATCCCTCTAGGGACCTAGAAATCCCTCTAGGGACATAGAAATCCCTCTAGGGACCTAGAAATCTCTCTAGGGACATAGAAATCCCTCTAGGGACATAGAAATCTATCCCTCTAGGGACCTAGAAATCCCTCTAGGGACCTAGAAATCCCTCTAGGGACCTAGAAATCCCTCTAGGGACCTAGAAATCCCTCTAGGGACATAGAAATCTCTCTCTCTAGGGACCTAGAAATCCCTCTAGGGACATAGAAATCTTTCTCTCTAGGGACCTAGAAATCCCTCTAGGGACCTAGAAATCCCTCTAGCGACATAGAAATCCCTCTAGCGACATAGAAATCCCTCTAGGGACATAGAAATCCCTCTAGGGACATAGAAATACCTATAGGGACATAGAAATCCCTCTAGGGACATAGAAATCTATCCCTCTAGGGACATAGAAATCCCTCTAGGGACATAGAAATCCCTCTAGGGACATTGAAATCCCTCTAGGGACATAGAAATCCCTCTAGGGACCTAGAAATCTATCCCTCTAGGGACCTAGAAATCCCTCTAGGGACATTGAAATCCCTCTAGGGACCTAGAAATCTCTCTAGGGACATAGAAATCTCTCTAGGGACATAGAAATCCCTCTAGGGACATAGAAATCTATCCCTCTAGGGACCTAGAAATCCCTCTAGGGACATAGAAATCTCTCTCTCTAGGGACCTAGAAATCCCTCTAGGGACCTAGAAATCCCTCTAGGGACCTAGAAATCTATCCCTCTAGGGACCTAGAAATCTATCCCTCTAGGGACCTAGAAATCCCTCTAGGGACCTAGAAATCCCTCTAGGGACATAGAAATCTCTCTCTCTAGGGACCTAGAAATCCCTCTAGGGACCTAGAAATCCCTCTAGGGACCTAGAAATCCCTCTAGCGACATAGAAATCCCTCTAGCGACATAGAAATCCCTCTAGGGACATAGAAATCTATCGCTCTAGGGACATAGAAATCCCTCTAGGGACCTAGAAATCCCTCTAGGGACATAGAAATCCCTCTAGGAACCTAGAAATCCCTCTAGGGACCTAGAAATCCCTCTAGGGACATAGAAATCTCTCTCTCTAGGGACCTAGAAATCAATCTAGGGACCTAGAAATCCCTCTAGGGACCTAGAAATCTCTCTAGGGACATAGAAATCCCTCTAGGGACATAGAAATCTATCCCTCTAGGGACCTAGAAATCCCTCTAGGGACCTAGAAATCCCTCTAGGGACCTAGAAATCCCTCTAGGGACATAGAAATCTCTCTCTCTAGGGACCTAGAAATCCCTCTAGGGACATAGAAATCCCTCTAGGGACCTAGAAATCTATCCCTCTAGGGACCTAGAAATCCCTCTAGGGACCTAGAAATCTCTCTAGGGACATAGAAATCCCTCTAGCGACATAGAAATCTATCCCTCTAGGGAACTAGAAATCCCTCTAGGGACCTAGAAATCCCTCTAGGGACATAGAAATCTCTCTCTCTAGGGACCTAGAAATCCCTCTAGGGACATAGAAATCCCTCTAGGGACATAGAAATCTATCCCTCTAGGGACATAGAAATCCCTCTAGGGACATAGAAATCCCTCTAGGGACATAGAAATCCCTCTAGGGACATAGAAATCCCTATAGGGACATAGAAATCCCTCTAGGGACATAGAAATCTATCCCTCTAGGGACATAGAAATCCCTCTAGGGACATAGAAATCCCTCTAGGGACATTGAAATCCCTCTAGGGACATAGAAATCCCTCTAGGGACCTAGAAATCTATCCCTCTAGGGACCTAGAAATCCCTCTAGGGACATAGAAATCTATCCCTCTAGGGACATAGAAATCCCTCTAGGGACATAGAAATCCCTCTAGGGACATAGAAATCCCTCTAGGGACATAGAAATCCCTCTAGGGACCTAGAAATCTATCCCTCTAGGGACCTAGAAATCCCTCTAGGGACATAGAAATCCCTCTAGGGACCTAGAAATCTATCCCTCTAGGGACCTAGAAATCCCTCTAGGGACATTGAAATCCCTCTAGGGACCTAGAAATCCCTCTAGGGACATTGAAATCCCTCTAGGGACCTAGAAATCTATCCCTCTAGGGACCTAGAAATCCCTCTAGGGACATTGAAATCCCTCTAGGGACCTAGAAATCTATCCCTCTAGGGACCTAGAAATCCCTCTAGCGACATAGAAATCCCTCTAGCGACATAGAAATCCCTCTTGGGACATAGAAATCCCTCTAGGGACCTAGAAATCTATCCCTCTAGGGACCTAGAAATCCCTCTAGGGACATTGAAATCCCTCTAGGGACCTAGAAATCCCTCTAGGGACATTGAAATCCCTCTAGGGACCTAGAAATCTATCCCTCTAGGGACCTAGAAATCCCTCTAGGGACATTGAAATCCCTCTAGGGACCTAGAAATCTATCCCTCTAGGGACCTAGAAATCTATCCCTCTAGGGACCTAGAAATCCCTCTAGGGACCTAGAAATCCCTCTAGGGACATAGAAATCTCTCTCTCTAGGGACCTAGAAATCCCTCTAGGGACCTAGAAATCCCTCTAGCGACATAGAAATCCCTCTAGCGACATAGAAATCCCTCTAGGGACATAGAAATCTATCGCTCTAGGGACATAGAAATCCCTCTAGGGACCTAGAAATCCCTCTAGGGACATAGAAATCCCTCTAGGGACATAGAAATCTATCCCTCTAGGGACCTAGAAATCCCTCTAGGGACCTAGAAATCCCTCTAGGGACCTAGAAATCCCTCTAGGGACCTAGAAATCCCTCTAGGGACCTAGAAATCCCTCTAGGGACCTAGAAATCCCTCTAGGGACATAGAAATCTCTCTCTCTAGGGACCTAGAAATCCCTCTAGGGACATAGAAATCCCTCTAGGGACATAGAAATCTATCCCTCTAGGGACATAGAAATCCCTCTAGGGACATAGAAATCCCTCTAGGGACATAGAAATCCCTCTAGGGACCTAGAAATCCCTCTAGGGACATAGAAATCTATCCCTCTAGGGACCTAGAAATCCCTCTAGGGACCTAGAAATCCCTCTAGGGACCTAGAAATCCCTCTAGGAACCTAGAAATCCCTCTAGGGACCTAGAAATCCCTCTAGGGACATAGAAATCTCTCTCTCTAGGGACCTAGAAATCAATCTAGGGACCTAGAAATCCCTCTAGGGACCTAGAAATCTCTCTAGGGACATAGAAATCCCTCTAGGGACATAGAAATCTATCCCTCTAGGGACCTAGAAATCCCTCTAGGGACCTAGAAATCCCTCTAGGGACCTAGAAATCCCTCTAGGGACATAGAAATCTCTCTCTCTAGGGACCTAGAAATCCCTCTAGGGACATAGAAATCCCTCTAGGGACCTAGAAATCTATCCCTCTAGGGACCTAGAAATCCCTCTAGGGACCTAGAAATCTCTCTAGGGACATAGAAATCCCTCTAGGGACATAGAAATCTATCCCTCTAGGGAACTAGAAATCCCTCTAGGGACCTAGAAATCCCTCTAGGGACATAGAAATCTCTCTCTCTAGGGACCTAGAAATCCCTCTAGGGACATAGAAATCCCTCTAGGGACATAGAAATCTATCCCTCTAGGGACATAGAAATCCCTCTAGGGACATAGAAATCCCTCTAGGGACATAGAAATCCCTCTAGGGACATAGAAATCCCTATAGGGACATAGAAATCCCTCTAGGGACATAGAAATCTATCCCTCTAGGGACATAGAAATCCCTCTAGGGACATAGAAATCCCTCTAGGGACATTGAAATCCCTCTAGGGACATAGAAATCCCTCTAGGGACCTAGAAATCTATCCCTCTAGGGACCTAGAAATCCCTCTAGGGACATTGAAATCCCTCTAGGGACCTAGAAATCTCTCTAGTGACATAGAAATCCCTCTAGGGACATAGAAATCCCTCTAGGGACCTAGAAATCCCTCTAGGGACATTGAAATCCCTCTAGGGACCTAGAAATCCCTCTAGGGACCTAGAAATCCCTCTAGGGACATAGAAATCCCTCTAGGGACCTAGAAATCTCTCTAGGGACATAGAAATCCCTCTAGGGACATAGAAATCTATCCCTCTAGGGACCTAGAAATCCCTCTAGGGACCTAGAAATCCCTCTAGGGACCTAGAAATCCCTCTAGGGACCTAGAAATCCCTCTAGGGACATAGAAATCTCTCTCTCTAGGGACCTAGAAATCCCTCTAGGGACATAGAAATCTTTCTCTCTAGGGACCTAGAAATCCCTCTAGGGACCTAGAAATCCCTCTAGCGACATAGAAATCCCTCTAGCGACATAGAAATCCCTCTAGGGACATAGAAATCCCTCTAGGGACATAGAAATACCTATAGGGACATAGAAATCCCTCTAGGGACATAGAAATCTATTCCTCTAGGGACATAGAAATCCCTCTAGGGACATAGAAATCCCTCTAGGGACATTGAAATCCCTCTAGGGACATAGAAATCCCTCTAGGGACCTAGAAATCTATCCCTCTAGGGACCTAGAAATCCCTCTAGGGACATTGAAATCCCTCTAGGGACCTAGAAATCTCTCTAGGGACATAGAAATCTCTCTAGGGACATAGAAATCCCTCTAGGGACATAGAAATCTATCCCTCTAGGGACCTAGAAATCCCTCTAGGGACCTAGAAATCCCTCTAGGGACATAGAAATCTCTCTCTCTAGGGACCTAGAAATCCCTCTAGGGACCTAGAAATCCCTCTAGGGACCTAGAAATCTATCCCTCTAGGGACCTAGAAATCTATCCCTCTAGGGACCTAGAAATCCCTCTAGGGACCTAGAAATCCCTCTAGGGACATAGAAATCTCTCTCTCTAGGGACCTAGAAATCCCTCTAGGGACCTAGAAATCCCTCTAGCGACATAGAAATCCCTCTAGCGACATAGAAATCCCTCTAGGGACATAGAAATCTATCGCTCTAGGGACATAGAAATCCCTCTAGGGACCTAGAAATCCCTCTAGGGACATAGAAATCCCTCTAGGAACCTAGAAATCCCTCTAGGGACCTAGAAATCCCTCTAGGGACATAGAAATCTCTCTCTCTAGGGACCTATAAATCAATCTAGGGACCTAGAAATCCCTCTAGGGACCTAGAAATCTCTCTAGGGACATAGAAATCCCTCTAGGGACATAGAAATCTATCCCTCTAGGGACCTAGAAATCCCTCTAGGGACCTAGAAATCCCTCTAGGGACCTAGAAATCCCTCTAGGGACATAGAAATCTCTCTCTCTAGGGACCTAGAAATCCCTCTAGGGACATAGAAATCCCTCTAGGGACCTAGAAATCTATCCCTCTAGGGACCTAGAAATCCCTCTAGGGACCTAGAAATCTCTCTAGGGACATAGAAATCCCTCTAGCGACATAGAAATCTATCCCTCTAGGGAACTAGAAATCCCTCTAGGGACCTAGAAATCCCTCTAGGGACATAGAAATCTCTCTCTCTAGGGACCTAGAAATCCCTCTAGGGACATAGAAATCCCTCTAGGGACATAGAAATCTATCCCTCTAGGGACATAGAAATCCCTCTAGGGACATAGAAATCCCTCTAGGGACATAGAAATCCCTCTAGGGACATAGAAATCCCTATAGGGACATAGAAATCCCTCTAGGGACATAGAAATCTATCCCTCTAGGGACATAGAAATCCCTCTAGGGACATAGAAATCCCTCTAGGGACATTGAAATCCCTCTAGGGACATAGAAATCCCTCTAGGGACCTAGAAATCTATCCCTCTAGGGACCTAGAAATCCCTCTAGGGACATAGAAATCTATCCCTCTAGGGACATAGAAATCCCTCTAGGGACATAGAAATCCCTCTAGGGACATAGAAATCCCTCTAGGGACATAGAAATCCCTCTAGGGACCTAGAAATCTATCCCTCTAGGGACCTAGAAATCCCTCTAGGGACATAGAAATCCCTCTAGGGACCTAGAAATCTATCCCTCTAGGGACCTAGAAATCCCTCTAGGGACATTGAAATCCCTCTAGGGACCTAGAAATCCCTCTAGGGACATTGAAATCCCTCTAGGGACCTAGAAATCTATCCCTCTAGGGACCTAGAAATCCCTCTAGGGACATTGAAATCCCTCTAGGGACCTAGAAATCTATCCCTCTAGGGACCTAGAAATCCCTCTAGCGACATAGAAATCCCTCTAGCGACATAGAAATCCCTCTTGGGACATAGAAATCCCTCTAGGGACCTAGAAATCTATCCCTCTAGGGACCTAGAAATCCCTCTAGGGACATTGAAATCCCTCTAGGGACCTAGAAATCCCTCTAGGGACATTGAAATCCCTCTAGGGACCTAGAAATCTATCCCTCTAGGGACCTAGAAATCCCTCTAGGGACATTGAAATCCCTCTAGGGACCTAGAAATCTATCCCTCTAGGGACCTAGAAATCTATCCCTCTAGGGACCTAGAAATCCCTCTAGGGACCTAGAAATCCCTCTAGGGACATAGAAATCTCTCTCTCTAGGGACCTAGAAATCCCTCTAGGGACCTAGAAATCCCTCTAGCGACATAGAAATCCCTCTAGCGACATAGAAATCCCTCTAGGGACATAGAAATCTATCGCTCTAGGGACATAGAAATCCCTCTAGGGACCTAGAAATCCCTCTAGGGACATAGAAATCCCTCTAGGGACATAGAAATCTATCCCTCTAGGGACCTAGAAATCCCTCTAGGGACCTAGAAATCCCTCTAGGGACCTAGAAATCCCTCTAGGGACCTAGAAATCCCTCTAGGGACCTAGAAATCCCTCTAGGGACCTAGAAATCCCTCTAGGGACATAGAAATCTCTCTCTCTAGGGACCTAGAAATCCCTCTAGGGACATAGAAATCCCTCTAGGGACATAGAAATCTATCCCTCTAGGGACATAGAAATCCCTCTAGGGACATAGAAATCCCTCTAGGGACATAGAAATCCCTCTAGGGACATAGAAATCCCTCTAGGGACCTAGAAATCTATCCCTCTAGGGATCTAGAAATCCCTCTAGGGACATTGAAATCCCTCTAGGGACCTAGAAATCCCTCTAGGGACATTGAAATCCCTCTAGGGACCTAGAAATCTATCCCTATAGGGACCTAGAAATCCCTCTAGGGACATTGAAATCCCTCTAGGGACCTAGAAATCTATCCCTCTAGGGACCTAGAAATCCCTCTAGGGACCTAGAAATCCCTCTAGGGACCTAGAAATCCCTCTAGGGACATAGAAATCTCTCTCTCTAGGGACCTAGAAATCCCTCTAGGGACATAGAAATCCCTCTAGGGACCTAGAAATCTATCCCTCTAGGGACCTAGAAATCCCTCTAGGGACATAGAAATCCCTCTAGGGACCTAGAAATCTATCCCTCTAGGGACCTAGAAATCCCTCTAGGGACATTGAAATCCCTCTAGGGACCTAGAAATCCCTCTAGGGACATTGAAATCCCTCTAGGGACCTAGAAATCTATCCCTCTAGGGACCTAGAAATCCCTCTAGGGACATTGAAATCCCTCTAGGGACCTAGAAATCTATCCCTCTAGGGACCTAGAAATCCCTCTAGCGACATAGAAATCCCTCTAGCGACATAGAAATCCCTCTTGGGACATAGAAATCCCTCTAGGGACCTAGAAATCTATCCCTCTAGGGACCTAGAAATCCCTCTAGGGACATTGAAATCCCTCTAGGGACCTAGAAATCCCTCTAGGGACATTGAAATCCCTCTAGGGACCTAGAAATCTATCCCTCTAGGGACCTAGAAATCCCTCTAGGGACATTGAA